>JACEFZ010028038.1:0-22500 GCA_014155875.1 Cepaea nemoralis
TTTAACAACTGTTGAGGGGCGCCGGTCCTTCAGAACGCAATGGCAAACCACTGAACGTAAACTTGCCACGAAATCACAAGCATCAAATAAATTCTGGGGTTGACTGAAACGTCTTGTAATAGTATATGCATTTAACTTTATTTTATTATCGTTTCCATCTTTCTATGTCCCATGGATTCAATTTCCTCCAATGAAATTTTGTCTGTTGAAAGTCAGTTTCCGGTGCCCTGTCTTGTTTCAAGTAATCTGGCTTATCCTGAAACGCTTGTAACACTCCTGGCTTAGAGTGGAAAAAGGGGGGGGGGGGGGGGTGATGAGGTAGCGCTGTGGGTATCACGATTGTCTGCCGGCCATGTAGTCATGTGTTCGAATCCCCATTTATGAAAAACAGGGGGGGGGGGGGGCATGTTTTCCTTGGTTTAGTCAAAGGTCGACAAAGCCTAAAAATGGGTACCAGACCATTGTCTAGGAAGTGTTGAGTAGTCTAAAAATACAAGGCTGGCACTTTATAACCAGCACGATTCATAGCATGAAAAGGGGACCTTTACTTTACTTACTTTTAATGTGCTTGAGTCCATGGACAATTCACTAGCTGAAACCCTTGGAGAACACCTCACTAACCAAAACCTAATCCTAGCCAGTGCCTTTATGACGTGATCACTCATAGCCTACCTACTTCCTAATATTCCTGCCTGCACACGCGAAGTCCCAGCACGGGTCGTGCACACGCCACCGCTTTCTCAGCTTTAAGAGAGGAGGGGAACTACGCAAATAGTCCCTTACGTTGGTTACGGATCGGAAGAAACATCTCTACAGCAACCTAACTCTGACAGGCGGAAGACCTCTCAGGCGAACTGACACCAATGTTCGGACTTAAAAGTCATCATCATCATCATCATCATCATCATCATCATCATCATCATCATCATCGTCATCATCATCATTATTATCATCATCATTATCTTCCACTTCTGCCGTCAAGCGTCGAGGGGAGGAATAATTTGCGTTCCAGCGCCCGGTGGGCGGCACTGGGTAGTGCCATTCCGTGTGGTTGTACAATGCCTTTCATGTCGTCAATCCATTTTCTTCTTGGACGTCCTCGTGGTCTCGTCGCAGATGATCTTTGATGTAAGGCCAGTGATGGTAGTTGCTGGTGTTGCATTCTAACAACATGGCCAAACCACTTGATCTTCTGTTTTTCAATAAATGTGGCACAAGGATTAATCTTCTCAAGATGGTGGTGTAAAACCGCGTCGCTTCGATTAGGAGATTTAACTATGTGTTATGTGCGTGTTTCTTAACATCAGTCTGTTCATATAAGGATGAACCTACAACAGGTCCAGCAAACCGGTAGGGAATTTATTTGTTCAAGTACTATTGCTCGAGAATTATGGAGGGAAATTGAAAAATTGGACTTAAAAGTAAAATTCAAATTCTTCCAGTGGGAAAAACAAAACAAAAACAAAACCAACATTCTCACGTTAACCCGTTTGCCATAGCTCGTGGTTTGCAGAGCTCCCGAGACACCCAAAACTAACCAGTCTATGTTGTAGTTTGTTTCCCGAAGCGAAGATGCCAATATCTTCCTTCGCTAGTCATTACTGGAAGGCCCCGATTAACGTCGGGGTTACGTTCTTGAAAAACGCTACTTTAAGTGAAACAACGTATAGCGAAACACTGTTTCCCATAAAATTAAATGAAATACAGTGTATTATGTAATGTTTATTTCGATGGTTATTGATATGTATTGGCTAAATAGAGGTGGTTTGGGGGAGAATGGTAGAGTTATTGGGACTTAGAGGTATCACATTCTGCCTCTTCATCTGAGGATAAAATTGTAACCTCTTCCTGCCTCTTTTCCTGGCTCTTCTCTGCTTGAACAGAAATGTTGTCCAGTTGCTGCACAGTAACCACCCTCCTCAATCATGGCCGTTGACTGTGCAGGGAAACGCTCTGCAGCTGCAATATCAGCACTCGTCAGTACCATAAACTAACTCACTAGAAAAGTGAACAGACGGGTTTGGACTTATATGTATTAGCACAGCAAAGACCTAATTATGAAAGTCCGCGCAATATGGCGTGGAAAACAGCCGGAATGGCAAAAGGCCAGAAAGGCTAACATGCCACAGGTTGAGTTGGCGAACCTGAAGACTGAGGTCGTTAGGACGACGACTTTATTCAAATCCTGCGCCAAACAGGCCAAGGCCGACAAATGGGACGAGTTCTGCAGGAAGGTGTGCTCCGAGCAATCTCTTACGACATTCTGGCGCCTCCACAAGAGCATGAACGGTGCTGCACAACGTAGGGGTATTCCAGACTTTCAAGGCACAGACCTCGCATGGAAAAAGTCGGATGCGGATAAAGGTAAGGCCCTTCTTGCACGCTACATAGAACAGACTGACCAGAAAGACGAGCCCGCCAGACAGAGGACCACAACAACACTCTCTCAGTTGTGCGAGGGGGTCGGGACAGACGAAGAATGGACAATCACAGTTGACATATTGCGTGCGATGCTCAAGAAATCACCTAACACCGCCCCAGGCCCAGACGGCATCCGATATGGTGACCTAATGGTGATATCAGATGATGACATGGAAGAACTGGCCAGAGAATTCAACACCAGTATCCAGAGGGGTCAGGTCAAAGAAGAATGGCTACACAGCTACTTGCTGCCGCTGCCAAAACCGAACAAAGACCACTCCAAGATAAGCGGCTTCAGAATCATTACGATGCAGAATACTGTTGGCAAGCTACTGGAGAAAATTGTAGCACACAGACTTGCTTGGGACTTGGAACAGCTCGGCTGCTTCCCGCCCACACTTGGAGGATACAGACGCAAGAAAGAGTCATGGCTGAATGCGGCGGTCTTTGCTCAAGATGTTTACGAAGGATTTCAGGTCAGAGAAGAGACATGTGCGGCCGCCATAGACTTAGAGGACGCATATAACAGAGTATCTTTCGAGCACTTGATGCAAACCCTCCTCAGACTGAAAGTGCACCCTCACCTTGTACGATGGATAGCTGCAGTTCTACTCCAAAGGAAGGTGGTGCTAAGATGCGGGAGTTGGTCTTCTGAGCCGATAACGATATGTCCAGGATTGCCGCAGGGTTCACCACTGTCACCAGTACTATTCAACGTGTATACGGTGCCGATCACTGAACAACAGTTGGATGGGAGGGGTAGGACTCTATCATTCGTTGACGACATCCTCGTGTATCGACAGGGTCGAGATAGACAGGCGGTTGCCAACTATATGCAGGGCGAACTAGATCGAATTTCCTCATGGTGTGCTGATGCCGATGCCCTTGTCAACCCTGCAAAGGCAACGGTTACATGGTTCTCACTAAACAACCATATTGTGAAAACAGACCTGCCGGCAGTAAGAATGGATGGGAGCATTCTGAGTAGAACCCAGTCAATGACATATCTTGGCGTGAGGCTTGATCGTAGCCTGTCCTTCAGAGATCATGTCGATTATGTCATAACGAAGGCTCGAAAAGGTTTGGCAGCAATGAGAGTCATGGCGACTGCCAATATCGAGCAAAGACTGCTATTACTTCTGTTCCAAGGACTTGTGCTTTCACGCATCGAGTATGCCCTGGCCATCCTCACTGTCAGCCCTACACAGATTGGAAGACTTGAAAAGGTACAAAACGAAGCCATGCGCATCATTTTGGGCTGCACGAGAGACACCAGCTGTGTAGCAATGAGATACCTCCTTGACTTCCCGACAATGGAACACAGGATCAAGATCTGGAGAGCTCGTGCATACTTAAAAATAAGTGCAGATGAGCAGCACCCTCTGCATGACGCTGTATTCAGAGAAAAGGGTGACAGGCTAAAGAGGGGCAAATCATGGATGGGTCGGGCGGAAGATGTCGTCGGACAGGTCTGCAGTCTTACCAGTATCAACCCCGGCAAGGAATGGGTGCCGGATGCCTCCAGCTTTTAAGTGTACCTTCTCCTGCATTATCACACTCGACAGACGGTGCAGAGAGCAGAACCCTGCCGCTGTCAATGCAGAGGTTAACGCGCTCATCTATGATCACTCAGATAGCTCCGAAGTGCTCATCTATACAGATGGATCTGTTGTAAAGCAGCAGAGAAGTGCGTGGGCATTTACAGCCCGTTCAGCGGGCCGAACCGTTCAAGAATCCAGTGGTGCCCACTCTATGACCACGAGCAGCAGTTACACAGGCTTTCATATGGCTGGAATCACAGCATTATACCAACGTGTGTGTACTAAGTGATTCAATGAGCATGATTCAGAAGGTCGAAGCTGGATCTGTACGTAGACAGTGGACTGAGTCGCTGCGGAAGTCTGTTGTCCGCAAAGTCACCTTCATCTTCGTCCCGGGACATGCGGGAGTCGAGGGAAATGAACGAGCTGATAAATTGGCTGGCTCTGCACCCCCTGTAGATGGCCAGCCCATGGATCGTGCGGATGTTATTAACGCCCTTAAAGATATGGCGAGAACAGAGGATTTTGACGCCAGTGATTCCACATCGCTCTCCAGGATGAAAGACCTGGGAGTAAGAATCGGCACAGCCAGACGCGAGAGGTACATCGGGAAAACAAAGCGCCTCGTCAACCAACACAGAACTGGCACTATTAGCCACCGGACGCTGATGCATATGCTGGGGGGAGGATCTGAGCACCTATGGACATGTCCGGAGTGCAACGAAGATACCCCAACTGATAACTAACTAACTAACTAACTAAACAGCCGGAAGATTGTTTCTAAATGATTCGTGCCGAGAAGTCTGGTTGAGAAGGGCGCTTGGACAACATCGTTGTTTCCAAGGGAAGAGGTGAACCTTTTGCGGCAAAAGTACATCGTAGGCTGTAATAAATTCGATCAAGCCATAAATGCTAACACAGTCTGCAACAGCACCCAACGGTCATTAATTGTGGCAGTCTAAAGGCATGGTTCGCAAGGTAAAGTAGGCTAATTTCTCAGTGACAATTTGACCACGCTCTGGACGATCAGTAAGACACAATAGATTACGCAACCACTTGTATACAAAATTCAAGATTGGTGACTCAGCCATGTGCACATGTGGATTGGCGTCGCAGACAGCAGAGCACATACTCCAGGATTGCCCAAACTACAACATATCCAGGCGAACCTTCTGGCCTAGAGAGACAACAGTGGAAGATAAACTCTATGGACCGCTGAATGAACTAAAAAAGACTGTTAGATTCATACAAGAGACGACATTGCAGTTGTAGACATGTTTCAAGCGAACGAAAGAAGAAGAAGAAGAAGTAAGACACTAGAATTATTGACCGTGGGCTCAAGTGGCTCCGCATGTATGCGAGATAAAATTTGTGCCATCCGATAGATTGAGACTGATGTGAACTTAGCTTTGTGAGAGGACTGGGCGCGCCACAGTATGTTCAATAAAAGATGTGGAAACTGAGGACGCCGGTGTCAGCTGTTCCTTCTTGTATCTAATCACGCAATGTACCACTGACTTACAACGAGCCGAAACAAGTCTATGCAGCCGCTTCACCTGTTGACTGAATGTTGTGCATGTGTGAACGCTTTTTAAAGCGCTGAAACCTACCACGACCTCGCTCTAAACTACCATCAGCACACTGCTAGTACCGCTCTCACCCACTTTTCTTAGCTAGATCTTCATAGAGAGATTTTGCTTTCTCTTGGATAACCATCTTGCTCACAGGCGTTGGTTCTGGTTTCAATCCAGACGGCCAATAGTGCTTCCATGTTCTCCATAAGGGGTACTTCTGGCACGAATAATTTTGGAAAGCACTCAAAGGGGTACGTTTTTACCACCCTCTTTTATTTTGTCAGCACCTGCAATGAATTCTACTTACCTTGGTTGTAGGTAAACCACGGACTTTACCGATATCAACAGCCCGATTGGCCAGCCCCAAAACGATGTTATGGCGACGAAACGTAGTGACGTAAAGTGAAGTTAGTCCTCCATGTGACAACGACATTTATAGCGAAACGACGTAAACCGAAGCGACGTATAGCGAGGCCTTCCTGTACTCCCGGTACCCATATTTTGGCTGGGTAGACCTAGAAGCTCAGGTCAATTTTAAAATCCTCCCCCGAAGAGGATAGGAGCCTATAGCCACTGCGCCAGAGGATAATGTTTAGCCACTACGCAACCGCGGTTCCTCATTGTTTAGTGCGGTATTTTATTGTGTCCCTTGTATGAGTGACCTCAAGAACGATGTATTATTAACTGGTTTGGATTGATTGCAGTCAATTATATGCATATTAGTTGAATCACCTTAATTATTCAAAGATGCCACATTCATACTTTCTCTTTCCCTTCCGCTTCTCCGTCTCCCTCATTCTTCAACTCCTTCTGATTCTTCTTCTTCCTACTCCTCATCCTCTTCTGCTTTCTCTTCTCTGCTTCCACCGTCAGACGTCAACATGACTAACTGCCAAGAAGCACCATATAACTCTAGATTCTCGACATCTCAACATAATGTGTCGTCGACTGGGCCACAGTAGGTTTTCTGCACACCTGGGACACTCTACAACAAATGCTTAACTTGTCGATTAACCATTTCTGCAGTTATAGTCATCAGTATCTCCTATGTTTAGTTTATTAAACATGTGATATTTAAGCCTGTTGCGTCATGTGAGTCTGGCAATTTGTGCGTATTCTTGTCGGTTTCAGTTGGTATTGCAATAATCTTTCTTTAGGCCTGAATGGTTTGTTATCTATCCACTTGGACCTAAAACTGCTTATTATAAATCTCCTGGGCTAATCATATTTTAGCCAAGGTAGTCCTTCCGCCTTCCTTCGCTAATATGTTAGGTTTTTGTTTTCATTTCCAACTTCATTGCAATGTGAGAGAATCCATTGTATTACAACTGCTGGATTTCCGGCATAACTCATGTAGTGCAGCCTCTAGGTCTGCTACTTCTGCATTATTTCTGCTCTTCAGTATTGAAACAAATGACTTCTCATCTGTAAACAGAGCTAGTGTTTTTCTTTATTTTTCTCTGACAACACCATTTCTGATGCATTCAGAAGAATCCCACCACTTCCGTTTTCAGTTGAGATTTTTGCTGATTTATCTATATATGCATGGGTCCAAGTGCTTATATTGTGATGTTCGTTTGTGTAGTTTATGATGACCTGTCGTCTTTCAATATAGTTCTGAGTGTTATTTTTCTCATTACCAGTGAATGGTTTCCATCTTCTCAGGTAAAGGGTTGTTGTCTCCAACCTAGAAGTCTACTTTTATAATTATTGACTTCGGTTGTTGATATGATGAGTATTGGATCTGTCCTTATCTTTCTTTTGGCAAATTTTACAAAATTATTTCCTTTAGTCCTCCCCTTTGAAGTCCTTTACATTACTGATACAAGGGGTGGTCTGTGAGTGTCAACCAATTGTTCTGTAAATTGCTGGGCTCTACTATCTCGTCTGTCTTACATAGGTTGTGATCTTTTCCAGTTTACAGGTAGGCGTTCTCATGCCTGCAATATGAACTGCATCCTTTGATTTTGAGATTTGGTTATTGTGTTAAGGTAACACTTAGAATAGGTTATAAGAAATTTTTTTTCCCCTTTTTCAAGGGAGTTTGAAATTATTCTTTTTTTGAAATTAGGGTGACAGGCTAAAGAGGGGCAAATCATGGATGGGTCGGGCGGAAGATGTCGTCGGACAGGTCTGCAGTCTTACCAGTATCAACCCCGGCAAGGAATGGGTGCCGGTGCCTCCAGCTTTTAAGTGTACCTTCTCCTGCATTATCACACTCGACAGACGGTGCAGAGAGCAGAACCCTGCCGCTGTCAATGCAGAGGTTAACGCGCTCATCTATGATCACTCAGATAGCCCGAAGTGCTCATCTATACAGATGGATCTGTTGTAAAGCAGCAGAGAAGTGCGTGGGCATTTACAGTCCGTTCAGCGGGCCGAACCGTTCAAGAATCCAGTGGTGCCCACTCTATGACCACGAGCAGCATGACGATGGAGGTGATGGCAGTTACACAGGCTTTCATATGGCTGGAATCACAGCATTATACCAACGTGTGTGTACTAAGTGATTCAATGAGCATGATTCAGAAGGTCGAAGCTGGATCTGTACGTAGACAGTGGACTGAGTCGCTGCGGAAGTCTGTTGTCCGCAAAGTCACCTTCATCTTCGTCCCGGGACATGCGGGAGTCGAGGGAAATGAACGAGCTGATAAATTGGCTGGCTCTGCACCCCCTGTAGATGGCCAGCCCATGGATCGTGCGGATGTTATTAACGCCCTTAAAGATATGGCGAGAACAGAGGATTTTGACGCCAGTGATTCCACATCGCTCTCCAGGATGAAAGACCTGGGAGTAAGAATCGGCACAGCCAGACGCGAGAGGTACATCGGGAAAACAAAGCGCCTCGTCAACCAACACAGAACTGGCACTATTAGCCACCGGACGCTGATGCATATGCTGGGGGGAGGATCTGAGCACCTATGGACATGTCCGGAGTGCAACGAAGATACCCCAACTGATAACTAACTAACTAAACTAACTAAACAGCCGAAGATTGTTTCTAATGATTCGTGCCGAGAAGTCTGGTTGAGAAGGGCGCTTGGACAACATCGTTGTTTCCAAGGGAAGAGGTGAACCTTTTGCGGCAAAAGTACATCGTAGGCTGTAATAAATTCGATCAAGCCATAAATGCTAACACAGTCTGCAACAGCACCGAACGGTCATCAATTGTAGCAGTCTAAAGGCATGGTTCGCAAGTAAAGTAGGCTAATTTCTCAGTGACAATTTGACCACGCTCTGGACGATCAGTAAGACACAATAGATTACGCAACCACTTGTATACAAAATTCAGATTGGTGACTCAGCCATGTGCCACATGTGGATTGGCGTCGCAGACAGCAGAGCACATACTCCAGGATTGCCCAAACTACAACATATCCAGGCGAACCTTCTGGCCTAGAGAGACAACAGTGGAAGATAAACTCTATGGGACCTCTGAATGAACTAAAAAAGACTGTTAGATTCATACAAGAGACGACATTGCAGTTGTAGACATGTTTCAAGCGAAACGAAAGAAGAAGAAGAAGAAGTAGACACTAGAATTATTGACCGTGGGCTCAAGTGGCTCCGCATATATGCGAGATAAAATTTGTGCCATCCGATAGACTGAGGCTGATTTGAACTTTGCAGTGTGAGAGGACTGGGCGCGCCACAGTATGTTCAATAAAAGATGTGGAAATTGAGAACACCGGCGTCAGCTGTTCCTTCTTGTATCTAATCACGCAATGTACCACTGACTTACAACGAGCCGAAACAAGTCTATGGCAGCCGCTTCACCTGTTGACTGAATGTTGTGCATGTGTGAACGCTTTTTAAAGCGCTGAAACCTACCACGACTCGCTCTAAAACTACCATCAGCACACTGCTAGTACCGCTCTCACCCACTTTCTTAGCTAGATCTTCATAGAGAGATTTTGCTTTCTCTTGGATAACCATCTTGCTCACAGGCGTTGGTTCTGGTTTTCAATCCAGACGGCCAATAGTGCTTCCATGTTCTCCATAAGGGGTACTTCTGGCACGAATAATTTTGGAAGCACTCAAAGGGGTTACGTTTTTACCACCCTCTTTTATTTTGTCAGCACCTGCAATGAATTATACTTACCTTGGTTGTAGGTAAACCACGGACTTTACCGATATCAACAGCCCGATGGCCAGCCCCAAAACGACGTTATGGCGAAACGTAGTGACGTAAAGTGAAGTTAGTCCTCCATGTGACAACGACATTATAGCGAAACGACGTAAACCGAAGCGACGTATAGCGAGGCCTTCCTGTACTCCCGGTACCCATATTTTGGCTGGGTAGACCTAGAAGCTCAGGTCAATTTTAAAATCCTCCCCCGAAGAGGATAGGAGCCTATAGCCACTGCGCCAGAGGATAGAGTTTAGCCACTACGCACTCGCGGCTCCTCATTGTTTAGTGCGGTATTTTATTGTGTCCCTTGTATTAGGTGACCTCAAGAACGATGTTTGTATTATTAACTGGTTTGGATTGATTGCAGTCAATTATATGCATATTAGTTGAATCACCTTAATTATTCAAAGATGCCACATTCATACTTTCTCTTTCCCTTCCGCTTCTCCGTCTCCTCATTCTTCGACTCCTTCTGATTCTTCTTCTTCCTACTCCTCATCCTCTTCTTCTTTCTCTTCTCTGCTTCCATAGTCAGACGTCAACATGACTAACTGCCAAGAAGCATCATTAAACTTTAGATTCTCGACATCTCAACATAATGTGTCGTCGACTGGGCCACAGTAGGTTTTCTACACACCTTGGACACTCTACAACAAACGCTGAACTTGTCGTTTAACAATTTCTGCAGTTATATTTATCAGTCTCTCCAATGTTTAGTTTATTAAACATGTGATATTTAAGCCTTGTGTCCTGTGAGTCTGGCATTTGTGCGTATTCTTGTTGGTTCAGTTGGTATTGCAATAATCTTTCTAGAGGCCTGAATGGTTTGTTATCCACTTGGACCTAAAACTGCTTCTTATAAATCTCCTGGGCTAATCATATTTTAGCTAAGGTAGTCTTCCGCCTTCCTTCGCTAATATGTTAGGTTTTTGTTTTCATTTCCAACTTCATTGCAATGTGAGAGAATCCATTGTATTACAACTGCTGGATTTCTGGCATAACTCATGTAGTGCAGCCTCTAGGTCTGCTACTTCTGCATTGTTTCTGCTCTTCAGTATTGAAACAAATGACTTCTCATCTGTAAACAGAGCTAGTTGTTTTTCTTTATTTTTCTCTGACAACACCATTTCTGATGCATTCAGAAGAATCCCATCACCTCCGTTTTCAGTTGAGTTTATTGCTGATTTATCTATATATGCATGGGTCCAAGTGCTTGTATTGTGATGTTCGTTTGTGTAGTTTATGATGACCTGTCGTCTTTCTATATAGTTCTGAGTGTTATTTTTCTCATTACCAGTGAATGGTTTCCATCTTCTCAGGTAAAGGGCTGTTGTCTCCAACCTAGAAGTCTGCTTTTATAATTATTGACTTCGGTTGTTGATATGATGAGTATTGGATCTGTCCTTATCTTTCTTTTGGCAAATTTTACAAAATTATTTCCTTTTAGTCCTCCCCTTTTGAAGGCCTTTACATTACTGATACAAGGGGTGGTCTATGAGTGTCAACAATTGTTCTGTAAATTGCTGGGCTCTGCTATCTCGTCTGTCTTACATAGGTTGTGATCTTTTACAGTTTACTGGTAGGCGTTCTCATGCCTGCAATATGAACTGCATTCTTTGGTTTTGAGATTTGGTTATTGTGTTAAGGTAACACCTAGATAGGTTATAAGAATCTATTTTTTCATTGTTGTTCACTCTCTTTGAAATCAAGCGTAGTCCATACATGTGCTACTTCTCCTAATGTATTGTGTTGACTTTTGCGGGTAAATTAGCTTTCCCTATTACTAGTCTCACTCACCATCAAGCGAACCCACTCCAACTTCAAAGGTATTTGTAATCTACTGTGAGGTTTATTTCTAGGGGTTACATCTGTTAGAATGTAACACCCACTTGAGAGGAATTTAATTGTCTGAGGAATATTATCAGGGTAAGCCCAAAGGGGATGGGTTCCTATCCTCTATCAAGATCACCTTCTGGAAGCTAAATTTTATTGGCTCGTGCCCCCACGTGAAGATACTAAGGATGTGTCGTATCAACACGAATTAATGAAGAAAAAAAAAATATATATATATAGATATAAGTTTAAGCTTCTTGGAAAGGTGTGGAGACCACGGACTGTTGCCACTATCCCAAAATTGGATGCCCTTTTCTATCACTGGGGAAAAGGTGCTAGTGTGCAGGTGTCCGCCCTCATATGGTCTAAATTAATATGATTTATAATACACAAGTATTTGATAGACCAGACCAACAATATCATGACAAACCATTCACAGTATAAACAGGACATACAGTGACATCACATAATATTTGTGTTTACAAACAATATGTAAGAATCAATCAACAAATGGTCTGGTAACATAAAGTGTAATAAATCAAAAAAATATGACAACCAAATATATTCTTCACATTGATTACATCTCTGGAGAAAACATTGTCAGGTTCACATGGAATATCAGCTGAGGTAACTGCATAATTGTGGAAACACAAATAGTGAAATCATCCAACATCATTACAATATCATAATGTATAACAAAGTACTACCAAAAGTAATAAAAAGGATATTCATATATTTGATGCAGTTGATATCTGCCGGTAGGTACTTTGGTGGGTTTAAGATTCACATGGATGCAGGTCTCTTCCGGGGAACCAGTTTTCTCTCAAGGGGTCATCATCAAAGTGAGTGAGGAATGGTAAGGTCTTCAATTTGGATCTAACATCAGGAATTCTCACTGGGTTCATGGGTTACATGGGTGAGATCTTGGTAGGAGGGGGTGGTGGATGATGCAAGGAAATGGGCTGTATTAATATTTGGGCTTGCAAAAGATGGACATGACATACAAGTTTACCGCCCTCAGCAACCAAGACCGCATCTTCACAACCGTAGGCTTTCGGTTAAGCGCCCCATCTGATGGTCCAAACAAAATACAACTTCATAAGCATTTGCCTACAATTTACATATCAGTAAATCATAAAACCTGTCATGAAACAATAAAACAAAATAACAAAATAAAGACCAAAAAAAAAAAAGAATAAGACAAGAGAGGGAAGCATGTGTCTCCTCAATAGTGAGAGCACATCCCTCTTATCTGTATAGATGGCATTCAATCCATCATATCATGCTGTATGGTCCTGATGGGATCAACTCTGGGTGCAACCAGGACAAATAAAAATATAATAGTCATAACTTTAAGACCAGGGAGTCTGATTGTGATCAGGTCATCTGGTTATTTTAAATTAAGTTAATTCAAAGTCATCAGGATGTAACAGACATGTTTGTAAAGAAGTTATCTTGTGGTAGAGGCATGATGTGATTAAGATCAAGGTATATTGTGATGAAAGTGGGTTGAACTAGATGCATACTATGGTATATGCATGGGAAAGGTGCATGTAGTGACACTTCCTAGTAAGCCAGAGAAAGGTTGAGACTGTTGCTTGATAAGACAGGGTGTGTTGAGATGGATGTAAGTTGAGTTAAGGGTCAACCTTATAAAATCATCATCATCACTGTCATCATCAGGTGCCTGTAAATAAGCTCATACTATTTTCTCTGGGTTCAGCTTAGATCTCCAATGCCTATCACCATCATCATCATCCTCAAGTGTTGAGAGTTAATTGTCCACCATATAATCTCATCAACATCATCATCATCATCATGTATTTATATAACTGCCTTTATACGCGTTATGTATTTAGCATACGCACTGGTTTATACAAAACAAGTATGGTCATTCCCCGTGGTCTCTTCTAAACAAAGGGCTGCGGGATGACATTGTTAAACCACCCAAGATTTCAGGTTATCTCATGCACACAGACAGAAATGGGCTGTTTTCCAATCATATTTCAGAACATAAATGGCATGCCCTTGACCGTAAGAACCACCTAATCATCATATGACTACGTAAGGTTGTCGGTGTGTGCAACGTCCGGCTAACATTTGGGTATATGGTGCAACTCTTATTAATGAGCATTTATTCTAAGAACAAACATGACAATTTCACAAACATATTCAGGGGAAAAATGTGAATAAAAGAATAACAAGATATATATATATATATATATATATATATATATATATATATATATATATATATATATGAGTCAGTGTAAATGGTTTTAAAGAGATAGACTCTTAATCTACATTTCCTCTGTGAAAGCATCAATGTTCAGCAAGTACATTTGAAAAGCACATTATTCATATATTGAGAAAAGTAAATATATACATTGTAAAAGAATAGAAGGGAATCTTCTTCCTTGGCATATTGTCACAAAATATACAGAAATCTTCTTTTAGTCGCATATGTAACCGACTGTAAAGAGATATAGTGATATACTTTAGTAGCACGTGTTAACAAAATAGAAATATTCTTTTGCCACACATGGCAACAGAATGAACCACCAATACTCTTTAGCCACATGTGAAAGAGTATAAAGAAATATTACTTTAGCCGCATATCGTGAAAGAATTAAGAAATATTCTTTACTAGTAGATTGCCACAAAATGTAAGGAAATATTCTTTAGTAGTCAATGACAACAGAGTGTCTAGCTGAAGTTTCTACTAACAAGTGCAGTAAACAGAAACATGGCGCTTGTTTTCAATCCCACAAGAACACAAAGTTAGACTATGATCATTTGTAAACATTTTAAACAGTACATCAGTATTATAATAATTATAACCATTGTATTACCTTACTTTAAGAATTGGTTGGTCACACAATGAAGTTTGGCCTGCCTGAAGGACCCAGAACACCTAGGCTTGCACACAACATGTGAACTCACAATCTACAGCGAGAGTAATCATTTCCTGTCCCCGCCACCATTGCGACTACCGCTCTACCGCTCGCTGTTTCCGGCTGTAGGCGATGTGGGTGTATGGTGTTCCGTTTTGGTCAGAACTATGAAGTTGAAGGCTGTGAGTTGGCTGGGAATATCTCACATCTACTTCCCCAAATCAAAGTACCGGTTTAGGGGTTGAACCCGGTGACTCAGCATCAGCTCACCGGATGATAAAGAACGAGCACTGTTATCTATTCGGCCATGCCGACCTCCGTCAAGAATCTATCGTTTAGTGCTACGTGTTACTTACACTGTGTCTTGTATTAGGTGACTCCTACAATAATGTATTTCATGGTCAAAGCCCATCTTTATTCCTGGAGTTTATCTTTATCGTCGAGTCCCTATTCTTCAGGTTGAACAGCTCACGGAAAGCAAGTTTATACCTGCTACTCATAGAATAATAAAAGAAAATGTTGACTGACGAGTTGATGGACTCTAGTAAAAAGCCGACCCCAATTGTTATTTGTAGATATTCACTGTAACTACCACTCACAGACAGCTCAGGTTCCAGGGCCATGGCTATGAAAGTAGTACTCGTAGGGAAGAAACAAACCACGAACAGTGTTGAAATCATGACCACCATCTTGGCCACTTTCCGGTTCCTGTTGGAAACATTGTCAGCTTGAGCGGAAATGGTCGAAGACTTCCGCCATTCTGCATTCTGACGTAGCTTGCTCACTATTATGATAGTGCAGAAACCTATGACAAAAAACGAACCAAACGGAATGAAGACATTGTTGATGAAGTACGACACCTGTTCTACTCGTTCCCGGCCGTCAGTGTACACGATGCCGATAAGTGTTTTGTTTCTGTTGGGGTAATACTTCCAGTCCAGCCTACTGACCATGTACACCGGGGAAACACTGGACAAGAGCACCAGGAAAGTACACACGACGGTCACTGAGACTCGCTTTGACGTCACAATGTGTTTCACCTGAAAATGGTAATACTATATTTTAGATGTCTTGAGATCATGTACTCGTTTCGTTTCTACATTTGCGGTAATTTATAACTTAATTTTGTCCAGTCTTAGTGTTGAATATCCTCATTATGTGACCTGCTAACTGGCGTAGACATTCGTGTTCCTGCACAGAGGGATGGTGTTCTGCATCAACTCTACTGATGATATCCCACCTCCTCAGTCTATCCAGCACCACATCTCTAGGTCTGCCACTGTCTCTTCTCCTAATGACATGTCTAGAATTTACGATGTTTTGCAATACCTTTCTGCCCGATGTTTGTTTGGAGAACGCTATTTGTCTATTTCTAATAGGTGTACATAATGTTATGCTTTCATTACCATTGCCCAGACAATCGTTGTTAGCTATTCCGACAGTTATACCCAGCTACTTAAGCTCTCGACATAACCTGCTTCTGTCTTTCTTATTCAGTAGAGTTTCCTAAAATTCCTTTGCGCTGCCTTTTTTGTTGATATGCACCATAGAGTTCAAGTGTCTATCTCTTAACATATTCACCCCCTGTCTAGTGATACACGTGGTTTTCATTGCATTGACATTGATTTTCTTTTGGGCCTACAATATTTTAAACAATTATACAAACCACTTCTTCTTCTTCAGCTTTCCGAGCCATTGAGGTTCTTTGCTGCAAATACAATCCGTCTCCATTCGCCTCTCTGGTTGACCTTCTCTTGTCAGGGGTTGATTCCAAGTGCTTGTAGGTCTGTATATATATTATCTATCCACCGTCTTCTTGGTCTACGTCGGGGTCTACGGTCATTTATTTCCCGATTGTAAGCGAGTTTTATTTCCCTATTATCTTCCATTCTTTCTATATGCCCCAGCCACTGTAGTCTATTAGCCTTCACGATACCAGTGATTAGCGGGGACTTAAACAGATCATAAATGTCTTTGTTACTTCTTCCTTTCCACTCTCCACTTTGTGTATCCCTAATGGGTCCAAAGATGCGTCTTAAAATTTTGTTCTCAAAGGTTTGTAACAAGGCTTCGTCTCCTTTCGTTGTACTCCAGGTTTCAAACCACTACCCAAATATATATTTCAAAACTCTACGTCAACAGTACAGACTGTCGGGAACCGCAATCTTAAATTACACTATTGTAAATTATTCAACAGATTTAACTCACTACGTACGTTGTGTTTTGTTTGTTTGTCTCTCTGTTTTACTTTAATGTTACAATTTAAGGGGTTACTATACCAGTGGTTTACGACATTACAAAACTATGTTGCATGTCTTTTATAGGACATTGCTCATCCCCCAACATCGACTTGAATTACTAGACAAATTTACGTTCAGTGGTTTGGTATTGCTGTCTGAACGAGAAGTCCAACATATCACTGTAGGGAATGAACTTCGTACACCGTCATTAGCACACCGGAAGTCAAAGAGTAGGGCGCATTAAACTCCACGGCCACGATGACCTATTACGTAACTATAATGATGTCATAAATGGGGTATTTTAACGTGTTAGATCATTCAGATGGAAACAAAAAGTTGACTGGAAGTCATAATCCCATCTTGAACGCTTCGAAATATCGACCGCAAATACTGGACTCTCGGCCTTTAAATGCTAAGGGATGTTTTTGATGTTGACGTAGACAAAGACTATCTCTAACAATGTACACTTTAATGGTAAAGTTTCGTTGTGAAGGTACAGTAGGACAGCGAAGAGTAACGTTCTCGTTGTCTCTGTTTAAAATCACATCAGGAAGACCAGGTCAAGGCAACATGTTTGCACACTATCTGTCCTTTCAAGATGATTATATTGTATTTAAGAAAAAAAAAGGCTCTTATTTAAATACCTGAGACCTTCACGTGAATCGTTTACATCTGGAAATATAGACAGTCGGAGGGATTTGATATCAAGTTTCCAAGTTTTATCATATTCAAGTAATTGCTCAAGTGGACATATGCATTCTTCTTCTCCGTATTTCCATTAAGACGTCGATGTGAATAAATGTAATGTAAGCAGCTGCCATACTGAGTTTGTTGGCTTTTCCATTGAGTTTGCCATCAAATGGAGTGCGTGTAGGCCAACAGACTTTTCTCTATACAGAATATGTAGGACATTTCTGAAACACATGTTTTAATTGTCATTTTACTAGTTACACAGTTAGATTTAATTGTATCTCTTATCTGTATTTATTCAACAGGTTGGTATTTCATCTTATTGTGTTCCGTACGTCTGAAGAATCTACCTTGTTCTTGTTGTTAGAATTGGTAATATGCATTGTCTTTCTGGTGACCTAGACATTTTGATGTCCACTTAGTTCTGTAATTGATTCTCATAAACCTCTTGGTCTAATTTTTGTTATGTCTATATCAGACTGAAGTAATCTTCCAAATTTTCTGTGTCAATATACATCTTCCTTTGCCAATATCCACCATCCTTTGCCAATATCCACCTTCCTTTGCCATAGCCAGCTTCCTCTGCCAATATCTATCCTCCTTTGCCAAAGTATCTATCTTCCTTTGCCAATCTGTCGGCTTCTTTATTTTCATATATGTTACGCTAGGGGAATCTGAGTGAAATGTTGTCCTTAGGTCTGTTAGTTCCGGAATATTTCTGCTCTTCAGTATCGGAACACGTGACTTCGTATCTGTAAAAAGAGCTATTTGTTTCTCTATATTCTTCTCTGTCAACATTATTTTTGCTGCAGTTTCAAGGCCTTTCTGTCTTTGCTCCGAAGTCACTCAGAATCTCTTTAGCTGCCACTTATTGTGTCTTCTTTGGTCTATTTTGTTGATACAGGAGAGACCCTCTGCCTTCTTTTTCTGTTTAGTGTGTGTGTGTGTGTGTGTGTGTGTGTGTGTGTGTTTGCGTGCGTGCGTGCGTGCGTGTGTGTGTGTGCGCTGATCCATCTGCATGGGTTCCGATAGTTTGCATCAGTGTCTGTCTTGGGTATTATTCTCCTATGCAATTTATGACGCATTTATCATAACATCAGGATAGAAGTATGGCGCATGACATTAGAAGCAGTACCTACCACATCAAATTTGGTGGACTGCATCCGTGAATATTGAACATAACGTCATCTGTGATAGCATATATGGGGGCAATTACACAATAATTAATTGTCTACACAGTCAAACAAGACCTTCAATGGCGCTGTTATACACAGACACCTCTCCATGGTGATCAGTGCCGTGATCCAACCAGAAAGACGCGTGAACGTTGTATGCATAACACAGCTTGTTAGATGCTGAAACTCCAGCGGTTCAAAGGGCAAGTCCAAAGCACGGAAAGCTGGAGTCACGCAGATGTTGGTCCATATGAGTGTTGCCAGACTGAAGAGATCAGCAACCGCTAAACCTGCATAGTGGAGGTGAATTGAAAGCGCATAGTCACAAAACACGATTAATGTTTAACGAATGACTTACATTGTATCTACTGTTATATGTCTACATAGTTACGCTATTTTACGTCTGGAATTGGTCCTTGTATAGTAAATTTCGCTATCTACTATACAAGGAGAGTTGACATTTTACGCGTGCCATATTCTTGCTTCTGTTGATATTCGTAAGGGGCACGAATAAGTGGAAAAAAAACACAACCTTCAATAAACTACTTGATGCCGATTATGAAGCCCTCTATTCCAATACTAAAAAAAAAAAAAAAAAAAACGCATGGCAGCGGCACATCTACAGCTGAACATACAACAGTAATAGAATCGTGATAGTATTTAGAGGAGCAGACGAATATGCAAATCTTCATCTCCTGACAGGTAAAATGAAACTAAAGCTAAAAACACACACACACACACACACACACACACACACACACACACACACGCGCGCGCACGCACGCACGCACGCACATATATATTGTGGCGAAACGCCAGTGGCCCATGTACTCATGCCTTATTTGGGTTTGGGTAAACAGTGGGAAACAGCTTTCGGGAACCCTCAGTTTTCTTATTCGCTCAATCTCCATGGAAGATAGTTCTCTTGGTTACTTTTACAACCCGATCTTCTGAAGAGAATTAATGTAGTATCTTCTTTTCTATTCTTGCTGGGAATAGGGAACTACACTTCTTTCCATACAGACCCACTACTATCATATTAGTTAAGGGAGAGAAACACACATAATTATGCACACAACACTACAAGAGTTTTGTCGTGAGAAAGGCAGGGTTTGCAAGTGAGAGGGAAGCCGGAAAACGAATATGCCCAGTAATAATAAAGGCATGGTATGAGAGGGGAGAGTGAATCTTGTATGCAAAGAGTTCCTAAGGTAGCCATCATGACGTATACAAGCTGGAGGTCTAGTCAACCATGATGTACCAATCTAGGGGCTACCTGACATGTCAGGCCCATTCACCTCGGGCCTCTTATCTAATTGAGTACGTAAGGGAAATGTATGACCAATGTATAAACTGAGGCCCTATTGGACCTCAGGATTGTGGTACTTGAGTCAGCCCCGTCGCTCACTAATCTCTGTCATCTCCAGGGTCCTTCTTTGAAAGTGAATAGAGCTGAAAGTCTCGACAGGGCCTTCTACGCGGAAAGTTATGTTTCAGACGAGTTCATGTCAAGTTTTTGGGCCATACCAGGCCCAAGGGTAATGATCTCTACAAGAAAGAGCTACCGCTGCCCGGAAAGAATGACCATCAGCCTTTATAACACATCGCCAGTCATCTCGATACGCTAGGATCGAGTCATTTTGTGTTCTTGGCTGGACCCCAGCCAAATTCTCAGACACCCAATTAGTATTGACGAACTTTTCTCCATTATATTATGTCCCACCATCCCTTGTACCCAGTGATTCCATGGTACTTCCCAAGAACACTTAATTAACTGAAGTTAGTGGTCCACGGAAACCTGGAAGCCTGGTTCTACAGCGGCCTGTTGTTCGAACAACCTACGGGGGAAGGAAAGAACTGAAGAACTATTCGGTGAGCTTTATGTGGACGGAACGGACATTGATTACAGATTGGTCTATGATGTAAAGTCATGAGGCTCTGTGCCTGAACTGAACTCTGTGTCCCTGTTGTGTCTGTAGTGAACTATCTGTTTTAACTGCCGTGATGTTTTCCTGTTCTGTTCTTTAATTAGGGTTATTAAAAATTACGTTTATAGTTTACTCTGTCGATCGCCATGTTATCTATGCGTTAGCCAGAAAGACACCTCAGGGAATAGGCCCTGAGGTCGAAAGAGAGAGGTGACAGTGAGTCCGGGGAACGGAGGAGGGTTGGCAAGCAAAGACCTATCCCAGCCAGGGCGAAAGAATAGTATGGAAACATTGTGACAAGGGATTTGGGACCCTCCACGTAGCTTGTTACACACACACACACACACACACACACACACACCCACACACACACCCACACCCACACCCACACTCACACCCACACCCACACCCACACCCACACCCACACCCACCCACACACACACACACACACACACACACAACATCCCATAATCACAGCAACCAATAAAATGTAGGATACCTCATGAAATTAAGGAATAATTCGCGTTGAAAGTCTCTCGTCGGGCCTACAACAGGCAGCAGATGAAGTGAGTCCTGAAGTCTACTCTCAGAAGGCTAAAAACATTTGGAGAAGTACTTGGCAAAAGAGAAAGAAACCATATTGCATGGCTACCGCTTGAAACATTTAAAAAGATAGAAGAAAGGAGAAGCAGGAAAGCAGACTTAAGCAATAGCTAACCCAGAGATTTGAAAGCCAGAGCCCAGGACAAATATGCAGAAGCTAATAAAAGAAGTTGCCGACCTACCCTGGTCTAGGGGTTACACGACTTTCTCCGCAATCCCGTATACTCTCGTGAGTAACGTGACGTGAGCGAGAATCGGTAGCGGTTCTCCCCGCGTCGGTAACTTACGCTGTATGTGAGCCGGTCGCTCAGAAAGCAATGGCAAACTACTGAGCGTAATCTTGCCAAGAAATCAACAGTCAGCTAAAAGATGCTAATGTTGACAATATAGATAGATAGATAGATAAATAAATAGATAGATAGATAGATAGATAGATAGATAGATAGATAGATAGATAGAGTGAGCAAAATAGAGAAAGAGAGAGAGAGAGAGAGAGAGAGAGAGAGAGAGAGAGAGAGAGAGAGAGAGAGAGAGAGAGAAAAGAACGAATGAACGAACTTTATTTATATATAAATTGGACACACAGGCCCGTCTTACATTCGGCCCTACCAAGTCACTCCATATTTCATTCATTCACTAGTGCATGTTACATTCAGATAGGGAAAAAAACATTGTATAATGAATTGTTTGTTAAATAAACCAATGGCAAATTACCAGGTTATGAGAACAGCAGACTACACGCACATTCATAAAAACCACACATGCACATACATACTATATCATTTGCAAAAACATACATATATGCACCCACTCAATAAACACACACATACCGCTCCTCGCAAATACATATACTCAATCACAATCACAGAACTCACTGACAAAAGTTTTACCTTATGCCCACACACACACACACACACACACACCACACACACACACAAAATCACACACCACATACACACACATGCATACATACATACACCACACATCACACACATATATTCATGCAGTATGCTCATACTACACACCAAACACACATACATACATACATACATACATACATACATACATACATACATACATACACTACATACATACATACATACATACATACATACATCACATACATACATACATACATACATACATACATACATACATACATACATACATACATACATACATACATACATACATACATACATACATACACATACATACATACATACATACATAAAATACATACATACATACATACATACATACTACAGACATACACATACATACATACATACATACATACACATACATAACATACCATACATACATACATAGCATACAGACATACATACATACATACATACATACATACATACATACATCACATACATGCATACATACATACATACATGCATACATACATACATACATACATACATACATACATACATACATACATACATACATACATA
>JACEFZ010028038.1:32500-95000 GCA_014155875.1 Cepaea nemoralis
TTATACAAGTGAGACCAAATTAGCGGATTGAGGCTATAGAGGCTCTGCCAACTCTTGACCATCTGGACACGCTTCCTACCATAACAGAAGTTAAGTATGCTATAAATGAAGTTGCATCTGGCATTGCTCCAAATAAGGATGGGATTCCAATAGAAGTTATCATGAGTGGGCAAGACACACTCACTCTACAGATCCACTCGCTAATAGAGCTATGCTGGCGAGAAGGACAAGTACCGCAGCATGTCAAAGACATAAGCATCATAACATTGTACAAGAAATATAGCGATCGGAGATCTGCGCGAGAGACACACAGCTGTGTAGCGATGAGATACCTCCTTGACTTCCCGACAATGAACCACAGGATCAAGATCTGGAGAGCTCGTGCATACTTGAAAATAAGTGCGGATGAGCAGCACCCTCTGCATGAAGATATATTCAGAGAAAAGGGCAACAGGCTAAAGAGGGGCAAATCATGGATGGGTCGGGCGGAGGATATCATCAGACAGGTCTGCAGTCCTACCAGTATCAACCCCGGCAAGGAATGGGTGCCTGTGCCTCCAGCTTTTAAGTGCACCTTCTCCTGCATTATCACACTTGACAGACGGTGCAGAGAACAGAATCCTGTCACTGTCAATGCAGAGGTCAACGCGCTCATCAATGAACACGCAGACAACCCCCAAGTGCTCATCTATACAGATGGATCTGTTGTAAAGAAGCAGAGAAGTGCATGGGCATTTACAGCCCGTTCAGCGGGCCGAACCGTCCAAGAATCCAGTGGTGCCCACACTATGCCCACGAGCAGCATGACGATGGAGGTGATGGCAGTAACACAGGCTTTCCTATGGCTAGAATCACAGCATTATACCAACGTGTGTGTACTAAGTGATTCAATGAGCATGATTCGGAAGGTCGAAGCTGGATCTGTACGTAGACAGTGGACTGAGTCGCTGAGGAAGTCTGTTGTCCGTAAAGTCACCTTCATCTTTGTCCCGGGACATGCGGGAGTCGAGGGAAATGAACGAGCTGATAAACTGGCTGGCTCTGCACCCCCTGCAGATGGCCAGCCCATGGATCGTGCCGATGTTATTAACGTCCTTAAAGACATGTCGAGAACAGAAGACTTTGACGTCAGTGAATCCACATCGCTGTCCAGGATGAAAGACTTGGGAGTAAGAATTGGCACGGCCAGACACGAGAGGTACATCGGGAAAACGAGGTGCCTCGTTAACCAACACAGAACTGGCACTATTAGCCACCGAACGCTGATGCTTATGCTGGGGGGAGGATCTGAGCACCTATGGACCTGTCCGGAGTGCAATGAAGATACCCCAACTGATAACTGATAACTGATAACTGAAGGGCGATCGGAGCAACTGTAACAACTATCGGGGTATCTCACTTCTGTGTACTGTTGGGAAAGTATTTGCCAGAATTGTTCTCGCAGACTTAAGGTCCTGGGAGATCAAGTCTACTCCGAATTACAGTGTGGCTTTCGACAGAACCGGTCTACCATTGATATGATATTCTCAGTGCGACAAATGCAAAAAAAAAAAAAAAAAAAAAAAAAAAAATACCGTGACCAGAATCAGTCACTGTTTATTGCCTTCATCGACCTCACAAAGGCATTTGATTTGGTCAGTCGTGAGGGTCTGTTCAAGGCACTAGAGAAGATTGGCTGCCCACCAACTCTTCTGTC
Organism: Cepaea nemoralis; assembly: GCA_014155875.1. Classification (NCBI taxonomy): domain Eukaryota; kingdom Metazoa; phylum Mollusca; class Gastropoda; order Stylommatophora; family Helicidae; genus Cepaea; species Cepaea nemoralis. The sequence goes on from JACEFZ010028038.1 coordinate 34,197, forward strand.
GATTGTGGAATCGTTCCATACAGACATGAAAGGATAATAAAGTTTGATAGTGCAACTTCAGAAGAGTTTGAAATCAAGAGTGGAGTTAAGCAAGATTGTGTTCTAGCTCCCACCCTCTTTGGAATATACTTTTCACTTCTATTGAAAATGACTTTTGTGATCAGGATGGCGGTATATACATTCACTCACGCTCAGATGGCGTTCTCTACAATGCTCTATTTATATATATTGCGCCATATTTTGTAGTTATTAAGCCTTTTTGAAGCACAATGTACAAACTATCGTCTGTCACGACGGCAAGGTACCAATATATGTATATATATATATATATATATATATATATATATATATATATATATATATATATATATATATATATATATATATATCGTTCTGTCAGTGACGAGCTTCCTGATTCGTAAATATTAACATACGTCAACATGACGCATAAAAACATCTCTCTATCTATGGAACACGAACACAACGAAGCATTACCGTTCCTAGATATTCTAATGAGACGTAGAGCAGACGGCACAATTCAAAGATCGGTGTATCGCAAAGGAACATGGACTGGCCAATACCTAAATTTTCAGAGCTTCACACCTGTCCAGTACAAGCGGGGCTTAGTACGGACCTTGTTTGACCGTGCTAGAAAGATATGCACCCAGGACACACTGACAGAGGAATTTGAAACTCTGAAGAATGTCTTAAACCTGAATGGGTACTCCACAGGATTTATAAAGCGCCACTGCCAACAGCCCAAACCCATAGCAGACGTAACTACAGTCCCTAAACTCAAGGTATTCATCCAGCTAACCTTTCGAGGGGATGACGTAATGCAACGTCTACAAGACCGGCTTACTACAGCAGTAGATCGAACATTCTGTGCGGCAACTCCAGTCATTAGATATATAACCGTAATGATTCCTACACCAGCAGTCAAAGAGCCTGTTCCTCTGTACGCCACAAACAATTGTATTTACCAATTCACATGTAGATGCCAGGCCGTTTACATTGGTAGAACAGAGAGACAGCTTAACAAACGGGTGTCAGAACACATACCTCAATGGGTCAACAAGATACAACACACAGGAAATGCTAGCCTCGTGGGGCCGACACACCGGAAGCTACCGGCGTCTTCAATCGGTAGGCACATTGTCGACAGTGGCCATGTCGTGGACAGAGACACTGCATTTCGCGTGTTGTTTAACACACAAAATACTCGCTTGTTAAAATTTGCAGAAGCAATTATGATCTATCAACGCAAGCCAGAATTGTGCAAACAGAAAGACATGTTAGTCAGCTTAAAATTACCGTGGTAGATAAGTGACATTACTGTGCGAATATGTGTATATTTCAACTTGAAGGATTTATCAAGTTAATTCACGTATGTTGTGTGATTTCTGCAGTATGTACCTGACGAGATGCAGCGAAATATGCCAGGCAATAAATCGTGCAATCTATTGTTTGTGTCTTCGTTATTCAAATTCACTACGGCAAAACATTGTGTTGAATACGTCAACAGTCTTGATAAATGGATCCAGACATTAAGGAGACATGAAGTGTAGTTTAAGTCTATAACAGAAAGCTAAAAGCTTAACTATACGATTGAAGGGCCATAAAGAGAACATAGGAATTGACGAAAACATACTATACTCGCACAAAAGGACACGTCCAAATTAAAACATATTTCAAAATAAGAAAGATTGACAAAGTTGTTCATTCTGTAGTGAACTAACGGGATAATATAAAACTATCATTCAAGTTAGGCTGAACTCCAACCCAAACTGACACAGTGTTATTAGAATGATTTTTAACAATGTATATACCATTTACGACAAGACACGTAGAATGATCTAAGAAGAAATTATATTTTCTGTGAGTATACACGAAATTTGATGGACAATAATATAATAGTGATGATTATAATAATAATAGCCGTGATAAAATTATATAATAGACGCTGTAAGTCCGACATCTTTGTGCGCCGTGTACTCAAAACTAGCACAATTAGCATTAGTGACAAGTTTGCAGTCAATGATTTCTAACGCTAGGTTCTACGCGTTTGTTTTGTCATTCCAGTCGTTAGTTGTTTGTGACGTGAGTGCAAGTCTATACTCTTTATTTTTTTTTACCAGTAACATCTCGTAACGATAGTGACAATCGACATTTTAATTGCACACATGTCTGCCACTGACCCACGTGTTTGAATACAGTGTTTACTAACATCTGGTACACTAAGTAGAGAAATAAGGGTGGGGTACTAAAATATATAACATGTTTATAAGATCGGATATATTTATGTAACTCAAAACAACGTATTCACTTAGTGAAAATGAAGAGTATTTTATGCAATAAGTCACTATCAAATTAATGTAAGAAAGAGAGTGCTGAAATGCTATATAGAACCAGTTTTGCTGTATGGCAGTGAATCTTGGAATGTAAATGAACAAATTAGGAAGAACTTAGAAGCAACAAAAATGTGGTTTTTTAAGACGAATGTTGCGAATTCCTTGGACTGCCAGAGTAACTAACAACGATTGCCAGAAAGAGGTTAATAAAACTAGAACACTATATACAACAATAAGAAAGAGACAAACAGCTTTCTTTGGTCGTGTGATGAGAAGAGACACTGGAGAATATCGTGACAACTGGAAAGATGGAGGGGAAGAGAGGCAGAGGCAGATCAAGTTAGATTATGCTGGATGGACTGCGACGTGGCATGGAGGAATAACAACGGTAGAGTTGATCCAGAAAACCAAAGACTGAGGTCTGTGGGGTGTCATGAACGCATACGCCAGTCGGCATGGCACTTGATGATGATGAATGAATGTGATTAATGAAGACACAATTGATTGCCAGCATCTCGTAAGGCGTATATTGCAAATGTCACTAAACATGAACTACAGCAAAACCATAAATCCTTCAAATGGAATATACGACACACATATTCCCATAGTAATTTATATTGCCTATTACGGTAATTAGCCGGTCTCTCTGGCCGAGGCGTTACACCACTTTCTCCGTAATCCCGTTTATCACGCAGAGTCTCGTAGCGGGCGAGAGCTGGGAGCGGTTCGACCCCCGCTGGTGACTTGCGGGATAACTGAGCCGGCCGCTCAGAAAGCAATGGCAAACTACTGAGCGTAATCTTGACAAGAAATCAACAGACAGCTGTAAGATGCTGCTGTTGACAGCGATGTCCTGTAAAGGATATGCGAATTAAAAAAAAAAAAATTACGGTAATTGCCAGCTCCGGGCGGAGGCGTTACGGACGAAGTTCGTGATCCCGCATACCCGCGTTCGAAACACAGCTGCGGGCGATTTGGAAGCAGACCGCCTTGCGTTGGTACCAAATGGTATAGGTGCCGGTCTATCAGAAAGCGATGACAAACCACTGAACTTAAACATGCCAAGAGATCACAAGTAAGGAAACAATGCTTGTGTTGACTGCGACGCCATGTAAAGGATATGTAACTAACTTTAATTAATTGCGGTAATTACAAACTGACTATCGTATAGTTCTGCAAAGGACCTGAAACAAGATGGAGATTGTTTCTTTACATGTGATTGAGGCTATGTGTCTTATGCTGTTTCCCATCTACTGATCTATGTTTTCTTGAAATAGCAATGATACGTAATGTTAACAGGTCAGCAGGGTTGTTCTCATCGATGTCCTTATTGTTTAACAGATTTTAATATAGGGTGTATTTTTAATGACTGTGCAGTGTTTGAAATTTCAAGTTTTGTATTTACCCTCTGTAAAGTTCATGCATATTAATAGGTACATTCAACACTTGGACCGGCAATATTTTTCAAACACTGCAGTCATTGAAATACACGCTGTACCAATACCAGATTTCCTAAAGGTGTCAATTATTTTACAGTTAAATTGTCCATTCGTAGGCCTTTCCTTATTGTTTCATTTTGCTAGTTGCTTCTATACCAACATAGTTGAACATTCTCCATTCTTTATTATTATTATTATTGTGTGTGTGTATGTGTGCGTGTGTGTGTGTGTGTATGTGTGTGTGTGTGTGTGTGTGTGTGTGTGTGTGCGTGTGTGTGTGAGTGTAATTGTGAAGTTCACAAATAGACCGGACATCTTGCAATGTTTGAATTTGTTTCCATGAAAAGTTGTATTTCCTTTAAGTGTAGGCATCCGGTATTTTTGTGTGTTCTTCGTCAGGATAAGTAATTTAGCTACTGTGTGTATTGTTTATATTTTGTCATTACTATGTTTATCTTAAACTGGACATGTCTCACTTGTGTTTTATAGTTTCTTCGTGTCTAATGTTGTTTTATGAATGTGTTTTCTGACATTTTATTCACACCTTGCTTATGTCCATAAGAAGTATTATATCTGCATGTTATCCTCATCATTATGAAAGTTATGTTTAATGTTGGTTCATCTCTTAGCCTATACCTCTGGTTACGAACGCCTCAGTTTACGAACAATTCAGGTTACGAACAACTTCGAAAATTTTATGTCTTGGTTAACGAACAGTGCCTCGGATTACGAACGAAGGTGGGCGAGAGAGAGCAAGGTGTAACGTTAGAGACAAACGATCGCGTACAGTACAAACAGTACTACAGATTAGCTTATGGATCTTCAGAATGAACAGCTAAAATCATGAAAGGAGGAGCAGTCGTCTGATGATGAGTCAGTGACCGTTTCAACTGCCAGGATTAAAGAAATTTGCAGCAAGTGGGCAGACTTCGAAGACTTCATTATGAACTATCATACTCCAAAAAACAACTTGTAGCTAATAAGCCCTATGCCTATATATGTGATGAATGATAACACGATGTCCCACTTCAGAAAGATTATCCAGCAAAGGAAGCGACAAATTTCCCTTGATAGTTTCTTGGTGCAGAAAGATTCCCAGTCAGCTGCGAAGAAAGAGCGACAAGATGCTCCTGAAACTAATGATTCAGAATAACAAAGAAAGTGGCAAATTTCCCATGATCGTTGTCTTGGTAATAAAGATAGACTAAATCTCTTTTTATTTTACATTCAATTCATTTGGTTGTTTTCTTCCTCTTTATTTAAAACGTGAAGTACACGTAGTCTCTGCGTTTTGTCAGGTAAACGAACGGATGTTAATAAAAAATAACGATTCTTGCATCTTGAAACGGATTGTCTTTATTTCCTTGATTTCAATGTTTCGGGTTACGAACGTTTCGGGTTACCAACCGAGTTCTGGAACGATTTAAGTTCATAACCCGAGGTAGCACTGTATTTGTTATAAAATCTCTTAACAGTTGCTTTTACTGAAATCATTATATTCTTCTGTCTTTTTTATTATTCCAGATGAAATCAATTTGGTTGTACACATCCGTTCTTCTTCACTTCCAATAAACTTTAAGGTGTTGCTTAAGTCATGGATTCCCAGTAATGAGTGGCACCTTACAGTCTTGACAGACCAAAGTATGTGAGTTGGAATTTGGCCAAAATTCCATCACAATGCCTGGGGAGAGCTTCAGAGAACATGTGGTGCCCAAACGACATGTTCCCTCTCTCGGCCTTGCCTTGTTTATTCCAGAGGAATGGGTAACCAATAGGTCTGGAACAAGGTAGGCTGCAGACGCTGGCGGCTCAGCGTCGAACCTCCGAGACCTCGCCTCCACGAGCAGGTGGTGAGTGGTGGCCAGACCCTGGAACCCATGGAACCTGACAGCTTTAGAATATCTGCTCATTATTTTGGCCAGGTTCCTTTATCATTGCCTATCGGAGTCTGTATTCTCCAGTTGTGTCCCAACATTTTATGTTTCTTTCTCTTTCGCTGAAGTTATTCGTTACAAAAGAGCATGGGCTCTGATGATATACATTCTGACATTGTTTTCGCAAAATATTCAGAGGGTTTGATTTATTCCTTCCTCGCAACCATTACTAGCCGGAGAATACACACAAATGACGTCTTTGTCTGTTGATATTCACTTTAGATAAACCATTATCGCGTCATCTGTAATTGTCTAAAGTGCCTGTCATATTTTTCCTAGAAGTAGATCTAATGTGAACTGACGTACTACATGCGCACCACATATCATGTAAGCAGACAGACATGGCAGTGTCTTTAACAGTGCCGTTGTTATATGTAATTATTTAACAGTGTGTTTTGTTTATTTCGGTTGAAAGGATGCATTACGCTACTTCTAGGATTCTTCGTGGCGAAGTGGTCAAGCCATTTGACTCGGGCTTCGAAGGTTGTGGGTTCGATTTCGGGCCGCGTCCTTGTGCGACGCTTTCCGCGCTGCGGAAAGAGACCGAGCCATATGGGATAAAAATCCGGTGCAATGAAGTCGATCCTGTCGACTTTTAAGCGACTTTTTATACTTTATCTAGAGTATACGCCTGACAAGATACAGCATAATATGCCAGGTAATAAATTGTGTAATACAGTGCAGATCCGATAAGGAGAACTCTCCAGGGACCCAAGAAATAAATCTTCTTATCAGAAATTCATCTTATCCAGATAAGAGTCCAAACGTATCGTAATGCATTTACAACGTACTATAGAATAATTAATTAGCGTTTAGCACGACACATAAATGACACAGAAACTATGTAAATCACCAAGAGTGTTACTGTAACAAGTTGGCACATATATCTAGAGAATAACGGCACTTGTTATATTTTGAAATGAAAAAGCTACAATTTTCGTCTGTATCTTAGTACCTGTAATTGAGTTAAATAAAAATGTCTTTCAATGACATCCTTAAATTCAACACCGTAATTCGGATCTTGATTGTGTGACAATCAATTAGTCCACAACACAACATTTTTCTGCACGGTTGAAAGCGTTGATTTTAGAATGTCACATTCCTTTGTTATTTTTATTTTCTTTTTGCCACTATTTTCCACTTCTTGAAATAGCTCAATCGTTCTTTTCAAAGATACGGATTGTATCTGTCCAGCTATATATATATATATATATATATATATATATATATATATATATATATATATATATATATATATATATAAAGCGGCACTCTCCCGCTGTTTATACTTCATCTCGACACCGCAAGGTACAAGAGGAACATGATGAGATGAGATGAGATGAGATATATAAAGTGGAAATAACTCAAATTATAACTCCGACGAAGCGCGCAATTTCAAAAAATGACCGAAAAGTTGTACAAATGTTTAGTTATTTGAAGAAAAAGTTCACCTTAAGCAGATCGTATTATATATTCGGAATACGGGTAATCTTTCGGCATATCCGCTTAACCGGATATTTCTTTTAACGAAGATAAAGAGAAATAAAAATTTTCCGGGCATAAACAAATTGATCTTAACAGCAGCAATTAGCAACATCCGAGATCGCCTTAAGCGGTTTGCATTGTATATCTTTCGTGTCTTCATTATTCAAACCTGTTTAATAGACTAAAAATAGGAGATGCTGATTAATATAACAGTGGAACTTGTGAAATGACAGCTCAATATTTGTTGCAGAAATGTTCAACATAAGCAGAAGAGGGGAAAGTATTTTCACCTAATTCCGCTCTATTTGAGGTAAAACACTATCGGGATGTCAAAAACCATAAGTTGACTGCTTTTGTTTTGTTGTTGCATTTATTCATATTGACGTCTGAAAGTGGGCGAAAACAGAAGTCAAGGACAATAAACCCTACTCCATAGTCGTAGCTGATCATATAGTGCAACCTAATAAGGTGAACTCCCCTGTGACCCGAGAAATAGTTCTTCTTATCAGAATATCCTCTTATAAGAGTTCAGGCATAAAGTAACGCATTTGCAACGTGCAATACAATATTGTTCTTTACAACAGAAATTCGCCACATCCGAGATCACCTTAATTAATTTTCATTTAATACTACTAGGTAATAAAAGAACATAATAAAGTATTTAAGTGATCTTGTCAGTTGATCTTATGCCATAATTTATGTCCTTCTCTGTGCCATCTGTCTGTGCCTCTCTCTCTCTGTCTGTCTCTCTCTCTCTCTCTCTCTCTCTCTCTCTCTCTCTCTCTCTCTCTCTTTCTCTCTCTCTCTATCTTCTCATGTCTCTCTAACAATGTACATGACACTTTCATCCTACATATGCACATTACTGCTGACAATTTCAAAAAAAAAAAAATGCTACATTTCGTTCAGCCTGCAGTAATGTACATGGCAAATGCATCTTTTCTTTACGTCAAACTCTGCTTGGACGCTTTTATCATTTGAACGTCACTTGTAGATTTTCACGTGGCACAATCATAATCACACGAAGCATTTGTACTGACATGAGCTACAGCTCTGTTTGATGGTTTGGCACTGCCAATATGAAGCAGTTCGCGGAGAGTAGCCCTGTACTTACTACTCATTCTGTAATAGAAGAAAATGTTCACCGAGGAATTGATGGATTCTAGAAGGAAACCTATTCCTGCCATAACTATAAGCTGGTCATTAAATTTCCCGCCTATGGACAACTCTGGTTCCATGGCCATGGCTAGAAAGGTAACACTAGGAGAAAAGAAGCAAGCGACGAACAATGTAGAAATCATGACGACCATTTTAGCTACTTTCTGGTTCCGGATAGAAATATTGTCTGCTTGACCGGAAGTCGATGATCTCTTCCGCCATTGTGCCTTTTGGTGCAGATTTTTCACTAGTATAGCGGTACATATAATGATGACAATGAAAGAGCCGAATGGAATAAACACGTTGTTGATAAAATATGAAATTTGTTCCATGCTCTCTCGATTTCCCGTGTAGACAATTCCAATGAGAGTTTTGTTGATGTTGGGGAAATATTTCTTGTCCAGCCTGCTGACCACGTACACAGGGGCCACACTTAAGGTGAGCAGGATAAAAATGCATACCACAACAACTGTCACTCGTTTGGGGGTGACCATTCTTTTCACCTTAAAGTAAACGAACATAGTATTAGTAATCCTTTAATTTACAAAGTACCGTTATAGATTATTTTTCATATAACTAAAGCCGATACTTGTCAATACAAAAGAATAAATGAACAACGAACATTATAATAAATAGAGAGATGCGAGAACTAATGAGACTCTGTTCATATTGTGGGCATGTGAATCATACAGTTATGAAGATAGAAAAGAGAAAATAGTATTGGCGAAAGAAAACATTTTATTGACATAGTGGAACAAAAGTTCGACGAGTGGGCTCGTCGCCGCAGGCATGACCAACGGATAAAAGAATGCTGCACCCGTGAAAAAGATGTCTTCATTAGCCAAGTCTATCACACCGCCAGATTATGAAACTGAGTTGACTACCCCTAGGCATTAGATACCGACTCACAATAGACACCAGAACGAATAACACGTTTCTCTTTCATGGGTATGTAATAGAACAGTGGTTCTCAACCGGTGGGGAATCCCCCGACCCAGGGGGGGGGGGGATTTTAGGGCTTTCAAAGGGGAGGGGGGGGGTGGGAATTAAGATTATTTCAAGATTGCGTTAATACAAGAACCGATTACTTGATATTGTTTTTTCCTTCATACTGTACTGTTCTGTACGTCTCACCCTTCTAAAATTCAATTTATAAAGTAAGTAGACCCACAAATCATGTTTTATGTGGACTTCTAGACTTGTTTTAGTATGTGCTATTACATTTAGCTTCCATTGTTACGTATACTGTGTAGGGGCGGGTGCGGGATTTTTAGGTAGGAAATACGAAAGAGGGGAATGAAGTTCTGAAAATATGGCGAGGGGGGTGGGGGGGGGGGGGGGGTAGGGGGGGGGGCACGGGCCAAATGTTTAGGTATGAAATACGAAATGAGGTTCTGAAAATATGGTGAAGGGGAGCACGGGCCAAAAAAGGTTGAGAACCACTGTAATAGAAGATAGAATAAAAGACATTTTGCAGACATGATAAACAAACAAACAAGCACATTTGAATAACGAAGAAGCAAACAACAGATTGGACGATTTATTGCCTGGGGTATTTTGCGGCATTTTGTTAGGTTCATACTATATAAAACACAAAACGTAAACTAAGGTGATTAGATAAATTCTTAAAGTTGAAATATACAACACGCATATTCACACAACGAAATATGCCAGACACTAAGTCGTGCAATCTATTGTTTGTGTCTTCGTTATCAATTTTACTATGGGAAAACATTGTTTTGAAACAAACAAATGACCAAACTATATGTAAAAACGTAAACAAGATACGAAGGGGCTCCAAATGAAAACCTTAAGTGTGTTATAGATATTACAACTTCCCCGATGTGTCTCCACCTTGCCGTGGTGGGGGAGCTTGCGTGTCCCATCGACCCCATGTGCTTGCTGATGGATGGAAACTACCTATCGGACAGCTCTTGGGATAGGGACCAGACTAAGAGAGACACAACCTGCTGCTCTGCAGGTAGACTGAGGATAGCAGTCAAAATCAGGCAAACGATGCCAAAAATCTCAGTCCGGACTAACTCTAAGGTTCCCAGCCGAGGTGTATGGCTGAACGTCTCTAAGCCATAAACCCTCGGAAGTGAGAGCCTGGCCGACACAAACCTACATCAAAATTGAGGTGAGGTGCTCAGCACGCTACATGCTTGGCGCAGGTACTCGTTCGATGGCTCTTAGCTGGGGGATATGAGGTATCCCCGGATGAGAGGGCCTGACCGTTACTCACCCGCAGACGCACGGAGGTAAGGTGCTGAGCCTGCAGAAACACCTCGGTCGTACGTTCCGTAGATAGTCTGTAACCGTACTCATGGAGTGAGTGCAGTCAAAGGTGGAAAATTGTCTCGTTGACACGAAATGGAACGCCTGTCTTGCGAATCCATTACGTGGCAGCCCGAAGCGAAAGCTTGCTATGTGGAAGTCGAAATAAGAGTCTCGAAACCCGAGGAAGGCTAACCTCATCAAAAATGCCCGCTGAAGCCGGAAGTGCCAGCCTACGGGCGGCAAAATAAAAATGGCACTACGCAATTACGTCCGAGTGAAATGTCTTTCGTGACCGGAAAAGCTCTAACTAGTCTTCCCTCGTGCTAGGAACAGCTACCTAGTCTCCGAATGCAGCTCTTGTTCGGAATAGCTCTGACTAGGTAGTATCCGAATGTCCGAACGTGTCTGGAACAGCTCTGACGGACACAACGACAAGCACATGTCCGAAAAACTCGCTGAGTGGATATTGACTGCAGACCAGTCTGGTCTGTGCAGGAACGGCCCGGGGCGAACGAAATGCCCAATATATTGAAGTGAGGAATTAAAGCAGCCATGAGCAGGACGTGACGATTCCCTCGGTGAGCCCAGCACTAGGGCGCTATGTGCCGGCCCTGCAATTAAGGAAGCCACCCTGGATGGCGGAAAATGCCATGGACCGTCCGTGCCTTCCTTTGAGGGACGACCGTTGTCTTAACCAGTTCCAACTTGGCCAGCTGGGTTGTGGGCGGTACCGCAAACAGTGAGAGTCTCCCAGGAATGCTACCTGGCCAAAAAAGCACGTTAAAGCCGGTTGTGTTGCCTACGGGTTTCGGCCCAAGGGCGCATAACAGACATACCGCAATCACATCTGGGAAAAAACACTCTGGATGATCGCAAAGAAGAAGAAGAAGAAGATATTACAATAACCATGTCGTTGTCTTGTAACATGTCACTATTGTTCTATTGTTCTAAAGGATGTCAAGAGTGTTGAACATCTGACACCACGGTGCAGATGAACATGGTGACGCCATAAGGACAGTTTAAAGATGGCCACCCCACTTCTGATATGCACCAAAGAGGAGCAGCATTCTTTTATCCGTTTTGTTTAAATCAGTGACGGTGTGAAACCGATATAAATTTATCGACGAATGCAGGTCCAGTTTGTTGAAACACGCCTGTTAGACCAGCAAGTGTATGAACGGAGTAGAACGTGTCAAAACGGCCTGACTTCTGTGAAGATGTACAACAGGTGGTGCATGAGTGGTTACACACGCGAACAAGACAAATTTTTTCTATAGGAATGCAAGCAATTTATCAGGGCTGGAGGACATGCATTAAACGCAGTGGTGACTATATCGATGTGATACCTTTGTTCTTTACTTTCTCAAATATATTCACCATAAACAATATGCCTAATTTATATATATATATATATATATATATATATATATATATATATATATATATATATATATATATATATATATATGTAAACTGGTACCCGGCTCACGAACCGCGTTCGCAAGCCTTTGGCCACGGAGCCGGTCATTCATATATATATATATATATATTTACATATCACTTACATGACGTTGCAGTCAACATCAGCATTTTTAGCTGCTGTTGATGTACTAGGCAAGATTACGCTCAGTAGTTTGCCATTGTTTTCTGAGCGACCGGCTCGCATACCCTATAAGTTACCAACGCTGCGAGAACCGCTACCAATTCTCGTGCAGGTTACGTTACTCACAAGAATATACGGGATTATGGAGAAAGACGTTAACCTCTCCGCCAGGGAGACCGGCATTCATATTACTGTGCATTTATTACCTTAATATAAAGCACTAAAAGTGTATTAAAACTTCATCAAGAGCATCTTTTAAAATCTATAGTCAACACACAAAAAGCTTCCTTTCAAGGACTTCCTGGAATGCGACATGCCCGGACAGTCACACTTAAGGGTCCAACTATAATGTGCCATCATGTGGGCATCCCAAAGTCCCTGGTATCTCTCTTCCAGTGTTATTATATCTTTTTGACATCTCACTAAAGTCGCCACGATTCTCGGGAAAGAAATGTAAATAGTTATTGAGATGGTACAATTGAATGCTCATATTGCATCCAAACTTTAAAAAAACTCGAGAACATGTTTTCAACTAATTCAAAATAATTGTCAGCTTTAAAGTTACCCAGAAAGTTTTGCACAACTAACACAAATGATGACCAGGGCGTGATTTATGTTATGTTCATCTAATCAATAAAATTTGGATCGTTTATTAACTTTCTAATTTGAAGTCCATCTGAAATTCCAGCTTTAAGTGTGTCTTTGCTCAATTCTAGAAACTTTCTGTAATTAAAATAGGTAATATCCTTGTTCAATGCCTTAACAAATTGCTTCATCAAGCCAAGCTTTATATGTAATTTTGGCAGAAGAACTCTTTTTCGATCAATGTGAGGCTTGTTGACAATAATTATTCTCCATCTTTATATTCATCCCTCAACGGCCACTGTTTCTTTGTCCAGTGCGTATCTATGGCCCTGCTATCTCATCACAAACATATAAAGAATGGATGTTTGGTGAATCTCCTTTGCTGACTAAACAAGAAGTTCATCATTTTAAGATCTACGCAAATCATCCCGTTATGCTCAAATCCTTCAATTTTTAAAGACCTGTGCTTATTGTAGCATACTCTTCCTTCATTGTAATAGAATGCGGACCTGGAATTGAGCCATATGTGTTACCATTGTATAAGGGCACGCCTCTCAAACTTCCTTTAGAGCTGTCAATTAAACGTCGCCACTCATCTAGTGTATAACTTACATCCATTTCGTTTACAAGACCTCCTACATTAGTACAAAACACAAGGTTGTTTTCTTCACAAGAGAATGGACGACAACCTTGCTCTCTGCTGCGATAAAATATAATTCTTTTTCAGCAGTCAGTAATTTTGTTGTCTTTTAATTGTGAAGCCAAACGTTCTGAAGATTCCTTTGAGAGATACAGATCTCGGATTAAATCATTTAGTTCATACTGGTCGAAGCGTTGAGCAGCTGGAAAATCATCTTCGAAATTACTATGATTGTCACTTGTCGTTCCACATGCCACTGATGGCTCATCTTTTAGCAAGGAATCAAAAATCGGACTGACAGCTGGAATTGGTATGTCATCTCTGTGTGGAACAGGTCGTCTAGCAGAATCTAATTCTGTATATTTCCATTTTATTGTGATTTTCTCCCATTAATCCCCTTAATATTAACAACACAGAAATAACAGTAATCAGATTGGTTCGCGGGATCTCTCCAAACCATTCGAATTGCAAATTTTAAACATCTTCGTTTCCCACAAGTCCATTGTCGCAGGTGCTCAACACATTGTTTTGCACAAAATATGAGTGACCAAGACTTGTCCTAATCACCTATTTTTACTTTAAAGTAAACAAAAGTGCATTTTTTTTACAAAATCAGTAACATGCTTCCTATGTTCTGCTTTCAAAGTGTACTCTCCACAAATATAACAAACTGAATCCGGTGAAAGAAAACATGTTCTTCTTCAAGATCATGTCATTCTATATTACAAGTACCTAGCATTCTAACATGCATGGCAGTCGGTGAAGATCTAAAACAGGCTAATTCTTGGAAGATTCAGGGTAAATTGAAACTGTAAGTAAATAAGCAGTTTCATTTTGTCAGGTACTTTTTTTTTTTTTGCATATGCTATTTACAGGACATCGCTGTCAACACCAGAATTTTACTGCTGTTGTTTATATCTTTGCAAAAAAGTCGCTTAGAAGTCGACAGGATCGACTTAATTGCACCGGGTTTTATCCTATATGACTCAGTCTCTTTCCGCAGGGCGAAAGCGGCCCACATAGCACAAACTCATAGCTCCAGCGACGACCCTCAGGAGTATCCGAAAATCTGCACTCGTGAACCGAAGGGCGCGGCCCGGAATCGAACCCACAACCTTCAGAGTCCGAGTTAGTCGTGTTGACCACTTTCTTGGCAAGTTTACGTTCAGTAGTTTGCCATTGCTTTCTGCCATCCCAACACGTTAAAGTCCAGCGCAACCCGGTCTGCTGCTAAATCGGTCGCAGCTGTATTTAGAACGAGGTAAAAGGGCTTATGAATCGCGTCTTTAGCCACGAAGATCGGCTTGAAGGGAATAGTTAGTAATATTTTTTCTCCAGAGTCTTATACAGAAAATACTGTAATAATATTAATTAAATACACAAATGCCTGTATTTCAAAATCTAGAGCTACTACAAACACATAAATGTAATATTTGACTGTAGCAGGCCTCATAAATGCAAAATAAGGTGTAAAATGTTTGGCACCAACAAACATTTTTTGTTTGCAGGGTTGTGTAATCAGTCAGTTTTACGGTTAAGAGTGTCTTCTTTCACCGAACGAGTCGTTAGTTTACAACTGCAATTAGTTTTACGATGAAAAGTTGCTTTTATTACCGAACGAGTCGTGAATTTACAACTGCAATCTTATTTACAATGGCAAGTTTCTTCTATTACCGAATGAGTTGTGAGTTTACAGTTGCAATCAGTTTAACAGTGAAATGCTTATTCTATTACCGAATGAGGTGTGAGTTTACAACTGCTTTTCATGATCCTCTTCATATACGCTCGCTTTGTATAGTAACCGCTAGCACTCATTGTATGAGGTTGAGTCCATATTAGAGTTGCGTGAGTGCGACACACATTCTACAAATACATGGACATGTACCTGGACGCACACGACAATAAGCCAGATCATACATGCTGTCCTCAGTGGATATGAGCGTGTCTTTATGTGGCTCTGTATTGAATTTCAATCCTTAACTGTCACATCTGTGTAGAGCAGTGGTTCTCAAGCTTTTCAAGCAGGGGGCCATACCTACTATTTTCAGTAGTTAAGCGGGCCACAACGTTATAAAATTATAAAAGTCGTGCAATATCATTCTTACCTTTCTTAACTTTCATCAACAAAATTCTAAAGCTTTAAAGGCAGTCAATGTCATACCACACTGCGGTCATTTTTTGTTTAAAATTAACAGTTCATTCAACAATAAATTTTAAATCAGCTTCTAAAATCACTGTTAATGTAATTAATTTACAACTGTAACTGTTCTTCATATTCAGTTACTTAAGTTAAGATGCCAGTTTATCAATGTCTGGGCACAAATCTGTCGCGCCCAAAGTCATAAGCGCAGCCAGGTTACTGTCGGTGAGTCTGGAACGTAGCTTGCTTTTTTTTTTATAACAGCCATTGCGGAAAATGACTGCTCGTATCTGTAAGTCGGACCAAAACTACAAATGTATCTCTGGGCGAATGAACGCAAGTGTTCAAATTGTTCGACAGACAATAGTCGCCAGAATGAAACCGTATGATCAGCTGAACGTTGCGAACTGAACAGGCGCATTCGATAATACCTGAACATAACAACCAGAAGCAGAGTAAATTACCGCACGCTGACGGGGCGCTCCGAGTGCATTTTTTTTTTTGAAATTATTAAAATATATTATTTTAAATAACGAGGTCTCTCATGCCACTTACTAACAGCTGGAGGGCCACAAGTGGCCCGCGGGCCGTGGTTTGGGAACCTCTGGTTAGAGGATTGCTAATTTCACGCAATTATTTTCTTGCTATATTATGTATGCAATGTGGTTCTGCTTTTTGAACATAATTCTTAACAAAAATTACGTGCATTTGATACACGTGGTAATTCAAAACGATTGTAGAGTGAAGAATGTGCGCAAGAAACATAACGAGGACATATATGATGCAAATGCTAATTACCGTGAGTGCATTAGTGATATAGTTACACGACAACACTTTGAGTGAGGGCTGTACAAAGCACAACCTACTGTACCATGTCCATAGGACAAAGACCATGATCTATGTTGGAAGTATGATGATGTGGGCTGGAAGCACATTATCTCCTGCACATGATATCCAGCCGTTGATATTCCGTTTTGCCAATGTCTGTTTAACGCTGTCAATCAAACGTACCCTTCATTATTCCATGACCTGAAACCTTAAATTTAGACATCACTTTCAGTGATAAAACATCCAGTCTTGCATTTTAGTACATAAAGTTTTAGTTTGCTCGAATGCTGGATTTAGAGTTATTCTTCTTATGTGCCGATTTATTTTTATTTGAAATGAAATCTTACTTAATATGACGTCTTCTCAATTCTCTCTTTAGTTGCATGGTCATAATCACACTCAATAAGGAGTGTAGAATCAGGCCAGCAGGCGGCGCTGTATTCGTAGTGTAACAAGTGATAGCCGGAAATACGCGCCTAGATGATGTATCATCTGCACGGGCGTTCTGTGCTAAGAGGTAATCCAGTTCCAATTTTGAAAACAAAAATTCAAAATTCGGCCTCGTTCAACCTGCGTTTTTCAGCTGTGGTTATTGTTGAGGTCCGTGGTTTTTGTGGGTTCATTCACCCTAATTCTTGTCTTGTGAGTCCTATCTCGGACTTGATTGCTTGCTTGCTTGTGTTCGTTGGCTTGAGCTCCAACGCGAAGTCCTGTATGTCGGATGAAGGCATCCTGTTGTCCAACATCAGTGTGATGTCATACAGGACCTAAGGTTTGCGTGAGTATCCGTTGTCCCATGTCTGGCTTATTGGTGTGCAGACTGGTGGTTCCTCGCCGTATAGGCAGACACTATCCGACTTCGGAGGAATCGGCGATCCTACTGAATTTAGCCAGGACCCTGAAGGAACCTTTTGCCCAGGACGCTCGACGAGGATGCGTCAATAGGTCTTGGCCAGTATATAACCCGACCCTGGTGCCTTGGAAACACCTCTGCGTCCCTATCTCGGACTGATTATGTTGGTCTGTGTCTGTGACGTCAGCTGGGGGATCGGTCAGCGGCTATCCTTTGTGCTCGTCTGTTCTTGTGGTTTTCTTTGTTGCTGCAGGCTCCTGGTTCGTCTGGCTTGACTGGTTGCAGTCCTTATACGGACTTTTTATTTAGTATTTTTGCCTCCTGTTCCGTGTATTGCCTGTATAAGCTTTTCGATGCTCTTTACCTCCTTGAGCTTTCTTTCACTTTCGAGTTTAAGTTCTTGCTGTTTTTCGATTGCTTCCTCTGTGGTCAGCCATGGGACGATCTCTCCGTCCTCTATATAGTACTCAATGCCGGTATCATAGTCCTCCTGAGTGGGATTCCATTGTGTACCACTCCCTGGCGTCGAAAGGTTCCTCATCTTGTCTTTCTTCGGCTGTCTAACGGGATGTTGGTTTCCCCTTTGGTGTTTCGGGCGTCGTGTTCGGCTGCTGGTTTTATCTTGCGGTTCCGACTCAGTTTTTTGTTGGGTTTCTTGCGGCTTCTCTGTGGTCTCTTGCATGACTTCTGTTGGTTTGTTTTGAGTTGATTTTATTTCAGCTTTTAGCCGCTCTCTCTCTCCGCTTTTATTGTGCGTAGCATTTCTTCGTTTTCCTACTTCAACGCGGTCATCTGCTCCACTTCTCGCTTGATGTTTCGCTGGATCTTCTTTATTTCTGCTAGTAGGTTCTCGTTGTCGCTGGTGGTCGGGTTAGGCGTCATCAGTGCCTTGACTTGTTTCTATAACTCGTCAATCTTGCTTTGTAGTTGTGCTCTTTCATCTTGCGAGATGCCCGTGGCTGTCCCACACCTCCGCATTGCTTCCTTATATGGCGTCTTAGTGTTGATGGCGATCTTTAACACGTCTCTGTGTCTTTGGAGTTACGGACAACCCAAGTATCTTGCTCCATGTTTGCCCAGGCAGTTGGCGCACTTTTTGTTGTTGTTGGGTGCTCGGAAGTCCGTGTCCAGCTTGGCCAGCGGACACTCCTTGAAGGCGTGGTGATCGGCGCAGTATCGACAGATTTTCGTCTTACTGCGGCATGTTGCTCTGCTGTGGCCGGCCCTCTGGCATCTTGAACATTGATTGACTCTTGGGATGAATCTCTCTGGCTGTTGTATTTTCTTGCTGATTGATACTGTGGTCGGCATGTCGCTGCCCTCCGACGTCACCACTGGCAAGGTTGTAGGTATCTTGGAGTAGGTGAGGAGCCACTCGGCCTTCAAAAATCGGATGTGAAGATTCTCTTCTCGTAGCTGCTTCAGGATTTCTTCATCTGTCAGTTCCACTTGAATCCGCTTGACAACCCATCGGATTGTTTTTGAGTCGGTGTTCCCGGCTGTGGTGTCTTTCTCCTCCTTCTTCTCTGTTGTCTTGACTCTTGTCTGTGGTGGGCTGTCGATCTTCTCCCTCGTGGTAGCTTCAGTAATAGCTGTAGTATCAGGCTCTTTGATGCATCTAGCAGGTAGGCTCTCCACGTATGAGTGATCGAAAGGGCCGAATGTAAGACGGGCCTTCGTGCCCAATTTGTTACCCTTTTAAAATAAAGTTTGTTCGTTCGTTCGTTCTTCTTGTTGTCGGCTCCCACTCTGCACATCTTGGCTACCGCGTGTTTCTTGTTGTTGGACTTTCACGTGACATTTTCTCCCGTATCAGGCTTCTTGACTTGTTCAGGCAACTTGTCTTAATAGCATTCGCTGTGCGAATGCACGCACCTCCATAAGAGGTAATAGCAGTGCTCGGGAGTGTATAGCGAAGGTTAATGGACATCGCTTAGTGCAGGAAAGCCTGGCATATGATATCGCAACATCTAGTCTGAGAATGGAGGTAGAGACAGCCACTGCGGGGTTCATCTACCTGCTGGATAAACAGTACACATATGCCGTGATTGCAACGGACCCATAGGGAATGAAGACAAGCATGCTTCGAGCAGAGTGCGTCATTGTAAAACAAAAGAACAACAACAACATTAAGATAGAGTGTGTCCGTTGGATTGTTTCGCTAGTAAATAATAGGCGGACAAATTGATTTGATCTGCATCTCTGGGAAGGGATTTGGTGCATGATAAGGCAGATGTTGTCAGACCCCTTTAGACTCGTGTATATAGGTTGCAAGATTGTGTTGTTACCTTGAGAAAGACAAACATATGTGAATCAAATATGTTTCAAACAAACCTTTAGCGGCGCTGTAATGCACAGGCATCTCTCAACGATGATCAAAGCTGTGATCCAACCAGACATACGGGTGAATGTTGTATGCATCACACAGGTAGTCAGATGTTGCGATTCCACAGCATGAAACGGCAGATCTATGGCCTGGAATGCTGGATTCATGCAGATATTCGTCCATAGCAGCGTGGCAAGGCACAGTAGGTCAGCAATAGCTAGACCTGGATGGTAAAGATTTAAATATTTAAATGTGTTTAAAGACGCCTCAGGTTTTACTTTAATAGAAACGATATAAACGTTTTAGATTAGATATATACAAAATGACTCATTTAAAGTATTATTCTTGGTCTTTTCTCTCTTTGAACTCAAGCATAGTCCATACAGTGCTACTATTTCTAGTGTACTGAACTAATTTTTGCGTGTGGGATTAGTCTTCCCTATTACATCACCAATGTCCCTCGCCATCAGACCAACCCACTTCGACTTCTTAGGTACTTGTAATTAACGCCCCCAACTCAAGGACGAGAAGACAGCATTTTAGTCTAACTGACCTGTAGGGGTTGAACCCACTACCTCGGCATCAGCACACCAAAAGTGTAATTGTGAGCGCTCTTGTCCATTCGGCCAAGCTGACCACTATTTGAGAAGATAAATGACGTGGTTTGTTTCCCCTTCTAAATCTGACCAAAGGCTGTATTTTAGACATGTGCACAATTGCTGCTGTGTTAACAGAAATCGCACATTTTGCTGATATTCACGTTAAACAACACAGGCCACAAAGATAATATAGCCTTATTACTTTTCTCAATTTGGATCCGTAGATTTTGCAAAATTAAAAGCACATTCTCCGATAGCACACTGTCAGTAGAATGCGAAAGGAGCGTTAAAGTCCTATACATAATTCTCATTCTCGCATGCACTTGAGATCTAGACAGTAAGTAATTTGTTGCAAATCATTTACAGGACGTAGCGGTCAACTCCATCATTTATTAGCTGTCAGTAGTTTACCGTTGATTTCTGAGCAATTGGCACTCACACCATTGCATAGAAAACAACGCAAAGCGAGAAACTCCTAGTCGTTACTGAAGAAAATAGAATAAAAATAATTCAATTGATTGGCAGAACAATTAATGAAACAGTCATTCGATAGGCAAATGATAAATATAATTGATTTCTTTGGTTTTACCCCTTCTCCTCCCCCCACCTCCTTCCGGAATTTGAGATTTAAACGTTGAGTACAACCCACTGCTGGCAACGCTGATGGTATTCCTGCATGAACCTAAGACCTTATCCACGTCAGTATGGGAGCACTAGACTCGAGTTTCGCTCTCGTTTGAGCTCGTCAGTAGTGCATATCCTTGACCTGACCCGGGATCAAACGCGGATCACTGGCATGTGAGGCGGGTGTGTAACCACTAGACCACGCGGCACACATTAGGCGCGACCAAATTCTCTTTGGACAAGGGGGAGGTGGTCGTGCGCTTGTGGGATAAGGTGGAGAAGGCGGAGGAACAGATGGAGAACCCATATGTGGAAAGAATGAGATTGCGGGGGATCGGCAGGGGTTCTGGAAGAATCTCAAAACTGAGAAGGAAGACCAGGAGAACTTTTAATCAGATAGCGGTGGGAACGGTTAGTAGTATGACTCTTCGCTGGCTGTTGAACGAGGAGACTGAGCACGTACGGGAATGTCCTGAGTGCAGTGATGTCGGTTCTTGACTAAACTCAACTCAGGCTATAGCTCAAAATTTGCCCGATCGCCGCGACTGACATCCGCCAATCGATGTATCCCCGAGTCATCAGGTCATTTCAATGGCAAGGCACACCAGGCCGCCTAAAGTCCAGCGAGCAATAATTAAAATGATTTCCCTCCAACCCCAGAATTTAAGATTTAAACATTGACCCACTACTGGCAACGCTGATCGTATTCCGGTACGAGCCTAAGGCCCTTTTTGCGTCAATATGAAAGCACTAGGCTCGAGTTTTGGTCGCGTTCCGATGTTTAAATCTCAAATCCCGGAAAAAATGAACCAAATAAACCAATGCAATTTTTGCTCACTGGGCTTTAGGCGGCCTTGTCAGTGGAGAAGACCTGATAATTCGGAGCCACATCCATTGACGGATGTCAGTCGCGGCTATTGGGGAAATTTTGAGCTATAGCCTACGATGGGTGACGTTGTGATATTCTAGTGTGATAATTTGGGCCTGTGATCCGGGATTGATCCCGGGTCCAGTCAAGGATATGCACGACTGACAAGCTCAAACGAGAGCGAAACTCGAGCCTAGTGCTTCCATATTGACGTGGGCAAGGCCTTAGGTTCGTACCGGAATACGATCAGAGTTGCCAGTAGTGGGATGTGCTCAGTGTTTAGATAAATAGAATGTCTATTATAAATATTAAGACAGTTACCAGTAATATGGTATGTTATGAGGAGAGGTTAGCTTGAAAACTTAGTGACACATGTTTGGGAACAAGCAACTGAAAGCCAAAGTGACAAATGTGTTGTTAACAAACATCAGGAAGTCAAAGTGACACATGTGTTGGGAACAAGCATCAGGAATTTAAAGGGGCAAATAGCTGCAGTACGTGGCCAAACAGCATTATCGGAAGAAGCGCACAGATGAGATCCGAGGTTGCTGGTGATTGTTTGACACTACGAATTATAAATGTTCACGATTATAGTAATGCTATAGAACAATTATTACAGAATATGGATAGATGAATCATATTTCGTCGTTATTTGTGCAAGAATGCATCGAGAAATTTTGATAGATATTCGACATGGAATAGCATGAGAAATAACATTGCCCAAAGTATAATTCAAAATACTGTACCTAGCAAGCTAATGTTGACTGGATCCTGAAAGCCTTGTTTGATGAAACAGATGATGTTGATGATGTTTGTGCTCACGCCAAATACATCAACCAGTTGACAAACAACGCTAAATGTAACCATTTGGTAAATCATAAGTGGGGTGTATCTGGATGTACCACAAATGCCTACTACCACCCCCACAGACATGTCTGAGTGATTTGACTTCATAGCTGTGTAAGAGTAGTTTGTCTTCATAGCAGTGGTCGACATTAATACTCTCTAAATATGTTATGTTTAGTAAACTGTGCTATCTTTTATAAACCATTAGAAACACACATCCCAACATTTATCTGTATTACATTTATAGCTAGACAGGTACATGAACTAACACACCACTAGCTCTTCCTCTATACCTCAGGCACATATTCGAATTTGAATTTATTACATTCTCACTTCTATACACACACTCTAAGACTGTACTATATATCACATACTATTTGAGACACATATTCCAATGTTTAATTGTGTTATATTTATAGTTTGATGATTACAAAGTCTAACACAAATCTACGACTAATTACAGACACATATTCCTATGCCATAGTTCTCACTTCGTTACACATAACCTAGCAGAGTACTTACTATCTAGTATATAATATTTGAAACACATATTCCAATGTTTAATTGCATTACATTTATAGTTCGATAGACACATGGTTTAACACACAACTCCCTCTATACTGAAGACACATATTCTCCGATGTTATAGTTTATTACATTCTCACTACGCTACACATAGGCTAACATAGCACTTATTATCTATCTTATCATATTTGAGACACATATTACTATGTTTAATTACATTTATAGTTCGATAGACACATTGTCTATAGTAATACTGTCTGTTACATATATTTCAGACACACATTCTCAGTTCGATACACAAGGTTTGTCATTATTCTTTAAATGAATGACGGCATTTTGCTGTACAGTACTCCACACAGTGTGAGCCACTGGAGCGCAGTCGCTGGGTTGCTTGCCACATCATTCATCGAGTGCCGATTGAGCACCACAATTGTAAGGTTTGCACCAATTGCTCAATACGCTTGGTGGCATGGAGAAGGCTTCTTTACTCATAGTATTATAAACACGATCAAGAAATATATAGAACAAAGCAACAATTCAGTATGGTACAATACATTTTATACTAGTTCAAGTAATTCTGAAACGATACACATATTTGTGATGACACAATCGGGAATTTCTACAAGAGAAGTAAAGTCTTCTCGTAGAAATGATAACATTATTGTGTGAAATGAACAATTATCGTCCCTACCGATCGTTATTGCAGAGCAACTTAAAAGCACACGAAAACAAGTATACGTAAAAATAAAGTTACAATTACATCGATCTGCCAGTGTAATTGTTTTGACTACAAGCAGTAAACAAATGATTATTTATTATTTGACGTGCCAAAGGCTACAGGTGCAGCATTATCGCGATAAAACTGTGCGGTATCAGAGATAAATGTTCTTCAAAACACGCCGAACGTTGTCATTTGTTTCTGGGTGTAGATGTTAGGGGCACAGGTGCGAGATGCTGTAATTTAAAAATTTGGATGTTCATTGATTATTTACTTCACCATCCAGTGCACATGATTTTGCACATCAAAGTATATTCCCGACACTTTAATAGTGCAACTGAACGGGTACTCAAGACACTTTAATCGACATTTCTAGAATTGTAACGCCGTCGGGAACAAACAACAGCTAACAAAGCGATATTCATATCCATCTGACTCCGTTAGTGATTATCAATATAACAATAACATTATAATCATCAGTGGTAAAAATGATTATATAGACACATGTGATACACATAAAGCCATGGAGGTTAAATGAAAAAGTGGTCATAAATAACAACATAAATGGTATATTATAATGGGAGGACGAGTATGTAATGTTTGTGCTTCCTGTTGTAAAACTAAAAGACTACCAGAGCTGAGAACCAGGAGTGACAACATATGTTTCAAATAAGAAACTGGAAAAGTAATTGTGGATGAAGGCACTATAATAAAGAGATAAAATGCATACATTTTTGCTAGTATGACGAGGAGAATGAGTAGAGTTAACAGTAGAAAGTAACTTTGAAAGCCCAACTATTCCTAAGAAGAAGTCAATGAGCCTATAAAACATGTGTAGAAACGAAACGCATCTGGGCTAAATGTAGTCCTATTAAAGAGATTAGAAGTATCGAATGAACTAGAATGGAAATATAAACTACACTTGTGCACATATACATCAATGGATAAGTAAATAAGGATGTTTTGGAATCTGCATGTGTTACTCTAACCAACGACAAGGAACAGTCATGTGATTAGCACTTTGTACCATCAGCTTCTTAACCTATGTCAGCAAACTTCTAAAGAATTTCAATGAAAAGAACAAAATGGAAAATGTAATGCAGATAGAAAAAAAGGAAAATACAGAGAGATTTTGGATTTGTGGAAGGGATGGAAACAAACTATGGGTATACATTACGTACACTTATAGGCATTCATTCATTCAGTAACATGTCCTTTGCAGAACCTCGCTCCCAAAACAACCCTCCGGAAAACTTCTCGATCATAAGCAAGATGTCCCGCGTCCGATACACCCATCTGGAGATCATCCGCCACATCCTGCACCCATCTTCTCTTTGGCCTTCCTCTAGCTCTCTTACCGGGAATATACCTCTCCATTATTGTTCTCTCCAAACTTTCATGACGTGTAAGTGACTAACCTATTTCATTTGTCTTTGTTTTATCGATTTTAGTAGCCACACGTCTTCAATATTCAGCTTTTGTCATAATGACGCATTTGTTCTGTTCTGTATCCAAGACATTCTTACAGTAAAGTAAACAAAGGACATTTGTACACGTCGTAAAGCCCATGGGAAATATTGTGCTCGGCCGATGTTTTTTTTTAGATAAATCGGCACTCGGCGGGTTACGTGGTCAGTTACACGGCGGCCACCCC
Organism: Cepaea nemoralis; assembly: GCA_014155875.1. Taxonomy (NCBI): domain Eukaryota; kingdom Metazoa; phylum Mollusca; class Gastropoda; order Stylommatophora; family Helicidae; genus Cepaea; species Cepaea nemoralis. Next base: position 59,653 of record JACEFZ010028038.1, read on the forward strand.
TACTTCCCAAGACATTTCCTGGTTCCTATTTTACTGGGGTCTCCAGATCTGTTTTCCCTGTACAGTGAACATATTTTCAGAAATATGGAAAATATGGATGGAATCAACATTGGGGGACGATGCATCAATAACATTAGATATGCAGATGATACAGTCTTGATTGCAGACAATGAACAGGACCTGCAAAATTTAGTAGATGCGGTTGTTACACACAAGGGTTAGAATTAAATTGTAAAAAGACACAGATTATGGTCGTCACTAGGAAGAACGAAATACCACAGTGTAATATACAAGTAAATGGGAATATTCTTCAACAAGTGAATAGGTACAATTATCTCGGAACAGTAATAACATCTGATGGGAGATGCCTTGAAGAGATTAGAAAAGAATCGCCATGGCAAAAGTAGCCTTTAGCAAGATGAAAAACATACTGACCAATAAAAAGATGTCAATTGAAACGAGAAAAAGAGTGTTGAGATGCTACATAGAACCTGTACTTTTATATGGATGTGAAGCTTGGACAATGAGCAGCCAGGCTGAAAAACATCTGATGGCTGTAGAAATGTGGTTTCTGAGGAAAATGCAAAGAATACCATGGACAGCCAGAAAGACCAATGAAGAAGTCCTTCAAGAAACAAATGAAGATCGTAAACTGATCAGAGACATTAGACGTAGACAGTCACAATTTTTTGGGCATGTTATGAGAAGAAATGGATTGGAGAACTTGGTGACAACTGGTAAGATCGAGGGGAACAGACCAAGGGGAAGACCTAGAAACAAGTATCTGGATAGCTTGGCCTTGTGGCATGGTCGAGACAGAAACACGGAACTGATCCACGACTCTGTTGATCGAGTGAGATGGCAGAACATGACCGCCCACGCTTACCGGCATGGCACATGATGGATGGATGGATGGATTTTACTGGGGATAAATTAAAAAGACTGTCTCCATGCGAATTCAAACCCATGACCACCAGACAGCAGGCGAGAGTTTAGTCACTAAACCACCGGGCTCCATTATGATGGTGAGGACTTACCAAATGAATGTAGAATATGGTTGTTGAAGCAGACAAATATGAACCACGTTATAAAGAACAGATGTCTTACACTAGTATGTAGGATTACATATGAGATTTGAACTCATATTCAATAGAATAGGGTGGTGCAGTAGAACTATTATGGAGATAATGTGTGAGGTGCATGCTATTTTAGAATACACATCTTGGAAGAAGAACTAGTAGGACAGAATGCCGCTTACCATCAACCATGAGGCACATACAATAAGTCAGATTTAGAATGCTATATAGCTGTCAGGTCTAAGAATAATCTCTGTGCTTTAAGTGATATGTCAATATAAGTCTAAGGTAGTTTGATGTGTCCTGTGAAATATGCAGCGCAAAACTTCAACACACACACAATGAAAAGAAAGGTAATATATTGGTATGAAGCCCATAATAGTGGGATAAAGATGCGCACTTTTAGTCTATTTGATCTCACTACATACTGGTGTAACACATCTGTTCTTTATAGTCTAACCAATAATAAAACTGAGACAATGTGTACCCTAACCTCACCTATTTCACAACTAAATAGACAGAATACCCATAAAAGCAAATCTTGAAAGAGCTGATTCAGAAAATTACAAACTCTTTACATGGGACGAAATATCAGACCCACAAATGAGCTGTTTGTGTGTGCAGACGATATATACCTGTTTTACAGCGATAATGGCAGACTGCAAAATGATTTAGTTCAACAAAGAGAAGATACAGTATGAACATAAATACAACCAATACGGAATTAATGGGTGTTAACAAATCTTCTTGTCCATTAATTGTACAGATAAACAGTATCACTGAAGCAAGAAAAAGAATGTAAATGTTTAGGAAGTATTATCACAGAGGATGGTAGAATATACCGAGAACTCTAAATCAAATGTCACAAAGAAAGTACGATTATATATTGACTATCACCCATACTTAAACATCCAAACATACCTATGCCACCAAACGACAGATAAAAGAATACAATATTTACACCAACGCTATGCTACCAACGTCAAACTTGGACATATCCAAATCACAAATGTGCAGAATCAACTAACACCTGCGAGCGAGATGCATGAACAAAGATGCCAACTTAACAACGTGAGACAGAAAAATACAGTTTGTATCAGACAGACAGTGAGACCAACACCTTGAGCCACATATACTGAAAAGCAGGAGATCAAGTGGATCGGTCATCTCGTTGGAAAGAGACACCATCATTTACCAGCACTGGCGCTAGACCAGAGCAGTTCTGAGACGAGAGCATGAAGGTGCCCGAGATGATAATGGATTGAGACATCACAAACTTTGTAAAATCACACGTAATGACACTGTACCTTGTCATCCATCTGGTGCTGGAAAGGCAACTATTCCTCACAACCACACTTGACGGCAACAGTGAAAGATGGTGATGATGATTATTGTTTCTATAATTTTCATCAGTATTTTAGTTGTATGTATCATTAACTCATTAACCTATTCGTGCAATGTCCTTCACATTTCGCTTCACCAGATTTCTTTTATAAAGCTATGACAATAGATTTCAAGAGGTCAGCATGTCTATATTCAATGTTATATATGTTATTCAACAATGTAACAGCCTTTACTTTTCTATGACTGTGATATATATATATATATATATATATATATATATATATATATATATATATATATATATATATATATATATATATATATATATATATTGTCTGTTGTTCGTATATTCTAAATAATGCAGACAATTCATCATCCAGTGGTATTCAATGATTATGAGTACGAAGGTGACTGATTAAGCTCGGGATGGCTTTGAGCAATGTGGACAGTAAGTAGATGGCAAACACACTAGTGGTGGGATGTGTCACATTGAAATATCTGTCTTGTCTTCGTCGATTAGCTAGTGGACATTTATGTTGCTTTGCAAGTTGCTAAATCTTGATGAAGAAGTGTACGCCACTTGGATCAGACTAGGGCAGCAACCGCCCATCTATATGACATGTTATCAAAGGTCTTGAGAGAATCTCAAGAATGTCCTTGAAGAGTTTCCGCTGGTCACCTGGAGATCTGTTTCCACACCGTAGGTAGCCATAATATATCCATTTTGGAAGCCGATGGTCTAGCATGCCTGCTAGATGTCCATCCCAGCTACTCTGATGTGTCTTGTTTATCCTGGGATGCTTGTCAGGTTTGCCCTCTCAAGAACTGTTGCATTTGGAATCACTTCCTGCCATTTAATGTTCAGCAGTTTTCTGAATTATGTGAAAGTTATTCAGATTCCAGGCTCGGTGCTGGTACACTGTTCAAGTTTCGCACGCGCAGGGCAGTATTGGTAAAATAATTGCTGTGTACATTTTTAGTTTTGACTGCAAGGAAATACCCTTTCTGTTGCAAACATTGGTGAAGATTCTGCCAAAAACCCTACTGGCTTTTGAAATTCTGGCATCAATTTCGTCACCAATAGTGACATCCTGAGATAAGGTGTTGCCGAGATATGTGAATCTTTTAACTTACATTTGACCACAAATGTGTATGTTTATAAACATACTGGTAGGCGCATTCAATTTTATGAATCAATTATGCCGTAATATCATTCAGGCATTGATATGTTTGATTTCTTGCTACATCCCATGTGGCGTTTAAAAATATATTTTCAAACAACATTACTATATTTAAAAATTATTCTGCATTTGTCGTGGCTGTTATTCATCTTACTGACAAATATATGCGTATAATTCATGTAATACTTGCACAATGAATACAGCTTTGATTCACTCAACGCGCCTTATGTTACAAGCAACCTTTTCAATGGGGTATCTACCTTACTCGGGAACAAGATGTTGAAATCTTTCTCAATGGTGTCGTATATTCTGAAGGGACTGGTAATCACTAATGTGCATGACCCATTTCGGTTAAAGGAAGCTGGGCCCCATCCACTTCTTGTATGCAAATGAATCAAGAATACGACCCTTGAAGAATTTACAGACTCGAATTTCGTTATTTGTCTTTGAGTGTGTGGTCCTCTTTTGGGGAAAAAGTAAGCACTAGGTTTGTCCCTTGTCTTTTCACCTGGAATTTAATGGTAATAGCTCACGAACCCCCTTCTAATTGCTGAAGAAAAATGTCTGAAAAGACTTTCTCAGTAAGAATCAGGTGAAATATAACATGGATCTGGAACAGTCACGAGATGTCGAGTTCTCTCTTCTTCTTCTTTTAATTAATTAATTCATTTTGTGTGAAGTATATCTGTTAATCAAACATTTAACAAATATATGGAGTTGCTGACAACATGTTTTACACAAACAAGATGGAGAATCAGCAGATAGTTTGGACTGACAAATTAATAGAGAATATAGCTACAGTTCAATGATTTATTGACTGGGCCAGTGTCTTTTGGCCTATTAACATTTTCTTTTTTCAACATCTGTTTGGCATATACAGAATTAAATAGAAAAATGCCCATAGGACCAAACACAGTCATTCAATAAATAAATAACATTCATTGTGTGGTGAGATATGGTAACTATCAAAATGTTGTACAGTTTAAGTTTGTCAAAATGTAAACCATTATTCAGGAAAATCAGTTCCTGAGAGGGGTGAAGTTTGTGGCAAGGAAAAAGGTAACCTTGTGAATGGGAGATGTGGATAAGCCTGGGTCCATTGTCTGATGGATCCACTTCAGTTTTGGCCAGTTTAGCTTCTCTGAAGGCTTCCCATGCTCTGCTCAAGGCTTGAGTTCTCTGGTGTTGGTCATCTTCTTCTCTCATCTTCCCTCTTTCTGGTCAAGTTGGCACCAAGGCATCACTGTACAAAATTCGCATAGATATGTATAATCCTTTACAGCATGTTCATAGAGTAAACACAACATAACAGGAAGGACAAGATCAGAAGAAGTGTTGTTGTGTTGATTTGGGGTGGGGTCAGAGATTATTACACTGGATGCATCTTCTGTTGTCTGGTACCTGCTGTATGCATTTCTTCAGTGGACCTGTAGTTCAGTGAGAAGTGTACAGTCAGACACAGATAAAGAGTGATGATGTGATGTTCCTTGGATCATTGTAATCAAGCTGACAGGCAAGATCAAGACAAGGATGAGATGCATTTGTATAAATGACATACAAGTAAACATCTACATCAACTCTTCTTGTTCTACATTGTGTATATAATTGTTTATCTGTACCTTCCAAAGCAACTATTTATCTTCCTCTTCTTATTCTAAATCTTTTCCTTGTTCCTGCTGTTGTTGTGGTGTTGAATGGAGTGTTGTGAGGTGTATTGTGTTGAGTTAACTTCTGTTGTGTGGGGTTCTATAGCTTATACTACTTTCCCTCACCTTCAGCAGTTAATCTGAGTTTAACTCATCTAGTGTGTTTTATTGTGGTTCATGTTCAACATACAGATTTCTGATGTGTATTTGTTACAAAATGTAATTTATACAAGGTCATGACACAATACATTAGTAAAAAGGTTATTACTTAAAGTACCCTTTACCAATTCCTTCCTTCTCTTCGTCTTATACTTCTCCTACATCTATTACCAGTGCACATCATGTCCATTCTGTCGGCGATCACAGTTGGCTATAGACCGAGGTAATTTTCACCTTTAAGTCTGGACAGATTACTTAGTCCGGCTATCACAAAAGCGTCTGTGAAGGTAACCCTATTCTAAACAATGCAATCTGTAGAGTGCGCTGTTTTAAATTAAATCCGACACATGAATACAATTATTTTCCATCAACTACTATTTATTCCATTCGTAAAGAGGAAAGGAAGAATATAATTCCTGTTTCAGCTCTTTAGATTGCAAATAGACAGAAATAGGTACAATTTAAAGTGAGGTAGTGATTCGTTTGCACAAACTGACTTGGCTCTGCAGAAGCATTTTATAAAAGTTTTTGATGAAATGCATTTGAGTGCATTGGAAGTTTCACCTCATACATTATTCTGTGATAGATTATAGTTGTATGCACCTGGTAAAGTAGGTAAATGTAGTAAAGAATGTCAGAGTTTTGCAGTTTTGAGAAAGTATAAGATGTCTGGTTCGCCGGGGAAAAAAGCTCTGTGTAACTGGAAGTTGCGGTCGGCAGTTTTCACATTTTCAGAGATTTATTTTATCAAAAATACAATTAATTGGACGTACACCACTGGATACCTCTGCTTCATACATCTTGGTATCACTTAGATCTGAGAATTTACAAGCTTACCTCAGAACTAGAATCAAACTGCCGGTTGTAAAATTTGAAAAGCAGGACACATTGGCTTTGCGTCTAATCGACAGCCTAGAAGTTTGGGAAATGCGCGTTATCTAAGAAATGACGCCTGAGCTGGGTCAACGCTATATTCACGTGACGTCTTCCTCCCAATGGGTTTCCAGTCTGTTGACGCTAACTTCCCTATTTTTAACTTGGCATTTGTCTGTTATGAGTGTCTCTTGGTGAGTTCAATTCTCCATTGTGCAGTAATTGTTTTGATAATCTCTGGGTTGGTGTGAAATGTTTACGCGCTGTAAAATGATAGATGGTGAATATGTCACAAATGACATGGCTTGCTTAATATTCTTATGTTTGAATTTGTTATTTTCATGGCTGCCGCCAAATTGAGCGAGAAGAAGATGGTTTATAACAGTGATGCGGTGAAGGCTCACTGGAATGAAGCGAAGAGTGAAGCTTAACCGATGATGTATCCATAACTGGATCTATTGGTTCAGAGGGGAATGATTAGAGGCTGTAGTAAAAGGGTAAAGGAAAAACTAAGCGGACTTTTAATCAAGTTGCTACTGAAATTATCACGTGGAAACTCTTCTGCGGCTTGTAAAGAGGGGAATGTAGCATGTGTTGGGAGTGCCTCAAGTGCAATAATGCCATTTCTTGAATTCAGCACCCTGTATTCGTTGTTTTCATTCGCTTTATTTGTAATGAAATCTTAATTCAGCATATGCCTAGTATTCTTGACAGAAGATTGATTACATAGTGGACGATGTTGTTTTCATATTGAAAGATCCCTTGGAGATAACATTTGTGTAGACAGATATAGTTCCTCTAGGTTTTGCTCCATGTAGGATTTCACAGGGAGCGGAAGGTTGTAAGTCTTGTTTAATATCTCAAAGAACAAACACGGTCTGTGGCAGACACAAGGTCAAGTTCTCGGGAAATTCTTTGATGTTATCCAGAATGGCTCTTTTAGTATATCAACCGCGATGTCATATAACCCATACACTTGTGGATGGTATAGTGAACACACATGTTCTTTAGTGCCACGCATTATTGCCAACTAATTGGTCAATTTTGAAACAAAATGTTGGCCATTATCTGAGAGAAGACGCCGACGTGGTCGAAAGGGTTAGAACGTTTTCTCTTAAGCTTCCGGGGCGCTGATAGTAAGGTATGGAGATCAACCTTTACACCGGAATTAAGCTGGACTAAAACGTTGCTTTCTCAGTCAGAAAGCAATGATAAACTCATTATCATTAAGTGCATTTCCTATATGCGTGGGTGATCATGCTTCTCCACAATTTGCAATCTCCGACGGCACGGATCAATTCATGCAATAACTCCTTTCAGAGTCAACAAGGCTGTCAAGAACTTTCTTTCGCTGTCTTTCTATGTTTCTCTTTCCACAAATCTTTTCTGTTATCACAAAATGTGTGCAGTCAACACCGGCATTTTTGCTGTTGTTTATGTCTTGGCAAGTTCAGTAGTTTGTCATGGCTTTATGAACGGCAGGTACCCATACAATTTCGTAAATAAAACCAGCTCAACGCGGTCTGCCGCTAAATCGCGTGCAGCTGTGTTTCGAACGCGAGTATACGGGATCACGAACCGCGTCCATAACTCTTCGCCACGAGGACAGGCAAACATATGAGACTAGTACAAACTATCCGGCACGACTAGTGACATGCAAAATCGATCCTGTACTTTGACTACTACAAACACAAACAAAGTCAACATATAGAACGAAGTAACAGTTCAGTATGGTATAGTACATTGTATATTAGTATTGTATATTGTATATTAAATGTATTTGTTTCGGGACTTGAGGTTTGAAGTTTAAGCACAACTCACTACTGGCAACACTGAACGTATTCCAGTACGACCCTTGCGTGTTGTCTACCTCGGATTGGAAGCACGGTGGTTAGACACCCGCCACACATGCCAGTGATCCGGTATTAGATCCAGGGTCCTTTCAGGGATCTGCACTGCTGACAAGCTCAATATAGAGCGAAACTCGAGTCTGGTGCTTCTAAACCGACGTGGACAAGACGTAAGGGTCGTACCGGAATACGATCAGCGTTGCCAGTAGTGAGTTGTTCTCAGTCTTCAAACAAATGTTTTTTTTTTAATAGGAAAGAATACAATATTATAAGAAAACAAAAGAACATTAACCATGGATACAGCTTATCGTTATTGTAGCGCCAATTGTAAAACCTACGAAAACGAGGCGAAAGTTTGCAGAGTGTAAGTTATCTGCAGACTGACCGTTCCTAGTTTGCGCGGGGAGCGCCCGTGGCGAACGAAATGCCCAAATATATGGAAGTGAAGAATTAACGCAGCCATGTGAAGGACGTGGCGATTCCTTGGGTGAGCCCAGTACCAGAGCGCTATGTGTCGGCTCTGCAATTATGGAAGCCTCCTTGGATGACGGATAATGTCCATGGAGTGTCCCTGGCTTCCCTTGAGGGCTGACCGTAAAGTCTTCGATCGTTCTAACTTGACCAGCTGGGATGTGGACGACACCACAGCAGTAAGAATAGATTATTCCAACGCAATTACATCTGACAATCACTCCGGATGAACGCAGCAGAAGAAGAAACCTACGAAAACAAGTACACGTAATAGAGGACAACAACAGTTAATCGGTCTGCTAGTGTGATGTGCCTGTAAGCGTGAGTGGTCATGGTTTGCTATTTTACTCGATCACCAGAGTCGTAAATCAGCTCATTGTTCTTGTCTCGAACATGCAACGTAGCCAAGCCATCCAGGTATTTACCTCTCTGCCCTCCCTTTGTTCTCTTCCCCTCGATCTTGCCAGTTGTCACCAAGTTCTCCAATTTATTTCTTCTCATAACGTGATACAAATGTTGATTTTCTACGTCTAATTTCTCTAATCAGTTTACAGTACTTTCTGTCTGTCCATTGTACTCTTTGCATTTTCCGCAGAAACCACATTTCCACAGCCATCAGATGTTTTTCAGCTTCTTTGCTCATTGTTCACGCTTCACATACATGCATACAAAATCACAGATTACACAAGTCAACAACCAAAATGTACCGGATATGAAAATATCTGATCTTAACTAAATTTGGTGTGCTGAAAACGAAAATTACATTTATAAATATTAATTTTCACTAATTTTCAAGATATATACTACTAATTTATTTAATTATGATATATATATATATATATATATATATATATATATATATATATATATATATATATATATATATATATATATATATAAGAGGGGACTGAGCATGCATGGGAATGTCCTGAGTGCAGTGATGTCGGTTCTTAACTTAACTCAACTATATATATATATATATATATATATATATATATATATATATATATATATATATATATATATATATATATATATATATATATATATATATATATATATATATATATATATATATATATATATATCGCAACTGTTGTGGGCGATTGCATAAAGATTTTCTAATGTCAAATAAAATTGCAACTAGAAGTTGATGATGCAATCCTACTTATGTGTACATCAATTTTGTGTATAAATATCCTATCTCTCTTAACATTTTCCTTTAGTTAGTGCACTTGTCCTTATCAAAAGTATCGAATTTAGAAATGCCTAGGCTATGTGTGAACAGTGCTAATAATTTATTTTATATATATATATATATATATGGTGAGGTGATGACATTTCTATCAGTAAAATAAAATATAATTAAAGCGATTAAGAAGGTGTACAGTTTGTATTTTGGCTGCAGAATGGGAGATCAAGATAAGAGCTGGGCGCCTTACATATGCTGCAATACATATGCAGCACATCTTAAACTGTGGTTTACTGGGAAAAGGCAAGTTATGCTTTTTCAATCCCAATGAGTTGGAGAGAGCCCACTGATCATCTAAACAACTGTTACATTTACATCGTTCCTCAAATTGAAGCAAACTACTGAGCGTAATCTTGCCAAGAAATCAACAATCAGCTGAAAGATGCTGATGTTGACGGCAATGACTTGTAAAGGATATGCAAACATTTCTTACTCCAATTGAAAAAAGCATATCAAAGAAAAAAATGGACTCTGGCATATCCAAACATCCCCTCTGCAATACGTCCAGTACCACATGGCGATGACCAACCAGTTCCCAAAGTATCCGACTCATTGTTAACTACGTTCACTGGTGGTGAAGAAGAGGACATTGGTGGTCCTAAACCACAAAACTCCAGCGATCCAGATTTGAGCAAACTACATCCACTAAACCACACTTAATACCCAAATTGAACTGAATTCAATAAGAGATCTGAATTAATTACCGAAGAACAAAGTTGAGCTTTTGGGTTCCAGATTGCAACTGTGGAATCTTCTGGCATAAAATGTTAGAATTTCTGTGTATAGGAACCACCAGAAGCCGTTTATTACATTCTTTTTTCAAAGAGGGTGACCTTTCTGCAGCCATAGCATTTCTGATTTATTGGCAGCCCTCAAAATCAATTATAAACCGGAAGAATGAAGGTTTTTCATTGATTCATCCCAGACGAGTCTTAAAGCTGTTTTGTTGAATAATAGTAATGTGATACCGTCAATTCCAGTTGGTCACACAGTCCATATGAAAGAAAATTATGAAAACATTAAGCAGCTTTTGAGATGTATAAACTACAATCATCACCATTGGTCACTCTGAATTGACTTACAAGTTGACGCTCTGTTGCTTAGATTACAGAGTGGATACACCAAATACTATTGCTTTCTCTGTGAGTGGTATAGCTGTGCATGAACTGACCATCACATCAGACGACATTGGTAATCAGAAAGTCACTGTAGCCTGGCAGTAAGAAAGTTAAGAACCCAGCACTTGTCGACAACAGCCAAGACATTTTTGCCAACCTTGCACATTAAGCAGGGTCTCATGAAAAACTTTGTCAAAGCAATGGAGAAAAACGAGAATTTAAAATAACTCATTACAAACTTCCAAAGACTGAGTGCAGCTAAAATAAGAGAGTGAGTATTTGTTCGTCCGCAAATTCGAAAACGTCTTCATGATGACGAGTTTCTTTGCGTGTTGCTGGGAAGGAAAAAGAAGCATGGCTAGCATTTAGGCGAGTGGTGGACACTTGTTGGAAACAACAAATCTGATAATTATAATGAAATCGTTGAAAATATCCTTCTAATGTATAAGACCCTTGGCTGCAATGTGTCTTTGACATTTCATTCTCTGGATTCGCATCTGGATTTCTTTACTTCAAATTGTGAAGTTGTTAGTGATGACGTAAACACAATAAATAAATGGGGAGAACCGTTGAGGCCACTAAGAGGATTAAACAAATAGACACACGTAGTATTATTTGGCGCTCACAGCAGAAGAAGAAGGAAATAGAGATTAGAAGACGCACTAGACAACATAAAATTTGAAAGCTATAATAGTTACCGACCGGAATCGAACGGCGCCTCGCTGCAGGAACAAGTGTACTTCGACGCTTGTAAGTGTACTTCTTCTGTGAGCGCCAAATAATACTACGTGTGTCTATTTGTTTAATCGTCTTAGTGGCCTCACCGGTTCTCCCCATTTATTTCTTGTGTTTACGTGTACAGCATTAGAACCGACCAATCATTTCTCTTCTTTAAATGTTTGTTCATATATACTCGACAACAGCATTACGGTCCGATGTGTTTGTGTGTGTGTTATTTGACCTATGCTGGTTTAATATAAATTATGAGACCTATGGTAATATCTCAATGGTTTGATACGAATTCTGTCCATATTCCCTAGTTGTTTGGTTCATGTGTATGATAGACACGACCAATGAAGACACTTTACCGGAGTGTCTAATTGGTCGTACGTCGAAGTACACTTGTTCCTGCAGCGAGGCGCCGTCGTCATTTGGAGGCGACAGGTTCCATCCCGGTCGGTAACTAGTATAGCTTTCAAATTTTATGTTGTCTAGTGCGTCTTCTAATCTCTATTTCCTCCTTCTTCTTCTGTGAGCGCCAAATAATACTACGTGTGTCTATTTGATAGTGATGAGCATGGTGAACGATTTCACCAGGATATTGCTGCTATGGGGACAAGGATCAAATCCACTGCTGCCCTTAAATGTTTGTAGATTACTGTTGGAATGTGACAAGAGACTAACTCATCGAGTGATTACAAGAAGCAAGCAAACAGAGCTCAAAAAGCGACTGAATTATAATGGACGGGTTGAAATGCGCCTTTCTGAAACATTATACATGTATGTGATTTTAAAAACAATTGTTATTTCATTCTATAATTTTATGTTGAAATATCAATTAATTGAGTATGTAACCACAATTTTATAATGTTAAAGTAGAAAGCCTAACTGTTCACCCCAGATAATTAAATAAGCATAAATTATTTGTATTAGTATAATATAAAGTCATCATTAAAAAAGAAAAACACACAATAGAGCCAACTGGTGAATTTCATTATGATATTTGAAAACAGCTTGTCAAAATCAATAAGAAATGCTGTTTTTAAATCCTGATACAAATAACTTTTGACAAGTTGTTGACTTGAGTTATTTGACAACAAGCAGCCAGCTGTTATATTATCTACACTTATATATTATTTCCTGTGCCGTAGGCCATACATAGATCACTATTATTACAATAAAACATAGCAGCTTCAAGACAAATGTTTTTTTTTTCCAAAACGCGCTGAATGTTGTCATTTGGTTGGGAATGCAAATGTTTGGGGCACTGGTACACTTTTGCGAGATAGTAGTCTAGAAAGTTGAATGTCTGTCCATTTATTATTCATTTCACCTCCCATTAAACACACTAACTGCACATAAACGGCTCGTGTTGAAGATGCTTGGATGAATATATACCATCTTTCTAGAACTGCAACCCGTCAAGAATCACAAATAAACAGTCAAATAGCGACTGTCCTTTTCACCTTACGCGGCTAGTTAAAATCATTACACTAAAGTAATACGATAATCATCAGTGGTAACCACGCATTGATTATAAACACTAATGTGATAACAATTGTTGAAATCGTGAATTCAGACTTACACGGTGGTCAAAATGTAGGGAAAGAAATATAATATTAATACGTTAACATGTGTATAAAATATGACATCGTCTCTAAATTCAGCCCAGAATTTGTGTTATGAAAAGGGTACCTCTATTGTAAAAGTATGTTCTGTCAAGATGGCATATCAATTATGTTTTGCATCATTTAAAAATAAATAACTATGCCGGAACTGAAAAAAGTAACACAATACATTTCAAATAGAAAATTTAAAAAATATATATATTAATGGACAAAGATATTACATAGATGCAGTAAACCATAAAAGAACTATTTGATCGAAAAAGAGCAGAATTAACTGAAGGAAGTAACTTTGAAGGCCTACTTATTCTAAAAGATGAAATTAACGATGCTGTCAAGCTTGTAAAGACGGAACAGACGGAATTACATTTAAGGAATCAGAAGTATTGGGAGAATTTAGAATACAAATATTAACCAAAGTGTCTAATGGTAATTACAACAGTAGATACATACCTAAAGATATATTGAACATAATACTTATAGCTCTACCCAAGTGCAACTGAAAGTGAAGATTTTCGTAATCAACTTCAGAAACAATGTCTACATGCTTATACTGAGAATTATAATGGAAAAAAAAGGTAAACAAATATCGAAAGAGGCCAAGAACAGTTTTAATTTGTTAAAGGGAAAGATACTAACAATGAAACATACACATTTATCATCATCATCATGAGCCCTGCCGATAAGCGTGGGCGGTCATGTTTCGCCATCTCACGCGATCACCAGAGCCGTGCATCAACTCAGTGTTCTTGTCGCGACCATGCCATGTGGCCAAGCCATCTATATATTTAATTTGCTGCCTTCCCCGTATTATCTTACCTTCAGTCTTGCTAGGTGTCACCAAGTTCTCTAGTTTATTTCTTCTCATAACGTGCCCAAAAAATCTTGATTGTTTACTTCTAATTACTCTAATCAATCTAAGGTTTTAATTTGTTTCTTCCATGCCATGCTCATTGGTGTTTCTGTCTGTCTGTAATATTCTTTGCATTTTCCTCATTAGACGTTTTAAGCTTGTCTGCTCATTGTCATCGATTCACAACCGTACAAAAGTCTCCCGACGCGGTCTCCTGTCGACTTCCTGTGTTAGAGAATGTAAGTTTTCACCACTGAGATACAGCGATGATAGTTATCTCTAAGCATCTTCACGAATAATCCTGCTTAATATGTTCCCACGAGTTATCAATAATTGTATACATCTATAAGTGTCACACTCCTGTAAATGCAGAGTATTTTACGACATACAATTTATTAGTGTAACATCTTTAGAACACTGTTCACAGATATTATACATGCGTATTGTGATACTGCTTTACAATAGTGTAAGGTGGAAACTTTGAAAACTACAATTGTAAAGGTTGTTGTAAAGGAAAACCTTTCCAAACTGGAAAGGTTGAAAACTACAATTGTTTCTCATAAACAATGTTATTGGTTAAACGAAAACGACAATGGAAGTACATACATGAACAGTACAAGGCAATATTACTGATATAATAAAACATTATTTAAGTAAGGAATACCCATTAGAAGCGTGTAAGAACTTATACACAATAAACAACTATAGATAATAGTAGCTGGAGGATACTGGTGGTTTTCTTCTCCTTCCCCTTCTTATTTTTTTCATGTTTTTTTTCTGCTTCTTCTCCTCCTTCTTCTGCTTCTTCTTTTCCTCTTTACTTCTTCTGGTACCTGGTATGGAACAGACATAGGTGATTGTAACACTAAAAGCCTCTTTGACGTTTTGATGAAGTTTATTCTGCTTACATTATTTTTATTTGTGTCCCAGCTGAGATGTTGTCCACATAAATGTGTCTTTGTCTTGCGTCTCTTGCTGTGTGTATTCTGTTTTGTTTTTATTCCACCACTTCTGATGATATGCTCTGACAAATGACATGTGTCTGTTCATTATAGTTTTTATAACGCATATTGCAAAAGCTGCAGCTCTAAATAACTCAGTGTGTTTTCTCTTTCAAGATTTTCTTATCACTCATCTCTATCCAAGATATTCTCAACATTCTTCTTTATATAAGGCATTCTAAAAATTATAAAATGTCCAAGAGATATTTTAACACGCTTATTAAAATAAAATGCAGACACATTTCCAATAATATAATGCACATATGTTACTATGCCAATATTTGAACTCTTCGAGTTGTTCATATGTTTTATCGTGGTGCACCTTAAGTCACTTATGTCATTTATCAAAACTCAGTGTGTCAACTACATCACAATACATGTAGTGTAGATGTACTGAACCTAATGTTCACAAACGTGACGATAATTCATATAAACGTAACTGCAACTACAAATCACCGAGGGAACTAGTAGACAACATTTTGAGTTTCGATATTGGCAACCACTAGTATATAAGTTCATAACATGTTTTTCACCATTAGGGCATAGGCCCTTCACCAAACCACGACAAGACGTCCTTTCTTTTGCCAACTCATGCAATTGCCTCCGTGTCCCCCAGTATTATCCATCTCTGTCCACAATTCTCTTCTCCAGGTGGTTTTAGGTCTGCTTCTGTTCCGTTTGCCTTGTGGATTTCAGGCGAGAGAATGTTTTGTTATGTTGTCCTCATGTTTTCTCAGTTTCTGTCCTATCCAGCACCAGTGTCTTAACATCACTTCTTGGTTCACTGAGGTTTGTTTAGTTCTCTCCTTGAGCTCTACATTAGTGATTCTGTTATACTATTTTAGTCCTACTATTCTAGGCAGACGCCAGTTAGTGAATCCATCCATCCATCATGTACCATGCCGATAAGCGTGGGCGGTCATGTTCTGCCATCTCACTCGATCACCAGAGTCGTGGATCAGCTCCGTGTTCCTGTCTCAACCATGTCACGTGGCCAAGCCATCCAGGTATTTACTTCTCGGTTTTTCCCTTGGTCTCTTCCCTTCGATCTTGCCAGTCTTTACCAAATTCTCCAAGCCATTTCTTCTCATAACATGCCCACAAAATTTTGACTATCTACGTCTAATGACTGTTAATCAGTTTACGATCTTCATTTGTTTCTTGAAGGGCTTGTTCATTGGTCTTTCTGTCTATCCATGGTATTCTTTGCATTTTCCTCAGAAACCACATTTCCACAGCCATCAGCTGTTTTTCAGCTTGACTTCTTATTGTCCATGCTTCACATCCATACAAAAGTATAGGTTCTGTGTAGCACTTCAACACTCTTTTTCTCGTTTCACTTGATATCTTTTTAATTATCAGTATGTTTTTCATCTTGTAAATGACTACCTTCGCAATGGCAAATATTGTTCTAATCTATTCAAGGCATCTCCCATCAGATGTTATGACTGTGCCGAGATAACTATATCGATTCACTTGCTTAAGAATATGCCTATTTACTCGTATATCGCATTGTGACAACCATAATCTGTGTCTTCTTAATATTTAGTTCTAACCCTAGTTGTTTACTGTGTGCAACAACCGCATCCACTAAATGTTGCAGATCCTGCTCATTGTCTGCAATCAAGACCATCATCCGTATATCTAATGTTATTAATGTTTCGTCCCCCAATGTTGGGTCCTTCCATATCTTCTATATTTCTGAAAATATTTTCACTGTGCAGGGAAATAAGATCTGGAGACATTACACATCCCTGTCTCACACCTCTTTTAATAGGCTGATATTGACCTACATGCATAGAGAATGTTTATAGTTTATTAGTAATGCATGTAGTTGCTCTCCAAGTTTCTGATTGCTAATATTAATTTCTTTCACTTCTACACATTTCCTAGTGTTACGAAAGCTCATCTTGGCGTTTCTATTCGTATTTAAATATGTCTATCTCTCTTCCCCATGTTTTTCAATTCTTATTCTCCTTACACGTGTATGTTTCAAGCTTATTTTTCATATCGCTGGAATGTGTACACTGCAGCAGTTCTCATTTGTGTTGCTTTAACTGACAGCAATGCATGTTTGTGGGTTTTATTTAGTCCAGATGTAATCAGCTTGATTATTGCACATTTTGCCAGCAACGCTTCATTTAATGTGACGTCGAAAGTGTTGTAAAATGAATGTATTTCCAGTGATATTATTGTTCATTTCTACTGAGTCTATTAGTCAGATTCATCAATTATTGCCTTTCCCGGGTCTTCTCTAGTTGTCCCCCCCCCCCCAATTTTTGCGTAGACGACATTCATTGAAATACTGATTGCCTTCTGATTTTATTTACTTGGTGCCATCACTTTCTCTACTTATTCGGTCTCTGTAACCCTCGAAACAATTACAAGTTTGGGAATATACTAATATTACATTGTTGTATATTAACCTTCTCGTTAGGTGAACCATAATTAACCAATCGGAAGTTGTCCAAACCATTTCATCATGTATCCTTAAAATGATTCAAATGTAAACCCAATTATTTTTGTTATGTTCGATCTCTTCAGCAAGGATACTGAATGCGCAGAGGAACAGCTGGGTGGGCTTTGAGAGAGGCTGCTACTAGAACTATTATGTCGAGCACTCGTCGGTGGCATTTGAGCAACGGGACAAGGCTCCTGTGTGGGAATGTCCGGAACGCAATATTGTCGATTCTGAAATCAAGTACTGGCCATATATTAACCAAACATATATGCTATTTGAAAATAACAGAAAAGACAAATGTATTTACGCCTCTGGTCTTGGCCCCTATCCCTGTCTCACCTCTTCTCCCTCATCCTCTCTCTCTCTCTCTCTCTCTCTCTCTCTCTCTCTCTCTCTCTCTCTCTCTCTCTCTCTCTCTCTCTCTCTCTCTCTCACACTCTTCATCTAGTTTTTTTCTCTACCAGTTTTCCTGATACATATATATGTACATTATCATTGACCATTTCTAAAAATGGTAAATTGGTTAGCATGCATTACTTTACATGGAAATGGATCACTTCTTCTTTCGGTCGGATATGGCCTTAACATTGTTGATATTGCAATGTCAAGTGACACTATAAGAATTCTGTGGATCATTTATACCGACACGAGCTATGGCTGTGCCTGATTGTTTGGCAATGCAAATATGAAACAGTTCACCGAAAGCAGCCCTGTACTTACTACTCATTCGATAATAAAAGAAAATATTCACAGAGGAATTGATGGATTCTAATAGGAAACCAATTCCTGCCATAACTATAAGTTGGTCATTGAATTTGCCACCTATGGATAATTCTGGCTCAACGGCCATGGCGATAAATGTAACACTCAGGGGAAAAAAGCAAATGATGAACAATGTAGAAATCATGATTACCATTTTAGCTACTTTCTGGTTCCGGTTATAAACATTGTCAGCTTGAGCGGAAGCCACCATTGACTTCCGCCATTTTGCATTCTCATGCAGTTTGGACGCTAGAATAGATGTACATATAATGATGACAATAAAAGAGCCGAAAGGAATAAACACGTTGTTGATGAAATAGGTAACCTTTTCCACGCTCTCTCGATTCTCCGTGTAGACAATTCCAATAAGAGTTTTGTTGATGTTGGGGAAATATTTCAAGTCCAGTCTGCTGACCACGTACACAGGGGTCACACTTGACGTCAGCAGAATAAAAATACATATCACAACAACTGCCACTCGTTTGGACGTCACGATGCTCTTCACCTGGAGATAAAATGCAAATAGCATTACTAGCAAAGGGAGTATGTTATATTAATAGCCTGGCTGTAGTTATATGATTTCTGTATAGTTTGTGGACATCATTTTTAAGGGCCCCTTTGGGATTTGTTGAGGCATTATGAAATCATTTTGAAGCTGAAAAATTTAACAACAACGGCATCATGGACATGGAATTCATAGTTCTTTATGAGGGGAAACTGGGTGATACACTTAAAATAAGAACAAAGATTATACTAAAGAAGTCTACGTCATTCATGGAAACTAAAGAGAACTACTACGGAGGTTCTATAGAAATTGTTTCCAGGAATCAAACAGACATTACATTGATGGCAACATAATAACATATAAATTAAAGTGAGTGAGACATAAACAGGTCTTTCATTCAGTAGCATGTCCCCTGCAGAATTTCGCTCCCATAACAACCGTCCGGAAAACTTCTCAGGATGCCCCGCGTCTGATATACCCATCTGGAGATCATCTGTCATATCCTGCACCCATCTTCTCTTTGGCCTTCCTATTCTCTCCCCGGGCATATACCCCTGCATTATTGTTCTCTCCAAACTTCCATGACGGATCAAGTGACACACATTTTTCAATTTCTTTTGGGATTTTTGTGTGACTTTAGTAGCCAACCTTCTTCAATATTCAGTTCCTGTCATGTGGGTTCATTTGCCCTTTCTGTATCCAAGATATTCTTAGAACCCGTCTGTAACATTTACATTTAAAGATATTAATACGCTGTTCAGCTTGTTTAAACAAGTAGAGTATGCAATTAGTTAGTTAGTAAGTTAGCTAGTTAGCTACTTAATTAGTCAATTACTTAATTATCTATTTAGCTAGTTGATTAGTTGGTTAGCTAGCTACTTAAATAATTAATTAATTAATCAGTTATTAGGTTATTAAGTAGTTAATCAGTCAGTCCGTCAGTCAGGCGCCACTTAATTAGTTAGTTCGTACGTTTGTTCGTTAGTTGGTTGGTTGAGTAGTTAGTTAACTGACAAATTATCCTCAGAGGATATCGAGCCATCCTACCGATACATATTTGCATCCCCTCCTCATTACGCAGTGAATGTCCTATACTTGCGACCTCTGCAAACCACAGACAGATTCCGGGCCCGGCTCACTTTGAATGTGGCACTGGGAAGACCTTGATTAGTGCAGGATCCTATAGCTTAGAGATGTCTTCTGAGACGACACGAAAAGAAAGCATTTGAGACTAGCTACAGCCAAACTTTAATGTGGAGATGTTGCCAACGGCGATGAAAAATAGTGTCATAATAGAGAAAAATTACCTAAACATCATGAGAAGACAGAGGCAGAGATTGATAACACTGGAAGTTCTTGGGCGGAGATCGGGGACATGTCAAACAATAGGACGAATCTGAGCAGAATGAATCGTATAGGGCAACAATCCCAAGTATGAAGGCTTTTCTGTGGTTTGCTGGTACTCGTGTCACCAGAACAGTCACTGTGTCTGATTGTCCGTTACTACTATGTGAAGTTGGAAAAGGACGATTATGACTTTAATCAGTAAGAAGAATATGCGAAGTGTTTGCATGGATATACTTTCAGGATCATAACACAACATATTTAAGAATACTAAAATTTTGTTCTTGATTTAACTTTTTGGGGTGAGATGTGTGAGAAGAGAAATCTTTAATGCCTGTTTGCAACTTGAAACTGAAACAATGATCATCTACATCTGGATCTTGCAGTCATCTATTGAGCGAGATGAAGTACCTGTTGATTTGTCATGGGTGCTATAATGTGGATCGATTTTGCATAAGCCATTGGATAGCACAAAATATCAAATTTGCCCAACAACGTTAAAAGAGATCTGGATTTGTTTGCTTTCCCTTTTTATATTTAGGTGGGTATGTTCCTGGCGTTTTACGAGGGGGCTTCAATTGAAAACATTAACTGATTTAAAGTTTAGTTTAGTTTAGTTTAGTCGACGGATCAACATCATGGCACACGGGTGTGACCCATAAGTGCTCCGTTCTACTCATAACTCAAGCCTGAGTCCGGAAAATCTCAGCTCAGTGCACGAACTCCGTAGTACCGGCGAGTCTCCTCAAATACTTTGGGTAGATTTTTAACTCGAAATTTTGCCCGGGGAGCGCCTTTAGGCTACTCTTTTTTCGATTTCCAACTGCCAAGGGAGTTTTTACTTGCGCAACAATACACACGGATCTCACTACCCAGAGACCAGGGGAAATTTTGCTACTAGAAGTCCACGTAAAAAAGTCCCGGCCCTCACCGGGGCTTGAACCCGGGACCTCCAGCACTCGTGGCGGACACCATACCTCAAGACCACTCAGCCCCCCCCCCCCCCCTTTAACTGATTAATAAAAAATGTATTAGGAAAAAGTCAAGAACAAATGTATCACTGTTTGATGTAGTCACCACATCATAGACTAACAGGTATGCATCACCATACTGGACCTTCATTTGCCCATGAATTTCTATATTTCTATATTTCTATATTTCTTCACTGATAGGAAAAAGAAACGCAGAACGCTGCCACACTTTGGTGCATGTCAAAAATGGGGCGGCCATCTGTAAATTGTCCTTTTGAAATCACCGTGTTCGTCTTCACCGTTAAACACTCTTGACACCCTTAACTTCACAGGTTACAAGACAATGGCATGGTTATTGTTATTTACTCCTACATCTTACTTTTAAAGTTTTCATTTGAAGCCCCATCGTAAGACGAAAAGTAAAAGGAAAAAAAACAAACACATATACTTTTACCTTGGTTCCTACTTTAGGAAGAAAGACACAACTCAGGCTATGACCTAAGTCAGTGCCCACTTAAGGACTGTATAGAAGTATAAAGCTGTGAACAGGACAGTTATTCTCTTTTACATAGGCCATCTGGTCGCTACCATTATTAAGTTCCGTTTTGGCAATGTACATCTGACACACTAAATCAAACTTCTCTTCAATTGCTACTGTCCTGAAAGTCATTGATATAAATGATTGTCTGTTGTTAAAATATTCTTTCTTGCATTTTCCATCCATCCATCATGTGCCATGCCGATAAGCGTGGGCGGTCATGTTCTGACATCTCACACGATCATCAGAGTCGTGGATCAGATCTATGTTCCTGTCTCGACCATGCCACGTGACTAAGCTATCCAGGTATTTGCTTCTAGGTCTTCCCCTTGGTCTCTTCCCTTCGATTTTGCCAGTCGTCACCAAGTTCTCCAATTCATTTCTTCTCATAACATGCCCAAAACATTGTGACTGTCTACGTCTAATGTATCTAATCAGTTTACGATCTTCATTTGTTTCTTGAAGGACTTGTTCATTGGTCTTTCGTAGCAGTCGCTTAGCAGTTCACAAGGTCGACTTCATTGCATCGGGATTTTATCCCATATGGCTCGGTCTCTTTCCGCAGCGCGGAAAGCGTAGCACAAAGCACGAACTCCGTACCTCTACCGACGACCCACAGGAACCTTCGAAAAATTTCACCCGTGAACTGAAGGATGCGGCCCGGATTCGAACCCACAACCTTCGGAGCCCGAGTCAAACGGTATTAGTTTTTTTTTTTTTTAATCGATTAGTTTTTCTGTCTGTCCATGGTATTCTTTGCATTTTACTCAGAAACCACATTTCCACAGCCATCAGCTGTTTTTAAGCTTGACTGCTTATTGTCTACGCTTCACATCCATACAAAAGTATAGGTTCTATGTAGCACTTCAACACTCTTGTTCTCGTTTGAATTGATATCTTTTTTATTGGTCAGTGTGTTTTTCATCTTGCAAAAGGCTTGCTTCGCAATGGCAATTCTTATTCTAAAATCTTCAAGGCATCTCCCATCAGATGTTATGACTGTGCCGAGATAACTGTATAGATTCATTTGCTTAAGAATATGCCAATATACTCGTATATAACATTGTGGTGTTTCCTTCTTCCCAGTGACGACCATAATCTGTGTCTTCTTAATATTCAGTTCTAACCCTAGTTGTTCGCTGTGCGCAACAACCGCATCTACTAAATTTTGCAGGTCTTGTTCATTGTCTGCAATCAAGACTGTATCATCTGCATATCTAATGTTATTGATGTATCGTCCCCCAATGTTGATTCCTTCCACATCTTCTATATTTCTGAAAATATTTTCACTGTACAGGGAAACAAGATCTGGAGACATTACACATCCCTGTCTCACACCTCTTTTAATAGGCTGATATTGACCTACATTGTTATCAATTCTGATGGCAGCTTATTGTTTCCAGTATATGTTTTTTACAAGTCTAAGATCTTTTCCATCAATTTGTAGATCTTCAATCATCCTTATCATGCCGACATGTCTCACTTTATCGAAAGCCTTTGTGTTGTCAATAAAGCAAAGATATAGATCTTTGTTTACTTCAAAAGAACGTTCAATTACTCTTCTCAGCATATACACAGCATTTACTTTGCTTTTGCCTTCTACAAACCCACATTGTTCTTCTCCAATTTTGGGGTGTACTTTCTTCCTGACTCTTTGCATGATAATTCTCAGCAGAATCTTCATAATGTGGCTCATTATACTAATTGTTCGATGTTGATCGCATTCCAAAGCTCCTGATTTATTCGGGATAGCAATAAATGTAGAATTACATAATTAAGGAGGTATCAAGAATGTATGGGACAGAACTGGAATAAGCCTGCAAACAAAGCTAACAGTCTACAAAGCAGTTGTATTATCCACACTGCTATATGCTTGTGAAACCTGGACTGTTTATCAGCGACACGCTAGGAAATTAAGCCACTTCCACACAGTCTGCCTAAGGAAGCTACTGAAGATTAAATGGCAAGACAAGATTCCAGACACTGAAGTCCTAGAAAGAGCATCCATGCCCAGTATCCACACTCTACTGATGAAGAATCAGATTCGTTGGGCTGGTCACTTGACTCGCATGCCAGATCACAGGCTCCCTAAACGAATTTTTTACAGCGAAGTGCGTTATGGTAAACACTCCCAAGGTGGCCAGAGGAAACGCTTTAAAGACACTGAAAATTTCACTGAAGGCTTTTGGAATTCATCATGACACCTGGGAGGCTGCAGCCAGAGACCGAAATTCGTGGCGTGCATCATTACGCAAGGGTGCAGTCATATGTGAGGCAACCAGGACTGCAAGAGCTGTGAAGAAAAGGCAGGACAGAAAAACCACTGCAGGAAATCCTCCACCAGAAACGTCGAGCATTCCTTGCCCACATTGTCAAAGAACATTTCGAGCCAAAATAGGCCTTATCAGCCATCTTAGAACCCACGGCTCCATACCTTCAACCCGACTGGATGAAATGAATGGTCATCATCATTCTTGATGGACAAACAACACAACAACACAAATTTCCAGTATCATATATTGCGTTTAGCAGTCTGGTGACTTGGTCTATTCCACATTCTTCTAAGGCATTGATCATTTCTATTGTGATGTTATCTGTACCCAGAGTTTTGCCAGTTTTCATACGGTTCATTTTCAGTCGTTAGAATATCCTTTCTTGAATTTCAGTCGGTAGAATATTCTTTGCTGCATTTTCAGTTACTAAAAATCCTTTCTTGCATTTCAGTCGTTAGAATATCCTTTCTTGTATTTACAGTTTTTAGAACATCTTTTCTTACATTTTCAGTAGTTAGTGTATTCCTTGTTGCATTTTCAATCGTTAGAATATCATTTCTTGCATTGTCAGTACGTGAAATATTAATGTGTCCGAATGATGGATGTGAGGTATTCTTATTACATGAGAACTCACTTTCTTGAAACAAGATCTTACTTTATTTCAAATTTTCAACTCTCTCTCTCTCTCTCTCTCTCTCTCTCTCTCTCTCTCTCTCTCTCTCTCTCTCTCTCTCTCTCTCTCTCTCTCCTCTCTTTCTCTCTATCTTTCTCTCTCTCTTTCTCTCTCTCTTTCTCTCTATCTTTCTCTCTATCTTTTTCCCTCTCTCTTTCTCTCTCTTCCCCTGTCTCTTCCCCTGTCTCCCTCTCTCTCTCCCTCTGTCTCTCTCTGTCTGTCTGTCTGTCTGTCTGTCTGTCTGTCTCTCTCTCTCTCTCTCTCTCTCTCTCTCTCTCTTTCTCTCTAGGGTGGTTTTATGTTTTAATCATGTTTTCTCGAGAGCCTCATGTGCCACGTCGCTTAGTTTCTATTTTAAATTAAGAGTCTATTTAGGGCTGTTCACAGAGCGACGGTAAGGACAAATGGTGTTAATTTGCACTTATAGCACACATTAAGTGCTTGTATATAATAGAAATGTTGGCAGTATTTGTATACGTGTGTATTTTTATTTCTAGATATGTTCATTATGGTGACAGTTAGGAGTATATTTCGTTTATATTTTGCACTAGTTCGGCAGGTGATGATAGAAATTCATGTAAATAAAAATTGATCTAAAATTTTGTTATAAACTAAGCGCAGCTTAGAATCTGATATTTTCCTGTCGTAAAATAATGAGACTGCTAGACCGCTGCTTGTTAGCTCATGAATTTGCCTTCTTGTAACGTTGTGTACATATGAGACATATGTTCATACTCTTTGCTCTAAAAGCAAAAATTTAAAGACAAAACTATAATAATGCGAATCAAATATGTTTCAAACAAACCTTAAGCGGCGCTGTAATACACAGACATCTCTCAGCGATGATCAATGCTGTGATCCAACCAGACAAACGGGTGAATGTTGTATGCATAACACAGGAAGTCAGATGTTGCAATTCCACAGCATGAAACGGCAGATCCATGGCCTGGATTTCTGGACTCATGCAGATATCCGTCCATAGCAGCGTGGCAAGACACAGCAGATCAGCAATGGCTAGACCTGGATAAGCAAGATGGAAATGTGTTTAAGGACGCCTGCAGTTTTATGTTGATATAAACGTCTTAAAACGTTTTACTGATTAAATGTATACAATATGGGGCATTTGATCGATAACTTCAGTGACTTAAAAAATAAAACATGTTTTTGAAACATCTGTTAAAAAAAAAAACAATATTTGCACGTGAAAGGCGTATTTGAACTGGCTCATATGTTAAAGCAAATGCTAAATTTTGCTTATATTTACTCACCTTTTACTCATATTGGACACAATGCCAACTTAACCGTATTCAGACTGTCATTATAAATCTGAAGCCTTTTTGAAAATTTAAAAATTCCTTAACAGATAACAAACAGTTAATAGGAGTGCAAAGGGGTTTTACAGTGCTATATAGAATCAGAATTGATGCAGGCAGTGAGATCCGGACAATAAATATAAAAGCCTAGAAACATCTGATGGTCGCGGGTGCGTCATTCGCACTTGCGAGCGCTATCAAGACAAGTCACCTGAACAAGTCAAGAAGCCTGATACGTGGGAGGAAAATGGCACGTGGCAAGTCCAACACCAAGAAACACCAGACTCACAAGATGTGCAGTGTGGGGGCCGCCAAGACCTCGAAGAAGGCGAACGTAGAGAGCCTATCTGCGAGCTGCAACAAAGAACCTGAAACTACAGTCACTACTGAAACCGCCACGAGGGAGACTGCCTACAGTCCACCACAGACAAGAGCCAAGACAGCGGAGAAGAAGATGGAGGAGAAAGACGCTACAGTCGGGAACACTGACACAAAAACCGTCAGATGGGTTGTCAAGCGGATTCAAGTGGAGCTGTTAGACGAACAATTCCAGAAGCAGCTGCAAGAAGAAAATCTCCACATCAAAATCTTGAAGACGGAGCGGATCCTGACCTACTCAAAGATCCCTACGACGCTGGCGGTGGTGACGACTGAGGGCAGCGAGATACCACACCAGGTATAAATAAATCAGAAACTACATCAGCCCGAAGGATTCATACCAAGGATTACTCAATGTTCCAGATGCCAGAGGGCCGGCCACAGCAGAGCAGCATGTCGCAGTAAGACGGAAATCTGCCGGTACTGCGCCGATCACCACGCCTTCAAGGAGTGTCCACTGGCCAAGCTGGACACGGACTTCCGAGCACCCAACAACAAAAGAAAGTGCGCCAACAAGCATGGAGGAAGATACATGGGCTGTCCGTACCTCCAAAGACACAGAGACGTCTTAAAGATCGCCATCACTACAAAGACCCCATGTAAGGACGCAATGCGGAGGTACGAGACAACCACGAGCATCTCGCAAGCTGAAAGGACACAACTACAAAGCCACATTGACGAGTTAAAGAAGCAAGTCAAGTTACTCCTAACACCGGCACAAACTAGCGACAATGAAAAACTGCTGGCTGAAATAAAGGAGATCCAGCAAAACATCAAGCAAGAAGTGGAACATATAGCCGAGATGAAGAAGGAAAACGAAGAAATGCTACGCACCATCAAAGCGGAGAGAGAGCTGCTGAAATGGAAATAATCCGAAGCAAACCAGCAAAAGTCGCAGAGAAGCCGCAGGATGAAACTAAACACAAAAGCATCGAAAAACTGATAAACGCGATACATAAAAAAGGAGGCAAAGAGACGCAAACTCGAGCCAAACTAAAGGAGAACCAGAAACCACAAGTTAACACCAGCAGTCCAACCACGGTGACAAAGCAAGACAAGAGGAAATCAGTATCCTGCCAGGTAGATGAATATAGCCTAGAGGAGCTTTCTGACACACCTGCAGATAATTGGAGCGAAAGCGAAGACAAAAAAGCATCAAAGGCGGAGTGGGAAAAATATCAAGCCAGGCTCTACGAGGGGCTTAGGCAAAAAGGAATAGACACAGCGCCATATGCAAAGTCCTTCTAAGGACTGCAACCAGTCAAGCCAGACGAGCCAAGAACCTTCACTAACGAAATAAACCACAAGAGGAGACGGACACAAAGGATAGCCGCTGACAGATCCCCAAGCTGACGTCACAGACACAAACCAATATAACCAGTCCGAGATAGGACTCACTCGTGAGAGCGCACAAGACAAGAAACAGGGTTAAAGCCCACATAAACCACGGATCTCATCAATAACAAAAGCTGAGAAGGCAGGATAGACGAGACCGAATTTGGAATTTTTGTTTTGGAAATTTAAATTGGAATTGGATTGTTTATTAAGAAAAATACTAAGGAAATTATGTAAAAAATACTTATTGAGAAGATTACAATGGACTGGCAGAACAACAAGCGCTAAAGCACTTAGAGAAACATAAATTGCACTATAGACATTAGATGTGGTCAGTCACCAGTTGTGAGGAGTATTAGAAGAGATAACTTGTGGACTTAGTAACAGAGGTGTTGGGGAAGAAGCAACATGAAGTCAGAGCGGTAAAAAGTTGTATGTCTTGGCCATGAGATTTCAGATCTGATCAGAGACTTTGGTGGTAGAGTGAGTCGACGAATCATCAACACCTACATTTATCGACATGGTACATATTGATGATGGCACTAAAGGGTGGGCAAATCATATTTTGTCGATATTGAAGCAATAATAAATTAAATACTTTTAGAATGTGCACATACACAGTATTTAAAGTGGAATAACATGAGAAATACAATTGCTTAAAATATAATACAACATACTGTACCTAACAAGCTAACGTTGACTGGATCCTGAAAGCCTTGTTTGATGAAACAGATGATGTTAATGATGTTTGTGCTCACGCCAAATACATCAACCAGTTGACAAACAACGCTAAATATAATCATTTGGTAAATCATAAGTGGGCTGTATCTAGAGTTACTGCTAACGACTATAGCCAGCGCCACAGGCACGTCTGATTGGTTTGGCTCAACAGCCAGGGTTGACATGATTGTTGTCTTAATGTTTTCTATCTGTCTAGTACACCTCTGTACCAGCTCTCACAGAATATATGAGACACACATTCCAACGAATTATTGGCAGTTAGGTGGACAATTTGTCTTACACAATGTGATCTTTCACAGAACATATGAAATCCAAACTCTAATATGTAAATATATTAAATTGTCAGTTCGGGTCCTACAGGAAAAGGGCCCTACACAACACGATACATAAATGATAACTCCATATACAATAAAGTAGTTTATACTCGCCATAATAATTTCCTATTGTAATAGCCAGGACAATAAAAAAGATAATACATTAATATCATGTTTGATTTTGAAATGTTAAAGATAGTTGATATTGTTGTACGGAAACTCGTGGTCAGTACAGAACATTAACTGACACATGTCATCGGGAACGTATTTTAATCAGCTGGACCTGGCATTACATGCATACACGCTTGAAAGTGTCTGTTAACATGTTAACATATTTTGTAACCCCACTTCGTGTCTTGCCGGCTGGCAAGGATGATCATGCCTCTTCACAAACTGCTATCTCCGTCGGATAAATTCGTGTGTTGACTCCCTTCCATGCCACCACACAAGACTTAAGATTTTCTCAGGCTGACGTCTTCTATCTCTCTTTCCACAAATCCTTCCGGTTGTCACATGTTCCAGTTTTTGTCTTCTCGTAATGTGGTCACAAAACGATGACTGCTTCTTTCTGATGTTTGTGAGAAGTTGTCTTTGCGACTTGCTTCTCTCAAAATGTTAAGATTACTCTTTGTGGCTGTCCATTTAATTGTCAGCATTCTTCTATAAAACCACAACTCCAGGACTTCAGTGGATTCCTTTCCCCTGTTTGCTATTTGTCCAGGATTTAGAGCGGTAGTTAAAACTGGTTCCATGTAACATGCAAGAACTCTTTTTCTAACGTCCAAGGACAATGAACTATTGCATCAACTGTTCTTCAGTTTATAGAATTTGCAACCCCACATGGCTTATTTCATTGAAATTATTTGTCGGTTGGTTTAGTTAAATTCGCCAGTGACTTTTGTTAGGATGATGATGCACTTTTTCGGGGACGTAACAAAATTACAGATTACATAGACATGTGCTTCGATGGCAAAATCAGAGCAGATCATGTGTCATAGTTACAATCCTTCTCTGAGATTTTGAGACAACATATCCTAACAGATAAACCAATCAATGGTTCAAACTGATTATGAAGTAATATGCTTCTATCCACATGTTAGTGGTATTGGGCTACTCAAACTGGAGGGCAACAAATGGCAAGAAACTCCCAAACCTCAAACACCCTGAAAGAGTTACACGTTTGCAAAATATTAAACTGTTATATTCTAGAGAACCTATTTCACTTCTTCATAAAAATTAATTTACAGTTTATTCTCAGAGTGTACAAATTTTAAACTAGGATTGGATGATGTGTGTATATAAGAACACAGCGATTACATGCAGCTTGTTTTATAGGAGACGTCAGGAGAAACCCTTGGTAGGGAGAAATATAGACGCGGACATTGGAACATGAAACGCTTGCAAAGCTCTCGTCGGTAAACAAACTGTCCAAGTGTCCAGTAGGGGGACAATTTTTTTTCACATCTACGTCGGAAAACTAACCTTTATTGCAGTCAGCAGCAATGAAATAACCACGTGGTTATCGATGGAACATTTTACTGCACAGATAATCCTTTACTTCAGTGATAATGCGTAGTGAAGATAATAATATAGACGAGGGGTTATCAAAAATTATTGATTGCAAGAGACTGCTGGGGCGGTGAACAAGAATAATTGGTAGTTTCTATTGTGTAATTTAGTGTTGAGAACAATGCCTGCTGCGGGTTTTATTTGACACATCCTCACTTAATATTTATTATAATGCATAGTCGTTTATTATAGATACAGACGATAGGACGAAGGGTCAATACTGGAAGAAGATACTTACATATCATCACTTTGATCGTTAACGCATTGGGCGAACCATTTCTTATCCATATAAAAGTATATTCTTTTGATTTTAGAGGGAGGGTCATGTGAGAAGCATGAGACGCGATGACAGTCACCTAATATATTCATGGGATCTAATGGGATCAGTTTTGGGTTATTAAAATTTGTGCCAATGTATAAAGCACTTGGTAGTTCATATACAATTTCAGGTAGAGTTCAGAATGGCGTCCTGTTAAATCGTGTTCGAGAATAAGAAAGTCTTAATTAAACAATATATCAGGTTGGGACACAGAATAGTGTCTAGTGTAACACACAATAGTGTTTATTGGAATACAGAATAGTGTCTAGTGGAACACACACTAGTGTTTAGTGGAATAAGGAATAGTGTCTAGTAGGAGACAGAATAGTGTTTAGTGGTACACAGAATAGTATCTAGTGAAACACAGAATAGTGTCTAGTAGGAGACATAATAGTGTTTAGTGGTACACAGAATAGTGTTTAGTGGTACACAGAATAGTGTTTAGTGGAATACAGAATAGTGTCTAGTAGGAGACAGAATAGTGTTTAGTAGTACACAGAATAGTATCTAGTGAAACACAGAATAGTGTTTAGTGGAACACAGAATAGTGTTTAGTGGTACACAGAATAGTGTTTAGTGGAACACAGAATTGTGTTTAGTGGTACACAGAATAGTGTTTAGTGGAACACAGAATTGTGTTTAGTGGTACACAGAATAGTGTTTAGTGGAACACAGAATAGTGTTTAGTGGTACACTGAATAGTGTTTAGTGGAACACAGAATAGTGTTTAGTGGTACACAGAATAGTGTTTAGTGGAACACAGAATAGTGTTTAGTGGTACACAGAATAGTGTTTAGTGGAAAACAGAATAGTGTTTAGTGGAACCCAGAATAGTGTTTAGTGGAACACAGAATAGTGTTTAGTGGAACACAGAATAGTGTTTAGTGGTACACTGAATAGTGTTTAGTGGAACACAGAATAGTGTTTAGTGGTACACAGAAAAGTGTTTAGTGGTACACAGAATAGTGTTTAGTGGTACACTGAATAGCGTTTAGTGGAACACAGAATAGTGTTTAGTGGTACACAGAATAGTGTTTAGTGGAACACAGAATAGTGTTTAGTGGAACACAGAATAGTGTTTAGTGGAACACAGAATAGTGTCTAGTTAAACATAGAATAATGTTTAGTGGAACACACAATAGTGTTTAGTGGTACACAGAATAGTGTTTAGTGGTACACAGAATAGTGTTTAGTGGTACATAGAATAGTGTTTAGTGGAACACAGAATAGTGTTTAGTGGTACACCGAATAGTGTTTAGTGGTACACAGAATAGTGTTTAGTGGAACACAGAATAGTGTTTAGTGGAACACAGTATAGTGTCTAGTTGAACATAGAATAGTGTTTAGTGGAACACAGAATAGTGTTTAGTGGAACACAGAATAGTGTTTAGTGGAACACAGTATAGTGTTTAGTGGAACACAGAATAGTGTTTAGTGGAACACAGAATAGTGTCTAGTTGAACATAGAGTAATGTTTAGTGGAACACAGAATAGTGTTTAGTGGAACACAGAATAGTGTTTAGTGGAACACAGAATAGTGTTTAGTGGTACACAGAATAGTGTTTAGTGGAACACAGAATAGTGTCTAGTGGAACACAGAATATAATCTAGTGGAACACCAGCGCAGCTGTTAAAATATACCGTTTAATTAGAAAAGAGTTCATTTATTTTCCTGAGATGAGCATGATTGAATGCTGGGATATATATATATATATATATATATATATATATATATATATATATATATATATATATATATATATATATATATATATATATATATATATATATATATATACCGTATTTCCCCGAAAATAAGACCTACCCCTATAATAAGCAATGACACGCTGTTTCTGGATGCTTTTAATATAAGACCTACCGCCAAATTACGCCCTAGTTAAGATCGTAAGCTAGGATGAGAGACTTGTTGCCAAATGGCCATTCGGAGTACAGCTGCCACTGGTGGGCACTTGGTAATGAACTGATGTAGTTTATAATTCAATACGTCACTCGTGTTAAATAAGAAGATGACATGACTGTATTTGAATAAAAACTGTCATTTACTGCCAATATAGTACCTTGCGGTGTATGGCAGAGGGGTCTTTGAGCCTGAGGAATAAAGGCCTCTTGGCTAGTGCAGTCGCCGCGAACTGTGCAGGTTAGGATTTTCTTTTTGCCTCCGACAGAAAAAAATCCCACACCTTACCGGGGATCGAACCCGGGTCTCCAGAAAGAGATTTTTTTCCCGAATTTCTAACCACTCGGCCAGCCGCTTCTCCTGTATTTGAATTAATGACAATTTTGTACATGAATTAATGTAAATTTTGTATCGGGGAAATATATATATATATATATATATATATATATATATATATATATATATATATATATATATATATATATATATATATATATATATATATATATATATATAGTTCCCGTTCCCGACTGTCTGTCTGTCTGTCTGTCTGTCTGTCTGTCTGTCTGTCTGTCTGTCTGTCTGTCTGTCTGTCTGTCTGTCTGCCTGTCTGTCTGTCTGTCTGTCTATCTGTCTGTCTGTCTGTCTGTCTGACCCGGCCCAGCCCATGGTGGAGAGCATCTCATTTAAATCATATAAGTAGTCATATAAGATCCCGTTCCCGACTATCTGTCTGTCTGTCTGTCTGTCTTGGGTAAATGGAGGAGGGAGGAGGAAGAGGGAGGTGGAGGAGGGAAGAGGAGGGAGGAGGGAGGAGGAGACAGGAGACAGGAGGAATAGGGAGGAATAGGAGGGAGGAGGAGGGATTAGGAAGAGGAGGGAGGAGTAGGGTGGAGGAGGAGGGGGAGGAGGAGGGAGGAGGAAGAGGGAGAAGGAGGGAGGAGGAGAACGCAGGAGGAGGAGGGAGGAGGAGGAGGAGAGGGAGAAGGAGGGAGAGGGAGGAGGAGGGAGGAGGAGGAGAGAGTAGGAGGAGGGAGCAGGCGGAGGGAGCAGGAAGAGGGAGGAGGAAGAGGGAGAAGGAGGAGGGAGGAGGGAGGAGGGAGGAGGGAGGAGGAGAGAGGAGGGAGGAGAAGGAGGAGGGAGGAGGAAGAGGGAGAAGGAGGGAGGAGGAGAACGCAGGAGGAGGGAAAGGGAGGAGGAGAGAGTGGGAGGAGGGAGGAGGCGGAGGGAGAAGGAAGAGGGAGGAAGAGGGAGGAGGAAGAGGGAGGAGAAGGAGGGAAGAGGATGAGGGGAAGGAGGAGGAATGTGAAGGGAGGAGGAGGGAGGAGGTAGAGGGAGGAGGAGGAGGGAGGAGGAGAGAGGAGGAGGAGAGAGGAGGAGGGATGAGGAGGACGGATGAGGAGGAAGAGGGAGGAGGAGGAATGTGAAGGGAGGAGGAGGGAGGAGGTAGAGGGAGGAGGAGGAGGGAGGAGGAGAATGGAGGAGGAGGGATGAGGAGGAGAGGGAGGAGGAGGAAGGAGGAGGGGGAGGAGGAGGGAGGAAGAAGGAGGAGGAGGGATGAGGGGGAGGAGGGAGGGGTAGGAGGGGGAGGAGGAGAAGGGAGGAGGAGGGAGGAGGAGGAAGGAAGAGGAGGGCGAGAAGGTAGGAGGAGGGAGGAGGAGGAAGAGGGAGGAAGAGAGAGGAGGAAGAGAGTGGCGGAGGGAGGAGGAGGGAGGAAGAGATAGGCGGAGAGAGGAGGAGGAGGGAGGAGGAGGAGTAGGGATGAATAGGAGGGAGGAGGAGGGAGTAAGAGGAGAAGGGAGGAGGAGGAGGAAGAGGGATGAGGAGGGAGGAGGGTGAAGGAGGAGGAGGGAGGAGGGTGAAGGAGGAGGAGGAGGAAGAGGGAGGAGGAGGAGGAGGAAGAAGGAGGAGGAGGAAGGAGGAGGGAGGAGGAGAACGCAGGTGGGGGAGGAGGAGGAGGGAGGAGGGAGAGGGAGGAGGAGGGAGGAGAGAGGAGGAGGAGGGAGGAGGTGGAGGGAGAAGGAGGAGGGAGGAAGAGGTAGAAGGAGGAGGGAGAAGGAGGAGGGTGAGGAGGAGGAGGAGGAATGATGAGGAGGGAGGAGGAGGAAGAGGGATGTGGAGGAAGGAGGAGGAGGGAGGAAAAGTCAGGAGAGAGGAGGAGGAGGGAGGAGGAGAAGGGAGTAGGAGGGATGAGGAGAAGGGAGGAGGAGGGAGAAGGAGGGGGAGAAGGAGGAGGGAGAGTGAGGAGGGGGAGGAGGGTGGAGGGAGGAGGAAGAGGAGGAGGGTGGAGGGAGGAGGTAGAGGGAGGAGGCGGAGGGAGTAGGAGGGAGGAGGATGGAGGAGGAGGGCAGAGGAAGAGGGAGAAGGAGGAGGGAGGTGGAGGAGGTAGAGGGAGGAGGTAGAAGAGGAGGGTGGAGGGAGGAGGAGTGGAGGAGGTAGAGGCAGGAGGAGAAGAGAGGAGGAGGGAGTTCGCCATTCCGAATTCATACTCGTCTAGGTTCTGTGATTTCGGTCCTTCCATTGATTGTTCTTCCCTTCTACACGACTGTAGATAACTTCCTTACACATAAAAAGATGAATTGTTATTGATATTGCCGTGGCATGGAGGCATATATATCAGCAGCAGAGTTGAACGCCTACGCCAGCCGGCACGGCACTTGATGATGATGATGATTGCCGTGTGACGATTCTGTGTAGTCACGTCATTTTCTTCCCTTTTCCTAGCGTTTTGGTTCGGGGATTCTTTCATCATCATCATCATATAT
>JACEFZ010028038.1:97500-343771 GCA_014155875.1 Cepaea nemoralis
TGTGTGTGTGTGTGTGGGTGGGTGGGTGGGAGGGTGCGTGCGTGAGTGCGTGCGTGCGTTCGTGTGTGTGTATGTGTGTGTCTGTGTGAGAGAAAGAACATAATATGAGTGTTTAGAGTAGAAACTCGAGCAAGGGCTGAAAGCTTCGCTCTTAGTTGAGAAATTGTGGGATTGGGGGAATTTTGGCCGTATCTATAATCAGCGTATAGTCGTTCCTTAAATAGTTGACTTCTGGCTAAGAAAGAGTATTATTCCGTCTGAGTAGTATAGGTAGTATAGCCTGTAGAAGAAGGCAGTGTTGCTTATTCAAAGTTTACGGAAAGTTTATATCTATGCATTATTACTTATTGTTCCTTAAAGGTGGTATCCTAAGATGGGGCAAATCGGCACTATAAAGTGACTTCCAGTTGTTGATCAGAAGATCTGCCTGTCTCATGATAGTAATGCAGAAACTCTGTGCACTGTTTGCTTACAACTAGTGATACGAATGTACCCTAGACATAGCCATGGCTACTTCTGTATTGTGACATTCTTCATTATTTTATGATGCGTAAACATCGACAGTGAACAATGAGACGCAAACAAACTACTGTCTTAATGCAGTTATATATCATTGCAGATAGAAAACACAGAAGCATGTAAAATACGATTAAGTGGACCGATGTAATCTTGAGATAACTATGAGAGATGAAACTGATGTCCTACGTTTCAGCGTAGTCACCTGCCACTGTAACACACTTGTTCATCGGGCTACGAGCTTCTGTTATTCTGACGGCATAACATTCTTTTGGCTGGTCCTTGAGCCATTGGAGAATTACTTGCCGCACTTCATCATCTGTATTAAACGTTTGCCCTCCGAGATGTTTCAGAGGACCAGTGACGTGACAATCTCTCGGAGTCCAGTCAGGACTGTAGGGCGGGTGTGGCAGCACCTCCCAGTTCAGTTTTTCAATACATACATACTTACTGGCACCTGGCCGTCTTGACAGACAGTTTGTTATATTGTGCTTCAAAAGTAGCACAAATCCTGTGCTGAATTGTAGAGACCATGTGTTGCCCATGCAGCATGATCCCTCTCTCGGCCTGCTAATTTACTTCAGAGGAAATATATTTTGTCAATACTTGTCTTAGTTGTGGGGTCTCGTGTTGTCCTATTGAAGAATGACACTTTTATTGGATAGCCCTATACGTGTATGGAGAATGGCCTTCCGAACTGACTGTATTAGAACGCAGAATCTCCCAATTTAAAGAAATCATCATGCACAATAATCGTGTGGGACCAAAACAGCGATGCAATAACTTACCCACTGAAAGTAATATTAGAAACTGCTTGGGTTGCGATCATACTAGATGCTTCATTGCATCGACGATCACTTTGTTTCAGACGTGTAGTGATTCACCCATATCACATTGGATGTAAGGGTGCAGTGTAGAATATCGTAACATTCATGTTGGCACCGACTCAACAATTCTTGGCAAAGCGCTACGCTTGTCGTCATTTTGGTCAAACTTCAGTTGATTTGGCACCCATCGACAGATAACTACAAAACAGAGGTAAAGCCTGGAGATAATGTCCACATAGCTTTTGCTTACGCCAGTAACTTATCGCGACTTCACGTACAGTAAACCACCAATCGTCCAAAACAACCTATCAGACACTGGTTGTGGATTCATTCTTAATAGCATTTGTCGGTCGACCTTTTTAGTACTCTTGCTCGATGGATTCATGATCTTCTCGAAAGTGTTTATATCATTCAAACACTGATAAAAGTGCTACAGCCTGTTCTAAAAAAAACGCGTGAATGTCAGCAAAAACTTCATCACAGCACACTGTCCAACTCCGAAGTCAATTGGCCCCACGCTATGTTGTAGAACAAAGCGGCGGTAAACTGCTAATACTTGCCCACTCCACCATCAAGTGTCAGATGTAGTACTGCACTTAATCATCTTCGTCTTGGGGGTAGCCTGACACAACACGGATACTTAATGAACGAACCTCGTAACTGAGCAGAGAGGAAACTACAATGAATGAGATATGAATGAGAAAGTTATAGTACTTCTGCCATGCCATGAGACACAGATCCTTGCTAACAGATATGTTAGAGGGAAAAGTGAATGACAAGCGAGCGAAAGGAATTGTGATAACTACATATAGATGGTCAACATCAAGAAATGGACTAGAAAAACTGTTTGTAAATCCACCGCGAAGATGGAGGGCAGTTGATAACACGTCTGTCTGAATTCTGCTTCTGACACACAAAATGAAGAAATTATTCATTATCTTGTGCCTTGCCAATAAGCGTTGGCGGTCATATTTCGCCATCTCGCACGATCACCATTGTCGGGGATCAACTCCGTTTTCTTGTCTCGACCATGCCACGTGCCTAAGTTATCCAGCAGTTTATTCTCTGCAATCCCCTTCTTCGTTTCCGCTCAAATTTGTCAGTTGTCACCAAGTTCTCTAATTTATTTCTTCTCATACCGTGTCAAAAAATGTTGGCTGTCTACGTCTAATTTCTTTAATCAGTTTAAGGGAGCTGCGTGGTCTAGAGGTATGGTGTCCGCCTCGAGTGCTGGAGGTCTCGGGTTCAAGCCCTAGTATGGACCGGGATTTTTTCATGTGGACTTCTAGTAATAAAATTTCCCCTGGTCTCTGGGTAGTGAGATCGGACGCCCGTGTGTATTGTTGCGCACGTAAAAAATCCCTTGGCAGTTGGAAATCGAAAATGATCAGCCTAACGGCGTTGCCCGGGCAAAATTTCGAGTTAAAAATCTACCCAAAGTGTTTCAGGATCCTGGCTGGTGCTACGGAGTTCGTGCACTGAGCTGAGTTTCTCCAGACTGAGGTTTGAATTAGGAGGAGAACGGAGCACTTATGGGTTACACCCGTGTGCCGTGATGTTGATCCATCGACTAATCTAAACTAAACTAAACTAAACTATCTTTAATCAGTTTACGGTTCTCATTTGCTTCTTGTGGGACTTGCTCATTGGCCCCTCTGTCTATCAGTGGTATGTTTGCATTTCCCTCATAAAACATCTTCACTGCCATTAGCTTGTCTGCTCATCGTCCACGTTTCACAACCATAAAAAAGTGTTGATTATATGTAGCATTCCAACACTTTTTTTCTCGTTGCAATTGAAATCGTGTTATTGATCAGTATGTTTTCCATCAAGCAAAAGGCTAATTTAGCGATTCTTGTTTTAATCTCTTCAAGGCACCACCCATAAGATGTTATGACTGTGTCGAGATAATTACTCCTGTACTTGTTGACTCCTTCTCACACGCAAGTGATTGTCTTAGCAAGTGATTGTCTTTGCAAGTGATTGTCTTTGCAAGTGATTGTCTTTGCAAGTGATTGTCTTTGCAAGTGATTGTCATTGCATATATGCAGAAACTGCGGTAGCGTCGTAACTATACGCTGGCTTGCCAGCCGAGTGTTCACTGATTCTATCCGCACGGTGTAGAATCGAAGTTTTAAAAGTGATCTGGGCTCCCAGGTCGAGCCAGCCTTAACTGGGTATCATGAAATGGCTTGGGGAGCCAGGACGGCCGATGTTATACTAACCACATCACACGCTGATTTGTCGATACAAATATGGGCCTAGCACTTTACTACCTTCTATCGCTGGACAATTAAAACAAAAATATCCGTGAATTTGGTGTGACTTCACAGCGATATACTATGTTCTATTACATAAACATGTAAGCGCGATAGCACGCTGGCCAGTCAACTCGGTGAGCATGTCTCTGAATCCCCAACAAGGATTAGATGTTTTAAGAATTCGCCTTGGCTCCCGGATCGACTCAGTCTAATTTGTTTACAAGGACAGGTTCTGGGAAGTAAAGCCGGCCGGTGTGATATTAACCATATCACTCATTGAATGCCAGATTATCCTACAAAAATATGCGAGTAATACCATATACATAATACGCGCCATGGTATAGTTAAGGTGGCTTAGTGTTCACTATTACAAATACAAGCAAAATTATATGGAGAATGAAATAACGGTTTGGTAAAGATGATAGCTTGTGGTTTAGCTTAGTTGATATGGCGTACGTTGTTAAATTCATAGGCGGACCAATATTCCACGCATGCCTTTGTCGTCTCGCTAAGTGAGAGAAAGACTTGTCATCTATCCTCAGTGCATTTAGGCCTACAACATGTGACATCCCTGTCAAATCACAGACCTACAACATGTGACAGCCCTGTCACATCACAGACCTACAACATGTGACAGCCCTGTCACATCACAGACCTACAACATGTGACATCCCTGTCACATCACCGACCTACAACATGTGACATCCCTGTCACATCACAGACCTACAACATGTGACAGCCCTGTCACATCACCGACCTACAACATGTGACAGCCCTATCACATCACAGACCTACAACATGCCATAACTACCATATAATTGTTTAATATAACTCAAGTCTTATCATATAAATGATTATATAATTTATTGGCAACAATTATCATGGTCTCTACTTTTGGTTATCGCACACCAACTGCAAAATACATGACAATCACGCGTAACCAAAGACAACAGTTGTCAGACAAATCACCTAATTTGCTAGTAAAAATATGACAACGAGCAATCCTTTATAAAGATCTATTAGTTTCCGTATCAGAGGTGCCAGCGGCGTCATAATTACAATTTAACCGTGAGGCACAAGAGATAAATGTTTATTACAGCATGCCAAATGGTGTCATTTAGTTCTGAATGTTAATTTCTAGGACAATTCCGCAAGTGCGAGTAATCGATTTCTAGAAAAGAAAGACCGAGCATTCTTGTCACCACCTAGCACACACGAATCATCAGCATGAAACGGTAATCACGACACCTGATTAGATACTTCTAGAAGTTTAACGTGGCCGTGACTATTAGTAATAATAATAATGATAATAATAATAATAATAATAATAATAATAATAATAATAATAATAATAATAAACGCAGTAGACGTAGCCATTGCCCTTTCCATGTGGCTCGGCTACCTACAATTACTATTATTGAAACGTGATAACCATCAGGGGTTTCCATGCGTTTATTGTATACACAAATGTGTATTATTAAATTAAAACGTATTAAAATCTTGAAAGCAAATTTCAAAGGAGGCCAGAAAGTAACGACAAAAATGTCATATTAAAACCTGAAGACATGTGTATGAATTACTGCCGTTTTTCAGGAACCTGCAAAAACTGCACTCCATTACCTACATATGTTGAAGCTAATCATCCAGCGTTTCAGTCTCAGCTGTAACACAGTATGTTGAGCATGCGTGTATAAGATTAAAATAACTGTTTAAAAATAAAATTAAAATACTGTTTTTGAAACGCTGCTTGTGATCAACCTTCAAAGTATAATCAAGTCACCAACTAGTCTTATATTTTTATGTTGCCCTGCAGGACGCTGCAGTCAACACCAGCATTTTTCAGCTGCAGTTGATGTACTAGGCAAGTTTTACGTTCAGTAGTTTGCCATTAGCCGGTCTCTTTGGCCAAGGGGTTAGCGACTTTCTCCGTAATCCCGTATACTCTCGTGAGTAACGTAACGACGGCGAGAATCGGTAGCGGTTCTATCCGCGTCGATAACTTGTGAGGATATGTGAGCCGGCCGCTCAGAAAGCAATGACAAACTACTGAGCGTAATCTTGCCAAGAAATCAACAATCAGCTGAAAGATGCTGATGTTGACAGCGATGTCCTGTAAAGGATATGCAAAACATTTTTCTTTAGTTTGCCATTGCTTTCTGAACGACCGGCTCACATACCCCGTATGTTACCAGCGCGGCGCGAACCGCTGCCGATTCTCGCAACTGCTGTTTTTCCAACATGGATATACGGGATTACAAACATTGTCGTTAACCCCTTGGCCAGGGATACTGGCATTCATAGATTACAAACACACATTAACAGATCAAAATATGTATATGACAGGTTGACGATAGTTTCGTCGGATTAGTGTCTACACAGGCCCAGGACAGCTCGTTGCCTTCTACAGTCCTGCAACTACAATTAATGTCAACAAACATGGCATCGCCCAACCGCATTCCAGTACAAACATTCGTGAATGTCATGAACCTGAGACTAACTACTGTTGAGCTAGAGACAGTATGGAAGCCTGAATCTCAACAAGGAACAAGAAGAAAGAGAAATAGAAGCTAGCCAGAATTTGCCAGACAATTTAAGGAGTACTGTGTACGAAATTACGACTGAGACTCATTAAATATACCTGAAAACTAATAGAACAGCCAGAACCGTTACTGCAATACGATCAGCAGTACAAATTTTGAAGGAAGGCACCACTGAGCGATGACTATATATCATCGTAGTGAAGATAGCCTTTTGGTGAGATCAATCCAGCGTGTGTTATTATCTGGAAAAGTGCTGATTGTTCAATGCATGAAAGATAGCAGTCTGCATCCATGTTCCAGAGAGTGAAAATTTAAAACTGTGTACAAACTATTTTACTATCCCTCTAATAAGTAATGATGTCAAAATCCTAATATGAAACATCATAAAATTTCTTCATTTTTATAAAATAAAAAATTGTTATAATATGAATTACAAGAATCATGGGTCGGTTTCAGGCTGTAGTGTGGAAACGTGGACCATATTTTCAGCATGAGAACCTTTTTCGACAACTGCAGTGATTATAATATAAATCTTTATTCTTATTTCACAGACTTACATTTAGACAGTCGACTGTTTTCACAATCTGAAATTGTGGAACATGAGGAGATATATTTGGGTTGCCAGCTCATTTGACCCACGTAATTGAGTTATTATATAAAGAAGAACATACAGTTGTCAGAGTACTCGTCACACTAGTTTGAAGGGAGTAGACAGGGCTCCAATATCTCGCCATATCTTTACTGATTAAGTGGCTCTCCTTTCAGAGCCTCGTCGACGAGCTGTATGAATAACATTGCTTTATGATAATGACACAGCAATCATCAACATCCTTGTGTTTGGGATAACTGAAATGATTGGAGACAGGTTTATACGAATCAACCCTGAATCAACCCCTTGAAGTGTGTCTATTTGGTTGGAATCAATATGCGCATCAGTTTCACACTGTTTACTCTCTTTCTGATCATAGTTATCAAATATCCATTTCTAACATAACCTGATTCGGTTAGAAACACGATGACACTACTGGGGTAACTGTGTATGAATCCTCACATCAAGCAATCAATCAATCAATCAGGAGCCGTCTCTACAATGAAGGTTGGCTGCAATGGATCTCCAACACTGTTTGTTTCTCACCCTGACTGTACATTCTGTCGGCAGATGTTCGTCCATCTCTTGATCTGATCTTCCCACTTGTATCGTTGTCTACCTCTTGCTCGCTTGCCCTCAACCTTGCCCTCCGGTATGGTTTTTATAAGAGTATCATGTCTTGTAACGTGGCCTAAATATTTCACTGGCTTCCTCTTTATTCAACTCTCTTTTCATTCGCAGTTATTCTAAAAAAGAAAAAAAAATGTTTTTTCTAGACCCTCTGCATTTGATTATTTTTGTTTCCATGAAATACGACCTATTCGTTTGTATATCCACATCTCCATGGCTTCTTTTCGACTTTCTAGTTGCTTGTTCAATGTCCAGGCTTCTACAGTAGCATTGAATTTACGTATCATTTGACATTTCACATTTTTAATGTGTTGTTAATCTCTCTAGATGTTATTACTGATTTCATGCCGTTGAAAGCATTTTTGGCCATTCCTATTCTCTGTTCTTTATTTCTATTTCACTTCTGCCATCATCTGTTTTAATATGTCCAAGATAGGAGAAACTTGTTACTTATTCTAGCATCTCCCCGTTTACTGTGATGTTCATTGATGACCTTTCCTTTCCACTGCTAAGTATCACAGTTTTTCTTTTTTGGGGATGTTAATATTTAAGCCACATTCTGCACTATGCATGTTTACTTGTTCCACTAGGTCTTGTAACTCTTGCTCGCTTTCTGCTAGTAACCCGGTATCGTCAGCATACCTAAGATTGCTTATGATTCTTCCATTGGTGTGAAGTCCAGGCTTGTTTAACAATTCTTTCTGTGTATATGTTGAAGAGGCTTGGGGACAGCTCACATCCCGGCCGTACTCTTTTTGTCTCTATATCTCTGTTTATGCATCACCAGGCCTCATTCTTATGCTCGTTGGCATCCCATCTTTAATGCAGACTTCTTCAGAATCCACGATGGCTTCTGCAAGGGCATTTCCCTCTCTATATTCTATTCACAATGTTGTTTTTTCCTCCTTGATGAACGAAAGATGAGTGATTGGGAGGGCCGAATGTAAGACGGGCCTGAGTACCCAAATTGTGACCCTTTTAAAATAAAGTTGATTTGATTTGATTTCTATAGGCGGCGAATAGTAATTTCCACTTCTTAAAGATGCCACTTGTTCCCAGTACTCTCACATACACTACATCAAATATGGTATTAAAATACATTTCTAAGGATC
Source organism: Cepaea nemoralis (assembly GCA_014155875.1). Taxonomy (NCBI): domain Eukaryota; kingdom Metazoa; phylum Mollusca; class Gastropoda; order Stylommatophora; family Helicidae; genus Cepaea; species Cepaea nemoralis. The sequence continues at coordinate 105,976 of JACEFZ010028038.1, forward strand.
ATCGCTGGAGCTACGATGTACGTACTCTGCGCTTGATATCTTCTGCAGCAGTCAGTGTAGATGGAGTGAAAAGAAGAAGACGAGGGAATGGGGGGAGAAGAAAGCCTAGAAACAAAAGGCCAGAAGGGTAAGGAAAAACAACACAGCGCCTATGATTCAAACATATAAGAGTGGATGTTGGAATTTTGCAGTTACATGCAGAGAGGACAAGTACTAGAGAAGATGATTTATGACTTTGATGTCATCATGCTGCAGGAATTGAATGGAGATGATTACCAGTGCCATGGATATGTTAGGCACATTAATCCCAATGGACAAGGGAGACGTGGGCAGGGTCTGCTAGTGAAGAAGGGATTAAAAGATGAGGTTCTAGACATAAGTCAATGGAATAACAATGCAAGAGAGGTGCAGGGGATACAGATAGAGATTGGGGGTCTAAGCTGGAACTTAATAAATGAATAGGCCGCGGTAGATTCTGTTGCCACAAATGGACGGTGGGAGTGTCTTAAGGAGCTGGAAGATATACCAAGCAGTAGGCTTCTCATTTGTGAAGACTTTAATGCACGAAACAGAGAGTGAGACAATGCTGGGGAAAACCGGTTGGGAAATGCCTTTGCAGAAGCCATCGTGGATTCTGAAGTAGTCTGCCTTCAAGATGGGAGGCCAACGAGCATACGAATGAGGCCTGGTGATGCATAAACAGCTATTGACCTGGCATTTGTTATCCAGTCGGCAGTGGAACTCCAAGGTGGAAAGGGCATGGAAATACAATAGAGCGGCAGTTAAACAGTTACAGAAAGTGCGATGGACACCCCAAAGCTCACAAGTGGAAATAGAGAAAGCTTCGAAAGATAAGGTGGAGGAATTCAAGCGCTGTGAAGCAGAGGCGAAATAACACTTTATGAATGAGATTGAAGTGGATAAAACACTGCGACAATTCTGGAAATTTCACAGACAGACGCAAAATAAAGATCGTCCTGCGACAGTGGGTACTATATACAGAAATATATATCGCCTTTGACAACAAACAAAGAGAAAGGGGAAGCTTTACTGCAGAGATTAAAAGCACAGACAGATCAGAGCGATGGCAACATCAGCGACTCAGGTACCATTAAAGATCCCTACTGTGAAGATAGCATACACCTGGAAGATAAAAAATATATTGAAAAAAGCAAAAGACACTTCACCAGAGCCCGATGGGGTTAGGTACGCCCACATGAGAGATGTGAGAGATGGATAACTTATGGAGATAGCTGCTTGGTTTAATCTGAGCATCATGACGTTATCAGTACTCGAGGATTGCGTGCACAGCTATATAACACCACTTCTTAAACCAGGCAAAGATAATTCAAAGCTAAATGGGTTTAAAATTATCACCCTACATAATACTTTTTGTAAGATGCTGGAAAAGATCATTTCTGTTAAGCTTCTGGAATACTTAGAAAAGGAAAAGCACCCCCTACTGGTTTGGGAAGTTACCCGCCAGGGAAGATACTTGGTCAAATGTACTCACTTTTGCCTATACCGTTAATGAAGGGTTCCAAAATAGACAGGAGACATCGGTAGTAGCACTTGATCTCGAGAACGCGAACACCAGGAGTCAGATATGATATTTTGATGTATGCTCTTATGGAGAAGAGAGTCTGTCCTTGGTTGGTGAACTGGATTGCATCTGTTCTGTATTCTCTTAGAGTGGTTCTCCGGCCGGGTACATGGACCTCTGAGCCATGTATCATAGTCCCAGAACTACCACAGGAGTCAGCAATTTCACCCATGCTTTTCAATGTGTATAAGAGCAAGATTGCAAGCCTCAAAGCACCAGGGGATGGAAGAACACTAACAATGAGCCGCAGGTGACAATGGACAAAGTGATGGATTAGTGCACGGAAATGAATGTTGTCATTGATCCAGAAAAGGCAATTCTTTGTAGTGCTATCTGGACATTAGAAATGTTAAAGCTGATCTCTCAAGCCTCATAATAAATGGTAAATCTTAAATTGAGAAAGCAGACTGAAGTACCTGGGAATTGCATTTTATAGAAGCCTGTCCTTTAGCGATCATGTGGTAGTTACACAATATCAGAAGGGGCCCAATGCACTAAAGACTATGGCAGCAAAGGATACGAAACAGAAAATGCTATTCACACTTTTTCAGTACTTGATCATTTCAGTGGTAGAGTATGGACTGGGAATGCTCACTGTCTCAAAGAGTCAGCTAGTAAACCTAGAGCACATACCGAATGGAGCCATGAGGGTGATTCTTGGGTGTGCAAGTGACACCCCAAAAGTGTGTATGCAATACTTCAAGGTGGCTGCGGCCAATGAACACCTCCTGCATGATTCCCCGAATGCAGTCAAAGGCCACATGCAGCTAAAAGGAAGATCGTGGATGGCTCAGGCAGAAGATACCATCATAAAGTGTGCACACTTTAGAAGATTGGCAGAGGCAAGGAATAGATCAAAGTTAATTAGTTGCATATCCTTTACGGACGTAGCAGTCAACCCCAAATATTTTTGGCTGTTCATGATTCCTGGAAAAGTTTACGTTCATTAGTTTGCCATTGCTTTCTGAACGACCGGTACCCACACCATTTCATTAAAAAAACAGCACAGCTAGCTGCGTTTCGAAAGCGGTATGCAGGAGTACGAACTGCGCCCGTAACTCCTTCGCCACGGAGCAGGTCTCTCTACATTAAGCAAATCATAAAATGAACAATAACTGTCACCAACTGCTCATCTTCTTGTCTCAACCTACATCACCATATCGTGCCTCCGTGTAACACAACCATCCATCATGTGCCATGCTGGTAAGCGTGGGCGGTCATTACCCGCCATTTCACTCGATTACTAGAGTCGTGGATCAGCTCAGTGTCTCGATCATGCCACGTTGTCAAGCCATCTAGGTATTTACTTCTCTGTTTTTCCCCTTGTTCTCCTCCCCTTGATCATGCCAGTTTCTTCTCATAACATGTGCAAAATCTTTTGCATGTCTACGTCTAATTTCTCTAATCAATTTACGATTTTTTTGGTACTTGGTGATTGGTTTTTCTCTCTGTCCATGGTATTCTTTGCATTCTCCTCAGAAACCACATTTCCACGCATACCAACGTCTATTCTGGAGAGGCTACTACTACTATGTACCGCCAATATACAATTCAATTTTCTAACAAAGTCATACCGTCAAATTGACGGAGTGGCCATGGGGAGTCCTCTTGGTCCTATTCTAGCGGACATTTTCATGGCACATTTAGAAGAAAATAGATCTTCAGACATCAATAACTAGTTCTTCTACCGTCGTTATGTGGACGATATACTAATTATCACCACAGACGAGCTACAAGCAACGTCGTTCCAGGCCATAATGAACATGACGTATAAAAACATCTCGCTATCTATGGAACACGAACACAACGAAGCGTTGCCATTCCTAGATATTCTAATGAGACGTAGAGCAGACGGCAAAATTCAAAGATCGGTGTACCGCAAAGATCGGTGTACCAATACTAAAATTTTCAGAGCTTCACACCTGTCCAGTACAAACGGGACTTAGTACGGACCCTGTTTGACCGTGCTAGAAAGATAGGCACCCAGGACACACTGACAGAGGAATTTGAAACTCTGAAGAATGTCTTAAACCTGAATGGGTACTCCGCAGGATTTATAAAGCGCCACTGCCAACAGCCCAAACCAAAACCAGACGAAACTATAGTCCCTAAACTCAAGGTATTCATCCAGCTAACCATTCTAGGGGGTGACGTAATGCAACGTCTACAAGACCGGCTTACTGCAGCAGTAGGCCGAACATTCCGTGCTGCAACTCCGGTCATTAGGTATATAACCACACCGATTCCCACACCAGCAGTGAAAGAGCCTGTTCCTCTACACGCCAAAAACAATTGTATTTACCAATTCACATGTAGTTGCTAGGCCTTCTATATCGGTAGAACAGAGTGACAGCTGAATAAAAGAGTGTCAGAACATATACCTCAATTGGTGGACACGATACAACACACAGGCGATGCTAGCCTAGTGGGGCCGACACACCGGAAGCCTCCAGCGTCATCAATCGCTAGGCACATTCTCGAAAGCGGCCATGTGATTAACAGAGACATTGCCTTTCGCGTGTTGTTTAACACACAAAATACTCGCTTATTAAAGTTTGCAGAAGCAATAATGATCAATCAACGCAAGCCAAAATTGTGCAAACAGAAAGACATGTTAATCAGCTTGAAATACAGTGGTAGACAATTGACATTACTGTGTGAACATGTGTATATTTCAGCTTGATGGATTTATCTAGTTAATTTACTTTACGTTGTGTTAATTTTGCAGTATGTACCTGACGAGATGCAGCGAAATATGCCAGGCAATAAATCGTGCAATCTATTGTTCGTGTCTTCGTTATTCAAAGATATAACTATAAAGAGTAATTTGCCACGTGAGGTCTCCCAGCCTCACCTTGCTCCTAATATGTGATAATTGCAAATTACACTTTGTAATACACACACAAATCTGAATAGACGTCACAAGTGAGTGAATATCAAATACTCAGTAAACTCTAGTCATTAGTCATTAGTCGCAGTTCCAACATCACAGCAATGGGTCGTTACCATTATGCTCCGTTCCCGTGCCAGTGAATATCACATAAAATGTTCCCCACTGCACCATGTGAAAAGTGGAAAGACAGGAGTCTCGACAAACAACGGTCCACTCAGGCACACTGTGCAAAATGTCACCGCCAGAATGTCACCACAAAAGTCCTCTACGGACAATACAGTTCATTCCTGGTGGAATTGGCAGTCACTTTCCCAACCAAATTTTTCCTATTTTCCTCCGAAATGTAGATCACGCAACTGCGATGTAGCGTCGGAGGACAGAGTCGATAATGTATAATAGAATAAGGAAATTGTGGCAAGCAAGACAGAATGAGTTAATCGAGAGGCGGAATAATACACGCGTTACTAGATGACGTCACGGTGAACTACGTCATCAAAGCTAGTTAGGTTGGCGGCTGACAACAAGAAGGCGGCATGAAAATATCAGAGGAGAAATATTGTCATAAATCCTCCAGAAGATGGAACTGGTAGCAGAGAAGCACTAGTTAGGAAAGATATACGATCAAGGCATGCTCCAAAGTCAGGACTGAAGATTGGTCATGAATAATTAAACCAGAACTCCCAGAAATGGCTCATGGTTAGCAAACGGTCAACAGACATGAGTTACTGTAAGTAGTAGTTGATATGTGAACACTAGGTGGCTAAGCATTGTCTTGGGATTTGAATAGTTAAATATAGATATGATTCACATAGTAACGGCCCTCCCGTCAACACGGGAACGGTAACTTGTGTTGATTAATAACGTCACAAGCTATTCTACGGAAATAAATATTGCATTACAAGAAATGTTAGCCTGCCTCTAGTCGTTTGATATTTATTAACGTTGCTTCTGTTATTCTGCTGGATTGGTTTGTTGGACGGCGAGCTGAAGAGAATTATATAAACCACCTTCTGGCAGCAACAAAACAACTTCGAAAAGATGTAAAGGACCATTTCACTGTACATAATGCCTTCGCCAGAAAACCAATACAAAAGTCCCCCTCGAAAACACAGTCCATCTTCGATGGAAACGGCAGTCACTAGCAAAACCAGTAAACTCTCAAGTTTATTAACAAATGCTGGGGAGAGAGGAGGACTGATGAAGATCATCATACAACATAACATGCATATGTGGAAACCATGAATGCAAGAATCATAAAAATTCAAAATACATAAGATAATCCCACTAATTAATGTCATGAATGTGTATGGACTTTCCTCCTCTCCTGGTATCTGGAAGCTGAAATACAGATAAGTGTTTTTCTATTGTCTCTGGGTGACAAAGTATTATACTATAGGATGAATTCACTGGATGTCAAAAATCCACTGGGCCCATCCTAGTACATCTTCTTGAGTTAATTAGAATAAGAGTTCATATTTGGACATGATCTCCTTGAATATGTTTCTATGATCAGGGGTGTAAATCATTACTTGATAGTACAAAGTGCACGTGCCATTGTGGTGGAATTAAAATGAGTAAGGACCAGCAGGATGGGTTGAGGCAGGGTAGTTAGTCCCAAAAAATGGTTACCGCATTTGAGGACCTCTCCAAGGCAAGTACCTGGTTCATGGAACATGGCGAGCAACTGTCCCTTCACTCAGAGTGGTAGATCTGAGCTTCTCTTCCACATCACAGACCAGTACAGGTAGCCGAACTTATGCTAGTAGACCACAAGTACACCACTCTCCGTGCTGACAATATAAACAACATTTCCCCGATATACATTTTGCAAAACACCAAATGTCATCGTGAGAAGGAGAATGAAAGAAAAAGAGGAAAGAAAGGGAAGGAAGGAGGAAGTGGAGGAAGCGTGGTTTCACCCATACTGGAGATCTGTAACCCCTACTCTCCTATGGTGTTGGAATCAAATCAGACTGCTGAGGGGTGCAACCGATTCTGCATAGTAGTCATCATCTCGTCATCATTGATGTCAGGATGTCTGGGTGTCCCAAGAACATCAGTTGAGATATAGACATCAGATGAAGTTATGAGGACATACAGCTAGTGAAAGTAATGTAAATGATGAAACAGAGACACTAATGTTACCATAAAGCATGGATGATGATATGAGAACATCACATGATAATATAAAAAATCAACGCAAAACACATTATCCATCTCGAAAAAATGCAATATGGTTTGCTGCCTTTCTCAGGTCAGATTTCGTTCACAAGTGCCATCTCTTCTCCATCATCACCAGCTCGCCTGACTTCTAATTACTGTGGTATATAATTTGAACATTTTCTCTCACCGTTATAAGTATCAGTAATCAAAAATCTCTTTGTGAGTCATTCACAAATAAGGAAAAGCATAGAACGTTCTCATGAAACACACGACGACTGGAGGTTAAATATTACGTTCAGTGATTTGCAAATGCTTTCTGAGTACAGGACATACTGCATTCGTTGACGAACCTAGTGCAAAGATACTGTGTGCAAAACAGGGAGGGTTTTCAACCCCATGTCTAGACCCCTGTCGACTGACGACAAGAGGGGAAATATTTTACGTTCAGGCCTATGAATAGAAGAGGCGGATGTGTGTGTGTGAGATAGATACATTTCTGTCTTGTGGTTTTCACACTTAATTTATATGCTCAATGTTCATGGCAAAGAAATTTATGTGTTTCCATGTTTGGGAAATGTCCCATGTTTCTCGTGAGAATGGAGAATATCATTCAACATTCATTTTGCAAACATTTTGAATGAATTATGCACCATGGGTTGGTCAGAAGAAGTCGCAGTAGGCATTCAGGCAAGCACCCCGTTGCTTAGGTAGGCGGTGAATTCCGTCCGAAAAAACAAAGATTGAGGTTGCTCACTTAACCAAGTGTTTACCGCGTTCATTACGTCTGCATCTGTGTGAAATCGTTGCCCATTAAGAGCTTTTTTAAGATGTCCGAACAAATGAAAATCACATGGTGACAAATCAGGACTATAGGCTGGATGTTGCAAAATGTTAAAGTCGACCTACAATAGCCCTTCATGGTCAAAAAATGCTCTCAGAATAACCCTACCAGCGGAAACCTGTAACTTGAATTTTTTGGCTTTTGGTGATCCAGCATGCTTCCATTGCATGCTCTCTCTTTTGCTGCTCGGCGCAAAGTGGTGACACCATGATTAATCGCCTGCCACTATGCGGAAGAGAAATGCATCACCCTCCACTCCGTAACGCAGCAAGTGGTTCAAACACCATAGCATGCGTTCCTCTGTTTGGTGGTCGGTCAACATCCGTGGTACCCACTGTGAACACACCTTCCGATATTGCAGTTTCTTACGAACGACCTTTTGAATTGTCCAAATTGACACATCAAATTCTTTCGCTAGCGAACGTATGCTTCGACAACGGTTCATCTGTACAACTGCATCAACTTTGACTTTCTGTTGCAAAAATATACACCTGACCTGGCCGTCGAAGACCTATCGTGAACTTACGTCCTTTCCGAAACATTCGTGCCTAGTCTGTCATTGTTGTCTTTGACACACATTTGTTACCGTTCGCTGCCTGCATTCTTCCATGAATGTCCACTGGTCGACATCCTTCAAATGAAAGAAACTGAATCACCGCTCTTTGAGCTTATTTGGGCTGATTTTGGATCAACCCGGCTGTAACAGGTTAAACATTCTCATAGTTCAGGCTGGATATCGACCCAATGTTTAACTCTAGATCTATTGTGGCTCTAGGGTAAAATGACTCTCTGTGAACATGAGTGGCATGCGCCGACATTACTGCACCTTTCATAGAACAGCATCACTATGTATTCCAAGAATAACTCAACAAATGTGAGGTAGAGCAAACTGTGGTATAATTACACACAGGTGACATCAGCTAACAGTTACAAGTGTGTATGCGCATCCAGTCTTGAGTCTTTCGCGCATCACAAGCGCTCCTCTCCTTCCGTCACTAATCGTCTCCCCAACCCAAGGAGAGTGTTAGGAACCTAGCTGGCTGTCTGCTTTCATACTAATGCACTTATGATCAACGCCTACCTTCACTTACAGACAACTTTCACCCAATGTCTATCAGCCAACGTCTATGGCCTGATCATGATTAGACCCGCACGCATCAACATGCGACTCCAACAAATGTCAGCGATCGTGGCGTCAGTAAAGCCCGGACAACCTGCATTCACTGGTGAGACTCCAACCAGGACTATTCCCTGTATATACCAAGGGCTGGCAGCATTGTAACGGCTGGAATTCTGTGACTGGCGGTAAAACACATCCTCTGGCTTCCCAAGCTGGAACATAACTAACCTTGAGCCGTTATGGCGTTAGGTGACGTCGTACCATGACGTCTGAATTGCGTTCAATGTTGGTGTCACTATGTTCAACAACATTTGTGACACTCTGTATCTTCTTCTTTGATGCGCTAGCTCATCACTTGAATGTTGCATCACTGTCATTTGCCATATGACACCGGCCATTTCCTCAATGGTCAGAAACAGAACCTATGCATCGTAGGACGATAAGCACGTGCTCTTTTATTCATTGGTCAGTACTTATAACATGACTATGACATGATCATGTTCAACGTACGCAATTACGTGTGGTACGGCACGAACGGATTTCAAATGAACGCCCCTTATATTTACTCTCTCTTTTATTGACGATATCTAGAATTCTTTATCGGAAATGCGCTATGGTATCCGTTGGTTCTCCACAGTTGTAAATGGGAGGCCAGTTATGTGGAGGTATGCTGTGAGTCAACATCAATCAATCAATCATGTGCCATGCCGGAAAGCGTGGGCGGCCATGACTAGCCATTTCACTCGATCACTAGAGTCGTGGATCAGCTCAGTGTTCCTGTCTCGTCCATGCCATGTGGCCAAGCCATCCAGGTATTTTCCTTTCGGTCTTCCTCTTGGTCTGTTCCCTTCGATCTTGCCAGTTGTCACTAAGTTCTCCAATCTATTTCTTCTCATAACATGTCCAAAAACATTTTGACTGTCTACGTCTAATTTCTCAAATCAATTTACGATTTTCATTTGTCTCCTGTAGTACTTGGTCATTGGTTTTTCTGTCTGTCCGTGGTATTCTTTGCATTTTCCTCAGAAACCACATTTCTGCAGCCATCAGATGTTTTGTGTCAACATATACACGCAAAATCAACACCTGTGGGATGAGATGCTTGAGGAGAGCTGCTAACCTAACTATACGAGACCGAGTAAGAAATGATCTTATCAGACAGACAGTGTGATCAGCTCCTTATGCCACATACATTGAACGAAAGAAGATCAAATGCCATGGTCATCTCTTTAGAATGCAAAACCATCAAATACCAGCATTGGCCCTACACCAAAAGAGATCTCCAAGATCTCAGATGATCTAAGCTGATCTAAGCAAGAGCTCACCCAAGAAGAAAATGTATTGATGACATCAAGGACATTTTACAATCTCCAGTGTCACCCATCGACCTCTATAGCGCCAACTATACCGCCCCATTACGCTTGACTTCAAAAGTAGAAGATGATTATGATCATTTCTGGAACTTTGTGGACTTTACATGCTAGATCCAGGCAGCTCATTCTCGGTTGTGATTCTTATGGTGACAATGGAATACCTAAACGCGTAGATAAATCATTACTAACCCTAATTCCAGCCATTCAGTGCGCATTGTGCTGAATCAAGACCCAGTTACCATCTAACATGTATCCCAGTACCGGTCTTGCGTACCCCGCTGGAGCTCGGAGTGTTTAGGTGACATCTACAACAGTCCCTCTTTAGATGGTACTTTGGATTCGCTTCGGAAAACAGTACTCTTCACTAATGTTGCCCCGAATATTTTTCTCTATTACTGCGTGTAAATTGTTTATCTAGTCAGTGCAGAATCTGATTAGTAGACAACCTGCCTATTCACCCTTCAGTTGTTTCTCACTGGCATATATCAGTCTCTTCAGTATTATTCTGTTTAATGTGTAACTTTTAACACTTCCAGATTCCCAGACTTTGGCAGCTTCACCAGACATCCTTCTCTCCAGTCTGTGGATATCTCTACAATATCACAGATTGCTGAATAATGTAGACTGTAATTCAGTTGAGGTGTTATATTGTTTTTAATACATTTTGCTTTGGATATCACCTAGAGCAGCAGTTTCTCCATCCTTTATAAGATTGATATCTATTCTAATCTAATGTGTTCTTTCGATGATTTCTCGCAGCTGATATCCAGATCAACAGCTGCAGACTGGATATCTGGAGGGTCTTTTGGGACTGGTATACTTTGTAATTCGTCAACGTATTCAGTCCAAACTTTAATTTGATGTTTAAAATTGGTGACAACTTCCCAAACTCTTACTGTTTTAATCAATTCACGTGGTTGATAATATTTTCCAACTATTTTCACGTGATGCAAAGACGGTCTAAGGTTTAATCTCGCAGCTGACTATCTTACTGGGTAACCTACATATCGTCTCATATCCACCCTTATCCGTTTTCTAACCTCTGTATTAGCTGTTGTGTATTCGTTGTGGCTGTTATATTAGTAGCTCATAGTTTTGCTATTATTAAAATCTCTTATTATTTATGTCTTCAGTTTTCTTAAGTTTCTATGGTTGTCTCGGAGGAGCAAATGGATCATCATAGTCTGTTAAGAATGAGGCAGCGAGGTGTGACGAGGGGATCTGGCCGATGCTCGACGCACAGAGGAAAGGCGAGACGGACATATAATCAGATTGCTACTGGAACTATTAGTGTTGGAACTCTTCGCTGGCTGCTGAGGATGGGAACGGAGCGCTTATGGGAATATCCCGAATGCTGTGATGTCGGTTCCTAAATGAATCAATCAATCAATTAATCAATATATGGTTGTCCATGATTTATGTTTGCGTTTACTTTTATCAAGGACGCGAATGGTTCGAAATACTTTAAGCCTCCTGTCAGCAGATTTACATGCTCACCTCGTCTATAATCACAAATGCATGATTTGATAAGTACTAGGTCAGTGGTTCTCAACCGGTGGGGAATTCCCCCCCCCCCCCCGGGGGTGGGGGGCATTTTAGGGTTTCCAGGGGGGGGGGGAATTAAAGATTATTTCAAGATCGCATTAATACAAGAACCAGTTACTTGATATTGTTTTTCCCTCTAAATTTTACGGTTCTGTACTTCTCTACCTAATGAAATTCGTTTGATAACGTAAGTAGACCCGCAAATCATGTTTTATGTAGATGTCTAGACTTGGTCTAGTATATGTTATTAAATTTAGCTTCCATTTTTATGTATACTGTGTAAGGGTGGGGGAATTTATAGGGAGGAAATTTGAAAGGGGGGGGGGGAATGACGTTCTTAACATATGGTAAAGGGGGGTATGGGCCAAAAAAGGTTGAGAACCACTGTACAAGGGATTGTGACATTGCATTATTCCTGAGTTTCTTTATATCTGAGAAACGCTATACTGTCTTAATGTCCATGTTGATAAGATGTTATGTTAAATTTCAACGTAACTGTACGTATCAGCAGACGACTATCTGAATGAACAGCTGCGCATGTCAACAGGTTTACCTCATGTAAAGATGATCTAAATTTCTTGTTAGCACAGGAACTGTCAATTTGATTGTAAGCACATTGTTTGGTGATAACCTCATTGTTTTATGTAGTCTTAGGTGTGTACAAATACTTCAGCCTACTTCATCATGCCGTCATATTGATTTAATCACACAAACGTTTTGTCAGAATTATATTGTTTAATATGTACCAAGGGACTGTCAATATCACCATTACTCCATAATTTGTCACACCTTCATGCGCCAGTCTTTTATCAGCTTCATGAGTTATCCTTATCTCCAGTCTGCTGGTATTTCTCCACTGTCACAGACTGCTACATGCTTTGAACGGTAATTAGGTTCATGTGTTATATAGATGTTAATGGCTTTAGCTTTGGATATAATCTGCAGAAGCAGCTTTTCCACCCTTTAGAAGTTTCATATCCTTTTTATCCAGAACAAGTAACCTCACATGCGTCTATTATATGATAGCGTCATCTCATTTTATAGACCTGAATGCACTGAGGGAAAGGTGGCAAGTATTTTCCTCTGGCGGCAGCGGATGAACATATGTGTCGAATGCTTATCCGACCGCGCTCATGGCATTATCAGCGCAGTTACCTATCAAGCATATTAACGCGCCCGTTACATATTGCCATTTCTTTATTACATATAGTACTTCGAAGCTTCTTATAAAATGCCTTCTTAACTAATACTTCATATAACCTATTATTGCGTAACGTAGGAACGCATCCATGTTTACTTTCTTTATGGTAGTTCTAAATGTTACTGTTATTATTCAAGACATGATGCTCCCATTCAATTAGTGTCTTCAGTGCCTCTCTAGACATCATGATGGTCAAACCTTCAATGTGAGGGGCATTCTTCTCTGTATGGCCCGACAATAGCAGTGTTTCACCTATGCTTGGACGCGTATTGCCATTTCCGTTTAATAGTGTCTGACATAATTCTGAAATGCTAATAATATACTGTTTCACTTATTCTACCGCCTGTGCTGTCTTTACCAATTCATTCATAGTTCGAACATTCCAGGTAAGATAATCCTCGTTGTTCAAAAGAAGTAAGTCAACCATCCAGACTTCTTTCGACTTTCTCTGTGTCGCTTATTATCTGTTTTGAAGGACTTCAATTCATTTTGACATGTCGAGTTCTTCTTGTGTTCTTATCTTTAGATTTGTTCTTAGCTGAACAGACTTCGCAGCCACAATTTTCTATGGGATGGGGTAACCTGTTCCACATCAAACTTGCTGAGTAGCCTCTTAAGACATTCATGGTACATTATAGTGTTACTATTCTTTACTTTCATTGTGAGCTGGCATGCGAGTCAAATACGAGTCCAGCGAATCTGATTCTTCATTAGTATAGTTTGGATACTGGGCATGGACGCTCTTTCTATGACTTCAGTGTCTGGGATCTTGTCTTGTCATGTCATCTTCAGTAGCTTCCTAAGGCAGTTTGTGTGGAAGTTGTTTAATTTCCTAGCGTGTCACTGATAAACAGTCCAGGTTTCACAAGCATATAGCAGTGTGGACAATACGGCTACTTTGCAGACTTTCAGCTTTGTTTGCAGACTTATTCGATTTCTGTCCCACACATTCTTGTACAGTCTGCCAAAGGCCGCAGTGGCCTTGGAGATTCTTCCTTTCATTAGCTCCCCCCGGTAACACACGGGCGACTCAGGCGCTACCTGCGTAATGGAATAATTCGTGATTATTATTATTATTATTATTATTATTATTATTATTATTATTATTATTATTATTATTATCGTCAACACCCATTTAATATAAGTGAGCTGTTACACAATTGTGAGAGTTTTATCATCATTTCCAATTTCATATGATGCTTTCCTGCTAATTTCCTTTGCTGTATTCATTAAGCTAATTATAAATGTGTGAGTGAATATGTGTGATTGTGTATGGCTACATGCGTGTGCTTGTTCCATCTACCTGTAAACACGAAACTTGCCTTGTTCCCAAGAACACATGGTGAGGTAAAGAGTACACGTCATGTACTGTGATGCTTTATATGTATTTGTGTATTTAAACGTATGTATTTTCACCATCACGGAAAGATACTTGGTTGGTATGTTGGGCCGTTATGGTGTAAGAACACGGTAGTGTAATTGTATCGACTAGTGGATCCTCTAATAATGAATTCCCACGTGTAATAAACACATGCATGAACTCATATATTGCTTGTACTGTGGACTATTTGACTGTGTCTCCGCTAGCTATGGGCTATAGTGAGGTCCACACATGTGATACAACCACTAGTAGTTGCAAATACTGGCGAATGTACTGGACTGATTTTTTGCGTGTGCTTATCCGTCCTTATTACCAGTCCTCCCCCTCCCTTCCTCTAACAAATCAGACGAACCGACTTCTGAGGTACTTGTAATTTACGTCCCCAAGTCGAGAACCATCTCATCTCAGCTCATCAGGTTCCTCTTGTACCTTGCGGTGTCGAGGCGAAGTATAAACAGCGGGAGAGTGCCCGCTTATGGGCTTCATGTATCGATATTCCCATGGACTCTGCTATTCCATCCGTCCATAGTTTACGTGGTCGGCCTTTTCCTCTGTTTCCATTTGGTCTGTACATCATTGCTTGTTGTGGTAAAATGTTAGTTGGTAACTTACTTCTATGGCCAAACCATTTTGCTCGCTGCTTTCTAATAAAATCTAGCGCTGCTATAACCCCCACTAGAGTCCTGATTTCTTCATTTCTGATCTTATCTCTTCTTGATACATTGAGTATTCTTCTCAGGAATCTCATGTCTGTTATTGTGATTTTTCTTTTCTCTTTTTCTGTCATTGTCCAGGTTTGGCATTGTTAGCATAGAGTTGGTAGTAAGACTGTTGTAAAGTGCTTTCTTGGTAACTATTGATTCATGTTTGTTCTGTGGTATTGGTACCATTTATCCAATGAGTTGGTTTGCCTTATTGATTGCATCTATTTTTTATCTAGTCTTCTGATTTGCCATTTGATGATATTATACTTCCTAGATAGTAAAACTCTTTACTTGTTTCAGGGGATGTTCGTTTAGGTGAATTGTTGTTTTTTCTTCTTTGGTTATAGTCATTACCTCTGTTTTATTTGTGATAATTTTCATGTTGTGTTCCCTACACATTTCATTTAGACTATTCATGTGGTCTTATGCTTGCTTGCTTGTGTTCGTTGGCTTGAGCTCCAACGTGAAGTCCTGTATGTCGGATGAAGGCATCTTGTTGTCCAACATCAGTGTGATGTCATACCAGGACCTGAGGTTTGCGTGAGTATCCGTTGTCCCATGTCTGGCTTATTGGTGTGCAGACTGGTGGTTCCTCGCCGTACAGGCAGACACTCTCCGACTTCGGAGGAATGTGGTCTTATAATTCAGCTTCTGATTTTGCTATTAGTGCTTGGTCATCCGCAAACAGGATTTCTGTAATGGTGTAATTTGCAGATGGTTCTTCTTCTAAGGTCTCGTCATGCGATGTTCTTGCGGTCTCTGTTTGGCTGGTTTCTTTACATATGTTGTCTATATATGTTATGAACAAGGGACGGGACAGGGCACAACCTTGTCGTATTCCGGATCTTATAGTGAAGGATTCTGAGTGTCCTCCAGTTGCTCTCACTATGCTTTCACTGTTGTTGTATAAGCTTCTGCATAGGTTTGTTAGATGTTTACTCACTCGATATTGTTTAAGATTTCCCATAGCTTGTTTCTATCTACTATATCAAATGCCTTTTCTTGATCGACAAAGGCTAAATAGAGTGTTTCATGAACTTCAATTGATTTTTTCTATAAGCTGTCTAAGGGCAAAAATGGCATCTGTGTATCCTTTGTTTTTCCTAAATTCAAGTTATGCTTCGCTTAGCTGGGGTTCTATAGTAGTTCGTAATCTTTTCACAAGAATTTTGCAAGATATTTTCCCAGTATGACACAAAAGGGAAATGCCTCTGTATTGTGTGCAGTCTCTTTTGCTGCCTTTGATTTTTCCAAATTGGGATAATTATGGCGTTTCCCCGTCTCGTGGTGTCTGTTGTTCTACCCAGACATGGTTGATTAGTCTATGTAGCTACGCTACTCCCACTTCTCTTGCTGCTTTAATTAGTTCACTTGAAATTTCATCTTGTCCCAGTGATTTGTTTAATTGGGCTAATCTGACAGGTTCTATAATTCCTTCATTAAGTATGTCTGGTTCTAGTTCTTCGTTGGCATCTGTGTCGGTTTCTTGAATTCCTGTGACAACTTATGGAATGTTGAGAAGTTGTTCGAAGTACTGCTTCCATCTTATTAGGATTTGTGTTTGTTCACTTATGGTTTCTCCAATTTCGCTGTTAATTAAATAAAGCACTTGGTGTGTGTGTGTGTGTGTGTGTTTGTGTGTGTGTGTGTGTGTGTGTGTGTGTGTGTATGGGAATTGGGGCAATGGTCAACCCAACGAAGGCAGCAGTCACATGGTTCTCTTTGAATAACTATATTGTAACACTCCAACACCAACTGTACATCTGTGTACAGAGACTGTGGAAAGAACACAGGCAATAAATTACCTGGGGATGCATTTTGACCGTAGCCTTGCTTATAATGAGCACATAGATCAGGTGATAACAAAGGCTAAGCGGAATTTGGTTGCGATGTGGGTGATGGCGGCAGAAAACTTTGAGCAGTCGCAAAGAGTTGGAAAGGATGGGAAGGATACAGCACGAAGCTATGCGTAGTCATCTTGGATGTACAAGAGATACACATGCAGGGCGATGCGTTATCTTCTTGATTTTCCAACCATTGAAGACATAGTACAAATTTGCAGAGCACGTGCCTACCTCAGAGTCAATGCAAACACACAACATCCACTGCATAGTGAAATTAAGAAGGTAAAGGGCTGCAGGTTAAAAGAGGACGGTCGTGGATGGGTCAAGCCGAAGACATTCTTCAACAGGTGTGTTCACTTGAGACCTTAGAACCTAACGAGGAGTGGGTACAAGTGCCCACATATTTATTTATGTACGCCCTTTTCAGTTTGCATCCAACTAGACCGAAAATGCAGACAAGATAATCCGGCTGCTGTTGAGGCTGAAGTTACAAGCATTGATCTTTGCGAATTCGTTAGACGATGATGATATCATTTACACAGATGAGTCGGTCGTTCGACGAGTGATACGTTCTTGGGCCCTTACGCCTCAGGCCAGAGGGAGAATTGTGAAGAAAGATTCTGGTGACTTTGCTTTGACCACAAGTAGCCTGACTATGGAAGTCATGGCAGTAAGTAAAGCAATAACATGGCTCGAGACACAGACATTCCCTAGGGCATCTTTCCTTAGTGACTCAATGAGAATGCTCAAGAAGATAGAGATGGGGTGGATCCGAAGAGAGTGGTTGCTGTCTCTGGAGTGGTCTCGGCTGGCAAAGATTAGTTTCATTTTCGTGCTAGGGCATGCGGGTATACAAGGAGATTAGCGGACTGACAAGCTCGCAGTTAAGCAGTTAAGGTTACTGTGGAAGGCGTACGCGCCATGGTCTCGTCTGACATTCTGAATGCTTTACGAGAAGTTAAGTCGTTCACAAGAACCAAGTGATGACTGTTTCATCTTCGTGCCAGGGCATGCGGGAGTACAAGGAAATTAGCGGGCTGACAAGCTCACAGGTGAGGCTACTGTGGAGGGCGGACGCACCATGGACCAGACTGACATTCTGAATGCTCTACGAGAAGTAAGACTTTTGCGTGAACCAAGTGATGACTGTGAATCTACAACCATGGCCAGACTGCAAGAACAGCAAATTAAAAGAGGGGTGGCCAAACAAGAACACTACGCAGGAAGCCAAAGAAGATTGATAAACCAACACAGAACTGGCGTCGTTAGCCGCTACACGCTGCGGGATTTGCTGAGGAGGGGATCCGAGCACTTATGGACTGAATGGTTCGATGTGCAATGAGGATTATCTGTCGACTAACTAACTACCTAACTAATTAACAAGTGATGACTGTAATCTACAACCATGGTCAGGATGCGAGAACAGCAAATTAAAAGAGGTGTGGCCAAACAAGATCACTGCTCAGGAAGCCAAAGAAGATTGATAAACCAACACAGAACTGGTGTCGTTAGCCGCTACACGCTGCGGGATTTGCTGAGGAGGGGATCCGAGCACGTATGGACTGAATGGTTCGATGTGCAATGAGGGTTATCTATCGACTAACTGACTAACTTTCGCTGTTAATTATTTCAGTTGGGTCAAATGGCTCTCCTCTGGTTCTCATTGCACTTAGCTTTTCGTAGAAGTTTCTTTTTGCTTCCTTGTAGTTTTATTTAGGGTTTCTCCATACTAGTCGCGGACGAAAAGTCAATATTTAAGTCAAATTCGCCTGTGGCTTGAACCTACTCCCCCGCCATCAACGTAACTAGATTGCTTTAATCCTTTCGGCCGCCGACTCTATTATTGTAGTCATATGGGACGTTGTCATCATTCATACTAGTCTGTCGTAACTTATAAATACGTGCAGAAGAACCTAATTAAAATGATATGCATTGCTACACATTTCTAGTTAGTGAATTACCCTGATTAACACGTGTGCCGAGGAGCTATGAATGCATGTTCTTTACTGTGTCTGGTCTGTGAAAATTAGAGTGTATGTTCTTATACAACTGTCCGCCACATTGGGACTCCACGGATATTTAACGCGTTCACATCTCTCAGTCTTAGTGTCTACTTATAAAGCTCCTGGCTGTCCTCTCCCATCTCGCCCACTGTGTGACACTAATGATCACACAAGGTATGACAACAAGTGTTTTATGGTCTCTGTCTCGCTCATGTACGGGCCTGAACTCCACTTACACTTTGATACTACAGCCATAACATTGTGTGTAGGCCTGAATGCACGGAGGAATATGTGGTCTTTCTTTTCTTCTATTGGCGAACGACGAACTCAGCCGTCAAAGTCTCGTCTGACTGCACATCATCAGCATAACCTATTTCAACTACACTAACGCATCCGCCAAGTACACGATTATCAGCAAATCATGACTAGAACTCCACTGACCACTGACTACTATTCACCTATATTCACAATTCTATTTCCAACAGGACTATGTACAGCATGTGAGATCATTTCGACTCTGAGGTAATTGCCTCTGATTCTCGTTTGCGAATGAATGTCGAGCCTCTGCATCTATTTGGCACATCGCCTATGAGCACATATGGATACTGTGTTTCACTCGAACCACGTCACTCCACTGTTTCATTGTTATCTCAAAACCACGATCAGTCTCATTGACTGGCTGTTGCTGTTCTTTTTGACAGAGATCTACTTCATGACTGATGTGATGAAGAATCTATGAGACTGTGGCATAATTGCTAACCACCATTATTCAGTTGACAAGAATTCAAGCCAAGAAGAGGAGAAAATATAAAACAATGGACTTTGCTAACGCAAACTGAAACCAAACCTTTAAAACTTAATGCAACATCAAAACTGGAACTGGAACAAGTGACAGATGACGTCAATTCTAAGAAACATTTCATCAGCCCAAACTCAGGAGATCATTGGATAAACAGCGACACGGGACAACGCCTCTATTCGGAAACCCGCGTAGAATATGTTAATCGCGCACTCTTCCTAAAACATGCCTGATGAACAGACGTGAAAGCTAATGTGACCGATTTTCAAATAGGGAAGGCAGAATGTCTGGATCCCAGTGAAATCTTGGTGGCAACCCATTGGCAACCAATAAAGTAATCTAGTGGTTCATCATAGTAGTAAGAGTAGTGATAGAAGAACCACTAATACTCCAACTGAGAGATTATTTGGTAGCAATAACCATCATTTAATTATGTTAGAAACCTATACGATTAATGCTTAGATTTAGAAATGTAGATAGTATTTAGATTTAGACTAGTAAAATGTAGTAAACAATTCTATAGCGAGACTACTACCGATGAAGCCAATTAAATCGGCGAGTTAATATACTTAGATTTAATTAGAAATGTAATAGATTAATCTATATCTATAAAACAAAGTGTATGTATGTAAATATATATGTAAATATATATGTATGTCCTTTATTTGTTCGCGAACGGCCCATCCGATTGAGATGAAATTTTCTACACGCCTTCCTTTCATTCCAGAGCTGTCAACTGTCATAGTTTTTTTTTCTTCTTCCTCCTCCTCCCTCCTCCCCCTCCCAAAATACGTACGTAAATATATGATGATGATGATGAAAGAATCCCCGAACCAAAACGCTAGGGAAAGGGAAGAAAATGACGTGACTACACAGAATCGTCACACGGCAATCATCATCATCAAGTGCCGTGCCGGCTGGCGTAGGCGTTCATGGCTCTCCGTAGATCTCAGTCTTTGGTTTTTTGGATCAACTCTGCTGCTGATATTCCTCCATGCCACGGCAATATCAATAACAATTCATCTTTTTATGTGTAAGGAAGTTATCTACAGTCGTGTAGAAGGGAAGAACTAGACGAGTATGAATTCGGAATGGCGAACTCTCTCCTCCTCTCTTCTCCTCCCTCCACCCTTCTCCTCTTCCTCCTCCCTCTCATCCCTCTCCCTCCTCCCTCCTCCTTCTCCCTCTTCCTTCTCCCTCTTCCTCTCCCCTCCTCCTCCATCCTCCTCCCTCCTACTCCCTCCGCCTCCTCCCCCTCCTCCCTCATCTTCCCTCCTCCTCCCTCTCCCTCCTCATCCCTCCTCCTCCTGCCTCCCTCCTCCTCCTCCTGCCTCCTTCTCCCTCATCATCCTCCCTCCTCCTTCTCCCTTCTTCTCCCTCTTCCCTCTTCCTCCTCCTACCTCCTCCCTCCTCCTCCCTCTACCTCCTCCTCCTCCCTCCACCCTCCTCCTCCCTTCTCCTCCTCTTCCTCCTCCCTTTCCTTCCTCCTCCTCCTCCCTCTACCTCCTCCTCCCCCTACATCTTTCCTCCTCCCTCCTCCTCCTCTTCCACCTCCCTTTCCTTCCTCCCCTCCTCATTCTCCCTCCTTCCTCTCCCTCCTTCCTCCTCCTCCTTCCTTCTTCTCCCTCTGCCTCCTCCCTCCTCCTCTCCCCTCCTCCCTCCTCCTCCTCCTTATCCTCCTCCCTCCTTCTCCTTCCTCCTCCTCCCTCTTCCTCCTCCACCATCCTCCTCCCTCTTCCTCCTCCTTCTTCCTCCTCCTTCCTTCTCCTCCCTCTTCCTCCTCCTCCCTCTTCCTCCTCCTTCCTCTTCCTCCTCCTTCCTCCTCCTCCCTCTTCCTCCTCCATCCTCCTCCCTCTTCCTCCTCCTTCTTCCTCCTCCTTCCTTCTCCTCCCTCCTTCTCCCTCTTCCTCCTCCTCCTACCTCCTCCCTCCTCCTCCTCTCTCCTCCTCCCTCCTCATTTTTCCTCCCTCCTCCTCCTCCTCCCTCTATCTCCTCCTCCTCTCCCCTCCTCCCTCCTCCTCCTCCTTATCCTCCTCCCTCCTTCTCCTTCCTCCTCCTCCCTCTTCCTCCTCCACCATCCTCCTCCCTCTTCCTCCTCCTTCTTCCTCCTCCTTCCTTCTCCTCCCTCCTCCTCCCTCTTCCTCCTCCTCCCTCTTCCTCCTCCTTCCTCTTCCTCCTCCTTCCTCCTCCTCCCTCTTCCTCCTCCATCCTCCTCCCTCTTCCTCCTCCTTCTTCCTCCTCCTTCCTTCTCCTCCCTCCTTCTCCCTCTTCCTCCTCCTCCTACCTCCTCCCTCCTCCTCCTCTCTCCTCCTCCCTCCTCCCTTTTCCTCCCTCCTCCTCCTCCTCCCTCTATCTCCTCCCTCCTCCTCTCCACTCTTCCTCCTACCCTCTTCCTCTTCCCCTCCCCCTCCTCCCTATTCCTCCTCCTCCCTTCACATTCCTCCTCCTCCCTCTTCCTCCTCCTCCCTCCTCCTCCTCATCCCTCCTTCTCCCTCCTCCTCCTTCTTCCTCCCTCCTCCTCCCTCCTCCCCTCCTCCTTCCTCCTCCTCCCTCTCCTCCTCCTCACTCCTCCTCCCTCTCCTCCTCCTCACTCCTCCTCCTCCCTCCTCCTCCTCCCTCTACCTCCTCCCTCCTCCTCCCTTCACATTCCTCCTCCTCCCTCTTCCCCCTCCTCCCTCCTCCTCATCCCTCCTCCTCCCTTCTCCTCCTCCTCCTCCTCCCTCTACCTCCTCCTCCCTTCACATTCCTCCTCCTCCCTCTTCCTCCTCCTCCCTCCTCCTCCTCATCCCTCCTTCTCCCTCCTCCTCCTTCTTCCTCCCTCCTCCTCCTCCTCCCTCCTCCTCCCCTCCTCCTCCCTCTCCTCCTCCTCACTCCTCCTCCTCCCTCCTCCTCCTCCCTCTACCTCCTCCCTCCTCCTCCCTTCTCCTCCTCCTCCTCCTCCCTCTACCTCCTCCTCCCTTCACATTCCTCCTCCTCCCTCTTCCTCCTCCTCCCTCCTCCTCCTCATCCCTCCTTCTCCCTCCTCCTCCTTCTTCCTCCCTCCTCCTCCCTCCTCCTCCCCTCCTCCTCCCCTCCTCCTCCCTCTCCTCCTCCTCTCTCCTCCTCCATCCTCCTCCTCATCACTCCTCCTCCCCCTCCTCCTTCTTCCTCCCTCCTCCTCACTCCTCCCCCTCCTCCTTCCTCCTCCTCCCTCTCCGCCTCCTCCCTCCTCCTCCTCCCTCCTTCTCCCTCTACCTCCTCCTCCTCCCTCCTCCTCCCTCTACCTCCTCCCCCCTCCTCCCTTCACATTCCTCCTCCTCCCTCTTCCTCCTCCTCCCTCCTCCTCCTCTCTCCGCCTCCCTCCTCCTCCTCCTCCCTCTACCTCCTCCCTCCTCCTCCCTTCACATTCCTCCTCCTCCCTCCTACTCCCCTCCTCCTCTTCCCTCCTCCTCCTCCCCCTCCTTCTCCTCCTTCTCCCTCCTCCTTCTCCCTCTTCCTCCTCCCTCTTCCTTCTCCCTCCGCCTCCTCCCTCCTCCTACTCTCTCCTCCTCCTCCCTCCTCCTCCCTCTCCCTCCTCCTCCCTCTCCTCCTCCTGCTCCCTTCTCCTCCTGCGTTCTCCTCCTCCCTCCTTCTCCCTCCTCCTCCCTCTTCCTCCTCCCTCCTCCTCGCCTCCTCCACCACCCTACTCCTCCCTCCTCCTCCTAATCCCTCCTCCTCCCTCCTATTCCTCCCTACTCCTCCTGTCTCCTCCCTCCTCCCTCCTCTTCCCTCCTCCACCTCCCTCTTCCTCCTCCCTCCTACATTTACCCAAGACAGACAGACAGTCAGACAGATAGTGGGGAACGGGATCTTATATGACTACTTATATAATTTAAATGAGATGCTCTCGACCATGGGCTGGGCCGGGTCAGACAGACAGACAGATAGATAGATAGATAGACAGACAGACAGACAGACAGACAGACAGACAGACAGACAGACAGACAGACAGACAGTCGGGAACGGGAACTTATATGACTACTTATATGAATTAAATGAGATGCTCCCCACCAGGAGTTGGGCGATGCCGGGCCGGGTCAGACAGACAGACAGATAGATAGTCGGAACGGGAACTTATATGACTACTTATATGAATTAAATGAGATGCTCCCCATCAGGGTCTGGGCGAAGACGGGCCGGGTCAGACAGACAGACAGACAGACAGATAGACAGACAGACAGACAGACAGACAGACAGATAGTCGGTAACGGGAACGAGAACTTATATGACTACTTATATGAATTAAATGAGATGCTCCCCACCAGAGTCTGGGCGAAGCCGGGCCGGGTCAGCTAGTTGTTAAATAAATTTAGGAATTTAGCAATTTGTGACTTTAGTACATTTAAGGGAACTAACACATTTCTCTTATAGAATGTTTAGTTAAGCTAATTACCTTCCCTTAGAAACACCCATAAAGTGATAGTTAATTAATTATATACCCATATTTAATAACAGTTATTATTTAGTTTAGTTAGTTTAAATTACCTTATTTATTACACCCATCATTTAGTTAAATAGGTTAAGTACATTATTTACTTTAGTAACATCCTTTAGTTATTAAATAACATTTTTGATTTACTTAATATCATAAATTAACAATGTAGTTAACTTATTTCCCCTTAGTAGTTATTTACTTTAGTTTAGATTAAATACATTAGTTAGTATAATTAGACATCATCCTGTACAATGATAGTGATGCTAGTAATCATCAGTCTAGTGACTGATCAAACCGATTATCCATTAGAATAGTTAGAGATAGGTAGATTTAGTTAGTTTCTTTTGTATTGCCGTAAGCAATACACTTAAACTTGTAAATAACAAGGTGATACATAAAACTACTTTATTTCGGGTCAATATTGTTTAACACGAGCCCAATTTTATGTCAATGACAAAACATTTTTAAAATTGACAATGTATGAATGAGTTAATGCGAGATGAGTATACGGACGAAGGAAAGAAGTAAAAATATGAGTGTGAACAGTGGTGCATTTTTTCCACACACACGTGTTTTTATGACTTGTCCGCGTCTTCTGTGTAAACCATGTGAAGTGTGTATTTTTATGTGTGTCATAGCCACTAATGCATTACAGTAATAGTTGTTTTCTAGGATCCCAGATCGGCGAAGTACGTCATAAATTAAGCAAAGGCATTACTTTGTGACGAACATTAACCTACCTGTGATGCTTGAAGACCTAAATACATCAATTATAGACATATAGTTATGTTTATAATTGCAACACATATAAAGTAAATATTTATACGCATACAAACAGGAATACAAACAGGTAAATATACAAACATCAGTTGATTTCAAAGGGACGGAACACTGAATTAGGGGACACTACACACTTAGAATAAGTGGAAGGGCGAGTTGAATATTTATCCACAAGCGGAAGCGAGATAGGCGAATATCAGCATACACACAACTAAGAAGAGAAGTGAAAGTACATTTCACAGGAGCCATGAATTATAAATTCATGTATTGCATCCGTAATAGGAGCAATTTGTCTTGGGATATCGGTGAATCGGTATTTTGAGGGACATTAGTTTGTTAAACGCGCCCTGGTTCAACACAGCTCCCAAGAGTGTAATGTAATGACTCTTGCTTGTGCAGTGGTTAGATATAGCAACTTGTGACCAGACTTATGTGAGGCAGAAGTGTACCTTATGATAGAGCAGTGAACCCCTTGACTAAATTAGATCAGACTTAATTTATATGCTACGACGACATTGCGTCACACCTACTACATTAATCTGGTGATGCAATACGAGGGACGACGAGAACATGTCAAGGTGTTAGATTATAGTAGAACAGACTAGTGACAGAAGAGGGGCAAAGACTAAGAGGACATAGAGACAGGACCTCTATAAAGGTATAGACAGAATAGAGACAGCACCCAAGCTAGGACTTAAAAATATCAATAAGACTAGACTCGAGTGGGGACACTAACGTGTTAGAGTTAGGACGACAGAGGGACCGACCCGAGAACAGGGGCGGGTACATTAGGTCAGGGGGAATACCGTGACGACGTAAACTAGAATAGAACTTTAGAGGGTAACGAGTACTAAGACAACAGTGCTGCGTGCAAAGAGAACGGCACGCAGAGTTGTGGACACCACGAGGGAGTTTGACCACGTAGGCAAGCGACAAACTGAGCTGCTTCAGACAGCGACAAGACGGCCTTCCGACTGGACGTAGTGTTGTTCTGAAGCCATTATCTATTGTTGTGAACGCATGCGATGTTAACGAGAGAGTGATCATGTGTGATGATATGTATCTATATATTGTGTGGCGAGTGGCGGTCATTATATTGATGTGACAGGCAAATAACGCCTTGTTTGATTGTCAGGCTTGCCTGAAATAAATTCCGTATAAAATATCTATACGAGCTGTAGTTATATTTGAGGTACTGATGACGTTGCCTGATTGCGAGTAAACGCAAGACTGTGACACTAACTAACTAACTAACTATCTAACTAATTAACTGACTGACTGACTGACTGACTGACTAACTGACTGATTGACTGACTGACTAACTAACTGACTTACTGATTGGCTGTTTGGCTGGCTGACTGACTGACTGACTGACTAACTAACTGACTGACTGATTGGCTGTATGGCTGACTGACTGACTGACTGATTGACTGATTGACTGACTGACGGACTGACTGACTGACTGACTGACTGACTGACTGTCTGACTAACTAACGCCAAGCGATCTGCTCGTAAATCGTCTGCGGTTAAACTCGAACCCAGTATATCAGGATTGTGAAACTCCGTGCACTACCACAAAGCCACAGATACCGACAAGGCATATGTTGCCAGCCCCGTATTTCGTAGACCCAACGACACTCAATATGTGTTGTCGCCAACACTATGCAGGCTGCTTTTACTTCCCAATACATGTCCTTGTGCCCAGTTAAGGCTAGTTCAGCCTAGCAGCACAGGGCATTTTTAAGAATCTGCCTCGACACGAGTTCAATCCCCTGACCACCCGGTCGGCAAGCAGGCGCACTAGCCAGTACGCTAATATTGCTGCCATATTTCCTTCAACATCAAACATAATAGGTAATAAGTTGTCATATAGAAATGCATTTTTGTACATTTCCGGCACGTTTTCCATGTATTTATATAGTATATAGTACTGATGTTGCAGTTTGTGATTAACCCAATACGAAATGTACGAGTGAAAGTACTATAAAAGGAGAGAGAAAAGGGCAGAATGTTAGACGGGCCGGCGTGCCCAATTCTTATCGTTTTGAATATAAAGTCCTCTCCTTTGTGCTTTCGTTCGTTCATTTTAATTACCACACAAAGAGAACGAACGAACGAACGGACTTTATTTTCAAAGGGTAACAAATTGGGCACGCAGGCCGTCTTACATTCGGCCCTTCCAATCACTCATCTTTCGTTCATCAATAGTGAGTGGCACCTTGCAGTCTTGACAGACCAAAGTAAGTGAGTTGGAATGTGGCCAAAATTCCATCCCAATGCCTGGGCAGAGTTTCAGAGAAACATGTGGTGCCCAAACGACATGTTCCCTCTCTCGGCCTTGCCTTGTGTTTTCCAGAGGAATGGGTAACCAATACGTCTGGCACAAGGTAGGCTGCAGACGCTGGCGGCACAGCGTCAAACCTCCGAGACCTCGCCTCCACGAGCAGGTGGCGAGTGGTGGCCAGACCCTGGAACCCAAGGGACCCGGCTTAGAGGCGTTCAGCCAAGTCCCAGAGGTGAGGGCCACGTACGCTCCTGTACCATAGGTCGTGCACATCTGTCAATCGTAAGTGTCCGGACCTTGCAAAGCGTGTACTACCGGGAATAGGCCCGCCGGAGATAACACAGGAGTTATTGCTCGTCTGTTGCGAGCAAATCTCCCGTCCTTCCATTGTGCGGATCTCGCGACCAGCGAGAATAGGCCCGCGGTGATATTGCTCGTCTATTGCGGGCAAATCTCTATCGATGACTAAATAAGTAAAGAAACGATAAAAGTAGTGATATTTCAATTGCGCTTGCGCTCCCACCTATGCTACACCCTTCATGTGTCTTCACAAAGTCGGACTAGAGTCAAGCTCAACAGGGATAGAAGAATCTACCTGGACACAAGTTCAATCCCCTATTATAATCTGCCTCAAGCTCAACACTCATCAATAGTGCATAGGAAAAAAAAAACATCGTCAAATGAATTTTGTAAGCATAAGTAATGGATATTACCATGTTATGAGACACATCCACCACCCACCCACACATCCCCCATTCACCCCAACTCCCCCACCCAACCACACACACAACTCAGACACACATACAATCCCCCACCCATCCACCACATCCTCACACCAAACATCTCCCCACCCACACACACCTTCCACCCACCACACATCCCATCCACCCACACCCCAAGCACACATACATTCCCCAACCCACACATCTCCCACCCACACACATCCACCACTTACACACATCTCCCCACCCACTCAAATATCCTCCACCCGTCCCATTACCCACCAACAATCACCCACCCACATATCCTCCTTCACCCACACACCTCCAACCACCCAGCCAAACATACACCCCTCAACCACACATCCCCCACGGACACACACATCTCCCTGCCAACTCACATATCCCGCATCTACCCACACACAAATTCCGCACCCACCCACATAATCTCCCATCTCCCCCAGCCCACTCACAGATCCCGAGCCCACCCATACAAACATCCCCCACCATCTCCTAACCTACACACACTCACCGACACTTATATCTACCCACCCACACATCCTCCATCCACCCATCCCCCAACCAAACATCCCTTAACCACACATCCCTTAACCACACACCCTTACCCATATACAATCACCCACCCACACATCTTCTACCCAACCACACATCCTCCACCCACCCATACCCCAACCAAACATCCCCCAGCCACACATCCCTTAACCACACACCCCTACCCATACACACACATCCCCACCCACACACACACATTTCCCCACCCATACACACATCCTTCACACACATCTCCACCCACCAACGCATCCCCCATTCACAAACACACACCTCCCATCCACGCATACACAACCTACACACACACACATCCCCCACCCATACACTCATCCCCTCACACATCCCTCCACACACTTACTTATCCCTCAACCACTAACACCCACACATTCCTCACCCACTCATCAATACATACATCTCCCATCTACCCACCCACCCACACACACACACCCCAACCACCCATCTAAACACACATACCCCACCCTCACACACATCCTTCACCCACCCGCACACCCACACCCACACCCAACCACACCCACACCCACCCACCCACACACGCATAGAATATAAGCACAGCACACGAATTCCGTAGCACAGGAGATGATTCATATGTGCGTACACCTAAATAGTTATTTGCGGAAAGGGTTTCTAATTTTGATATTTAGAGTTTCTATATTTCATGGGTTTTACATGTGCGTAACGTGCATAATATCCTGTGAGTTAGTTAGTTAGCTTGTTAGTCGCTGTTCCAACTTCACGGCACAGTGTTGCCTCATTTTGCTCCGTTCCTGTGGCAGTGAATATCACACAAAATGCTCCTCACTTCCCCCACGCGAAAAGTGGAACAGACAGGAGTCTCGACAAACCAACAGCCTGCACGATGAACCCAGAAGTTTGATTCACTACTCCAGAATCACCGGGATGTAAATGAAGCATATCATTCTTTTCTTATGTGTAACATTCCACACCGTTCACAACGTGAATCACAACTTGTCTGCACGACCTGGAGGCGGCCATCGGACACTGAACTACTCCGTCCGTAACAATTGCGTTGCGATTATGCATGTTCTCATCTACTTCTTATAGTCAATACCGTGAGAAGTTCATGTCTCCCTACAACCTTCTGGCTCGTGAGCTGCCAATCATTTCTGACCTCTATTTCATTGAACTTTCCACGTCTCATGACGCGGACAAAGAATGTGAAATATATTTATCTGATGCGAGTAACCAGTCCTTTTTTTCGGTGAACATATTTCAAGACATCTTCTTTACACATTTTATCACTCCATGGCTTTTTCTTCATAATTCTATAAAACCGCCCGCACGCGGCTTCCACATAATACCTCACTAATCTGCAGACTGTTTATAATTCACGTGCGCAAATCAGCATTGACTCGACGTATCTCTTGACACCTTACTTTATCACCACGGTTGAAACAGTGATATCTCGTTGAATATGTTCATTTTGTGACGTGTTGCTATTGCTTTGGCTGTTGCACAATTTCATTGACTGAATTCCTCTTTAATCTGTTATTATCAAAGAACCCAATTACATGAACACATTGAAAATGTTCTCATAGCTTTCGATAATATATGTTTATACACTCACGCACGCATGTTCTTAAATAGTTCATAAATAAACACACATAGTAATGTTTGGCGCTCATAGAAGAAAAAGAAAGTAGAGTTTAGAGGACGCACTAGACAACATAAAATTTGAAAGCTATAATTACCGACAGGCATTCGAACCTGCCACCTCCAAATGACGACGTCTTTAAATGTTCTTAAACATGTTTGTTTACTTTCGTGTTCATTGTTACCTCAAGTATGCATATTATAGTTAGTTAGTTAGTTAGTTAGTCGAGGTTCCAACTTCACGGCAACGGGTCATCCCCATTATGCTCCGTTCCTGTGCCAGTGAATATCACACAAAATGCTCCCCACTGTCCAATGTAGGCAGGAATAGGCAGGAGTCTCGGCAATCCAACAACCCACACAGGTACACTGTGCATAATGCCACCGCCAGAATGCCAACACAAAATTAATAAACGAAAACCACAGTTCATCGTCGATGGACTCGGCAGTTACCAGAAAGACCTAATTGACCCGGGGTTTCTCACATAACTCGGTCTTTTACCGCAGGGCGACGCGCCGAAAGTGTCACATAAAGCGCGAACTCCGCAGCTTCAGCGCCGACTCCCGGGAGTCTCCTGAAAAATGCACTCTTGAAACGAAAAGGCAATTCAGTCAATTCAGCAACAGCCGGTAGCCATTGTTCCGAACATGCAGGTCACTGTACAGGACATATGTAAAAGCATTCCCCGCGAATCTTACAGCTCACAGTGTCGCCCACGCACTCACTCAGTAGCAGGGCGACGGAACCATGCACTACCAGTCCAACATGAGGAAAATGCGATTGCAAACCGTAGCTGCCAGTATAAACACGCCACAGGCCTTAATGGTTCAATGCCTAACCGTCATGTGGACGACCGGAAGTCTCATTATGCATATTATATTCACTAGAAGTACTCAGCAAGCGCACATTTCATCATGTGGTCAGTATATATGGATATCTCCACTCACCCGACTTATACCGCACATGTCCAATGTTCGATTCTCTGAGAAAAGCCCAGATGCCATTTGGCTCAACATAACAGACACTAAGGACGAATATAACCAAAGTAAAGGACCCTTTTACAAGTCACACAGCATATTTGGTATATGGTGCTGTCCCATACTTTTACAGTCCAATGGGTGATACGTTTAACAGCAAGCAGATCTTCTCCACTTCCCAGGACTTGTCTCGGTACCCATTTTATGATGCGACCTCTTGGCAGGCCAGGACAATTTTCTAAATATCCGCCTAGATAAGAAATAGAACACATGGCCAAAGAGCCTACAGTGAAGCGTGCTAGCGACTGAGCCATCCCGACTCCATTGGCATGTGTGTATGTATGCGCGTGTGTGCAATTGTGTACAACACTATACGTTGATTCTACAAGCATGGGAAGACGCGGTCAGACTGAGATAATGTGGTTACATTTTAAAGTCAGTTCCCCAAAGTTCACGCTCGCTGTACTCTTGTACGCAACAAGTAAAATTGCCACTCTCGGCGGTTGTCAAGTCTGGAAATAATATCTTCGTCACACAACATAACCGTTTTTACCCGACTAATTAACATAGCTGCCACAATTAACATAGCTGCTATAATCAGAACATGTTGGTTAATCACATAACTTATCTGTGAACAGGCACAGTGACAGACCAGTTATTACTTCCCGTCTTCAATCAATAATATCATACTTGTGGCAATAACTGAACTTAAGAAAAGAAATTCTTATCTTTCATGTTCCAGCGCCTGAAAGCATATTACTTTGCACTTACTGATGGAGACCTCACGTTAATATGAGATGTGGATTCAGTGCTAAGTTGTACTCGCACAGCCTTATAAGTGGTATACTAAAAGATATGAAGCGTTCTGTATTCTAAATGTAAATTAACATTGTAATGAGCACAGCTTCTGAAATTGTTTAGTGAAAGAGGGTTAAGTTTTATGAATGGCTAAAGAAAATGTGCATTCAGATTATTTCTAATGGACGAATAATATGTTAGGAAATAGTGACAAGCTACCCACCTACCAACCGACTTACCTATCTACCTGGCAGTCTAACAACCTTCATATCCATCCATCTATCTATTCATCCATCCATCCATCCATCTATACATCCATCCATCTGTCCGTTCGTCCGCCTGTCTGCCTGCCTGTTTGTCTGTCTCTATTTCTATTAGATAATTCAGTATGTCTGTTTTCCACCTAACTACCTGTCTGGTACACTATGTACATGCCTGATAATTTGTTTTTATGTATGCCTGTATGGCTCTCTCTCTCTCTCTCTCTCTCTCTCTCTCTCTCTCTCTCTCTCTCTCTCTCTCTCTCTGTGTCAGTCTGTCAGTCAGTCTGATTGTGTTTTATTGCCTGCGTTTTTCTGAGTTAAAAGTTAGTTGCATATCCTTTACATGACGTCGCAGTCAACCCCAACTGTGGCTGTTAGTGTTTTCTTGGCAAGTTTATGTTCAGTAGTTTGCCTTTGCTTTCTGAACCACCATTAACCATACCAATTTGTATCTGAGGCACATAATAAATCATACATGATTGTACTCGGTGTTCTGTCACGTAAATAATATGCAGATCTATTTTAGATTACATAGCCACTTTCTTAATAACAACAATGTAACTTCGATAACATAGAAATGGAAAGTGCAGAATTTGAGTTAGTCGTGGCAGGCGAAAATACGGAATCTTGGTTGAATAAGGACCTGGCTCTTGGTCTACAGTGGGCCTTGTATTGTGTCATGTGTCAGACTGTTGACATTTTTGGAATTTGTACCAACACCATGAACATCATATGTTTCGTCAAGATGGGCTTTAAAGATCCTATCAACATAAGTTTATTGGGTAACGTTGTTATATTACCAGTATACTGTATTTTTAGTTCGGAAACATAACGTTAATATTGTACCATCTTGTTCCCATAATCCTGACAATCAAGGGACAATTATAACATCATATGGAAGATGCACGACAGAGATTAAGAGCAGATTAGACCAAGCAAAAGCAGCATTTCAGAAAATAAGAAATATCTTATGTAACAAATCACTATCATGGAGTGCAAGAAATAGTACTGAAATGTTATATAGAACCTATTTGGCTATATAGCAGTGAATCAAAGAATGTGAATAAACAAATCAGAAAGAGCTTAGAAGTAATGTATGTGGTTCCTGAAACAAATGTTGCGAATAATTTTGACTGGCAGAGTAACTAAAAGCAATCACCTTGAAGAAGCCAATGACACTTTAACAATATATACTACTTCACAAGAGACAACGGCTTTCTGTGGTCATGTGATGAGCAGAGACGCATTGGGGAAGATTTTGACAGTTGAAAATGTCAAATGGAAAAGAGGCAGAGGCGGCAGATAAAAGAGAAATAATGCAGGATGGACTGAGGCAGTGGCATGAGGGATATCATCAGCAGAGTGGATCCAGAACACCAAGGGCGGAGATCTGTAAAGAAACATGAACAGCATGACGATGGACCTCGTACTTTCAACTGTTTGACAATGCCAGATTGTCCAACTTCGTGTCCCGACCCTGCAGAATCGACCAGATGTCCAGGGAACGGCCCAGAAATATGAACAATATTTTGGAAGAAAAGAACATGTAAATGTTTAGAAATTGCACAAGACTACACTCCGTGCAAACACTGTTTAATGATAGATTCGTCAGATGAGGAAACCGCAATAGCGGAGAGGCTAGAAGTTCGGCTTCGGACCTGATGACCATGGGTTCCATTTGCATAGTAGCGGACTCGAATGCCCAGAAATTGAATTGACCTCCAGGGTCGATCCACCCTAAAATTAGTACCAGGAAATGTTTTGTGAAGAAAAGTCGGCCGACCAGATGCTGTCCACATCACCCGCGCGTGACCATATGAAAATATGGTCTAAATGCATATGTCCACTCTGCTATAAGGCATATACACCGATCTGGTCTATTAACTGATCAGATGACATGATGAGGTCTGTGGCGATTCCGATAATGTGTGACATATGATAAGTACAGATGTGTGCAAATAGCACGGATTTTCGTAGTGATACAATCTACCATTATCCTGTATACAGTAATGTCTACAACTATTCACACATCATCTTATCGTCTGCCTACACGTTACACATCATGCTCGGACATTATCATCATCGTCCAGTGCCTTACTGGCTGGCGTGTGCGATCATGCCTCTCCACAAATTACGACCTCCGAGTCATGGATCAATTCGTGTGTTGACTCCCTTCCATGTCATGACACCAGACTGTCAAGAATCTTATCACGCTATCTTCCTCTATGTCTATTTCCTCAAATATTTCCGGTTGTCACATGTTCCAGTGTTTGTCTTCTCATAACATGGCCAAAAAACTACTACAACGACTTCTCGTGCTGCTGCTGCTGCTACTGCTACTACCAAAACTACTACTGCTGCAGTTATTATTACTACTACTACTACAACAATTGCAACAGCAACAACAACAATAACAACAACAACATTCCCGTGTGTTGCCGGGGCCCATAAGGGAAGCAAAGAATAGCAACACTGCAGCCTACCACGCATGTCGTAAGAGGCGACTAAGGAGGCTTGATGGTTCCGTCGCCCTGCTACTGAGTGGGTGTGTGGCGCGACACTGTGAGCTGTGAGTTTCGTGTGAAATGCTTTTGAATCTGCCATAGGTTTTTTGGAACGTGGCTGCATGTTCGGAGCGACGGCAGATTTTTGCCTTATGCAGAAATGCGTGGCTGCTGGCTTCTGGTTGACTGCCACTACCATCGACGATGAACTGTATTTCGTGGACTGTGTGGGTGAACATCTAGGAAACATCCAGATGGGAAAATGACTGCAGATTCCATCAGCAATTAACTGGGTGTTTTGTGAGGGACTATTGTGTTGACATTCTGGACAGTGTTATGCACAGTGTATCTGTGCGGGCTGTTGTTTGTCGAGACTCCTGTCTTTTCCACTTTTCACATTGGGCAGTGTGGAGCATTTTGTATGATATTCACTGGCACAGGAAAGGAGCATAATGGGGACGACCCGTTGCCGTGAGGTTGGAACTGCGACTAACTAACTAACAACAGCAACATCAACAACTACTACTACTACCTACTACTACTACTACTACTACTACTACTACTACTACTACTACTACTACTACTACTACTACTACTACTACTACAACTATTACTACTATTTCTATTACTACTGCTGCCGCTACTGCTGCTGCTAATACTATTACTACTATAGATTTATGTTTCTTTATTCTGTTCTCTCCAAGTGCAAATTCCTAATATAATCATAACAAAGAAAACCCGTTCTGTATTTAAACATTATAATTGCTATTTAATATCGTTGTATTTGCTTTCAGGCCTAGCCGTCTCTGACCTCTGTTGCCTGACAACCCTAGTGTGGACTAACATCTGCTTTACTCTTGACCTTAGTGTGTCGGATGTGCCGTTCGTTCCCTGGGAATTTCAGTTTGTGACCAGTGCTCTGCCACATTTCACCTTCTCTCGTATTACAGCCTGGATCACTGCATTTATTACCCTAGAGAGATGTCTGTGCATAGCGGCCCCATTAAAGGTTTGATTAACGTATGTATAATCTCAGTTAGAAAGTTAATTTCTTTTCTTCTTTTAGGTCAGATAATTGTAACCTTATATATTGTATCAAGGCAATGAATGAATCACCCAAATAAAAAAAAAAAACGAGAAGTAGATTGTGAGCTTTACTAAAACACGACTACAAGAGACAAATTGGACGTTGCGGCCAAAGCCTTCGTCAGCACAGGACAAACAAATACAAACCAACACAAACCTACATGAAACACACTATGACAATATTAAACTATTAAACTAATTAAATGTACTCATCTGATTCTGTGTCCTTGCTTGTATCAAGTAACAGCTCTTATGCCGCTGGTAAATTCTTCTTCCCATTCTCTTTCTTTCTTTCTTTCTTTCTTTCTTTCTTTCTTTCTTTCTTTCTTTTTGTTATCTCTCAGTAGAGCACGGGCTCATACCCATTACGACTCGCATGGCGGTTTACTGTGTTACGATTCAATGCGTTGCTAATGGTCCCGGTAACACACGGGCGATTTGATTGGTTGGTTGTGCATCCTCTAACAGACTTCTTGGCTCTAGCCCTGAAACTGTGTTCCTTACACAATAATGAGGCTGGTGCAGGACTTCTTCCCGACAGGGTACCAACGTACTATCTCAGCGGAGACTGTGCTGTGGAGTTCTTCTTCCCCAGCTAAACGTTCAGAAACGAGCGGTATGTGCTAACATGTCCTGGAACAGGTTAGGATTAGAACTGGGTTGGTAGTGTCTTCACTACAGGTTTTGGGTATTTCACCGAGGTATAACACTTTATGACAAGCACCATATTCCAAGGAAATCGAACGTTGTCTGTTCGATTCGGGCTACGTTGTTGCGATTCACGAATGCAATATTCTCGGTGTCTCCTGAGGGTCGACGCTGGGGCTATGGAATTCGCGCTTTTTGCGACGCTTTCGGCAATCCACCCTGCAGAAAGAGACAGAGCTATATGACATAAAGGTCTGGTGCAAGTTGATCTTCTTGCATGTTGAACCCAGTGTAAAAATATTGTTTGATGTGATCTTTTCGACAGGTAAAAGCTATAATGACCAGGAACAGAGTGTCTGTTATCATTGCCTGTGTCTACCTGTTGCTGATATCTGGAGCAGTCCCCGTGTACGATGTATACGGCCTGGGTATGAAATGGGTTCCAGAAAGAAATAAAACCCTCCTTGGCCTTGTCTACAGGGAAGATCGAAAGCTGTTTGAACAGGCGTCCTACGCTACAAACAACATCTTCATTCCGGCCATTGCATTTCTCGTCATCATATTGTGCACAGTGATTCTTGTCTTCAAACTTCAACAGACTTCACTGTGGAGAAAAGAGTCTGCGAACTTTTCGCAGTCTGAAAATGTATCCAGTCGAAATCAGAAGGTCTCTAAAATGGTTGTGATGATTTCAACATTGTTCATTGCTTGTTTCATCCCTGTCACTGTCATATTTCTTGCCATGTCTCTGGAACCTTCGTTTTCTATTGATGGAAAGAACAGAAATATCTTTATACTGGTAGGAGGGCTGGGCATTCTAATGGAGTCAATTAACTCGTCAGTTAATATTTTCATTTATTATAAGATGAGTAGTAAATTTAAAATCGAATATCAGCGTTTGTTCTGCATTCCAATTGACAATACATAAGGCTATGATTGTTGAAACACATGTTGTGAAATACATGTTTGTGTGATTGAATGTGTATCTGTGCTACAATAATATGTGAAGTAAGTAGCAACAGCGTCACTTCACTTTATGACAAAGCGTAATACAATGAAGAAACGGTTTACACATCGTTGTCATAAAGTGATATTTTCCTAGCTTACACAGTTTGTGGTGTTACTGAAGTGGTAATGTTTTGTTATATACGCAAGTGGGTCTTGGCCAGTGCGCTAAAGTTCTCCCTGTGTCATATATGTGAGAGAGACTGGGATACTTATAAAGATATCTGCAATTGAAATTACCCTTTACAAATCAAACCAAACAATTATGTTGCCAAATATAATGAATGATTTATTTTGCAAAATGATAGTAATCTATATATATATAAGATAGACTGTATGTGGGTGTGTGGGTGGTAGGGGATGTGTTGGATGCGTTCGATAACGGTCCATCCGATTGAGATGAAATTTTCTACACGTCTTCTTTTCCTTCCTGTGCAACCAACTGTCATAGATTTATAGTGTAGAATCAGCTATTGACTTACTAAAATTTGATAATTAAATTACATGACTTAACATAAGAAACAATATATAAAGGGACATAACTTTTAGTAGCATTGCTATTTCTTAGGTTAATTCCCCTGGCTATAGATAGATCTGACCCGATAGATAGAGAGGGTGGGATAGACGGAGGGAGAGACGGACGGCAGGGCAGGCAGGCAGACAGACAGATAGATAGACAGACAGACAGCCGGGCCGGGTCGCCAGACAGACAGACAGTCGGGAACGGGAACTCATATGACTACTTATATGAATTAAATGAGATGCTCCCCATCAGGGGCTGGGCGAAGCCGGACCGGGTCAGACAGACAGACAGATAGATAGTCGGGAACGGGAGCTTGTATGACTACTTATTTGAATTAAATGAGATGCTCCCCACCAGGGACTGGGTGAAAACGGGCCGGGTCAGACAGATAGACAGACAGACAGATAGTCGGGAACGGGAGCTTATATGACTACTTATATGAATTAAATGAGATGCACCCCACCAGGAGCTGGGCGAAGCCGGGCCGGGTCAGACAGACAGACAAACAAGCAGACAGATAGATAGATAGATCCCCGCCAGGGCCTGGGCGAAGCAGGGCCGGGTCAGCTAGTGATTTATAAATGGCAGTTAATTCACAAATGCAACTGACAAAGAATAGTGTTTATGGAAACTATTACAGAGACCATGATATTGGTTGGCTGAATGGTAGGTAGGTAGATAGGTAGATAGTGTTCTATGCTGTGTAAACTTTAGAGTCTTATGTATGTGAATATGAGCACATGAGACGAGCTTGCACCTGTCGTAGTAAGTGTAATGTAGAGACTGCTCCTAAACTGTACCATTGCTTTGGGATCCTGCGGCATCTAGTTTTCATCAGCAGGTAAATTCAAAACAGCAATACTTATAAATACTGAAGGTATAATAACCTGGTTTAATGCCTGGTGCTGACTGTGATAGTGATCATGTACCACTATGACGACAAATAAAAGTAAGATTAAAGAGAGGGGAAAATGGTTAAGAACTTGAGACTTAATAAAGATTTTCTGAAAGTAGATATAGAAATTCAAG
Source organism: Cepaea nemoralis (assembly GCA_014155875.1). Taxonomy (NCBI): domain Eukaryota; kingdom Metazoa; phylum Mollusca; class Gastropoda; order Stylommatophora; family Helicidae; genus Cepaea; species Cepaea nemoralis. The sequence continues at coordinate 144,718 of JACEFZ010028038.1, forward strand.
AACAATACAGAGTGACTGTGAAAAATAGGTAGAATGCAATAGCTAAAATACAGAGTATAAATGAACAATGGGAAATGTTAAGGGACTTCATTCATCAAACTAGCAAAGAAATATTACCGGAGAGAAGCCAAAGTGCTAAGAAAAAATGGATGAATGAATAAATATTAATGCTGATTGACAAAATGAAACATAATAAAAATGACAATCAAGAGTATGCTAAGATAAATAAAGAAATAAGAGATAAATGTGTTAAGGCAAAAGAAAGTTGGTTAAACGAGCAATGCAAAAAATTGAATTAAATTCCATTAAAGATAAAAAAAAGTATGCACAGACAAATCAGTGAGCTCACAGGAAGAAACATAAGAATAAATACAGGGTGTTTGAAATCAAAAACAGGAAAGATATTACTGGAGGAAGGTGCTATAATGAAGCGGTTGAATGAGTATATAAGAGAATTATATAATGGAGAAAGGGAAGAATCAACAAAAGAATTAACGTAGAAGGCCCACCCATTCTAAAAGAAGAAGTCGCTGACGCTATGAAACAAACGAAGAAAGGAAAAACAGCTGGGCCAGATGGAATCACAATAGAAGAATTAGAAGTATTGCGAGAATTTGGAGTAGATATATAATCCAAAATGCTGAATGATATTTACAGCAGTGGATATTTACCCAGTGATATGCTGAAATCTGTATTTATAGCTATATCAAAAAGACCAGGAGCAATTGAATGTGAAGATTTTCGTACAATTAACCTCATAAACCAATTAACTAAGCTTCTACTCAGAATCATAATGAGAAGAACCAAAAAGAAAATAAAAATGGAAATTAGCGAAGAACAGTATGGTTTTGTGGAGGGAAAGGGCACAAACAATGCATTATATACATTACGGATACTAATAGAAAGGTCAACAGAGACATATATTTGTGCTTCATAGATTATACTATGGGATTTGATAAAGTAAAACACGATGAACTGATTAAAATGTTGGAAGATATCAACATTGATATGGAAGATTTAAGAATAATAAAGAATATTTACTGGAACCAAGTAGCAGAAATTAAAATGGGAAATAAAGAGAGTAGCAACGAACAGATAAAGCTAGGAGTACGACAAGGGTGTGTCTTGTCACCGGATCTCTTCTCCCTATATAGCAAAGTAGTAATGAGAGAGATCAAAGAGACGCCAGGAATACTAGTTGGAGGTTATAATATAAATAATATACGCTATGCAGATGACACAGTATTGGTGCCAGATAATTCAACAGACCTACAACAATTGCTGGACATTGTAGTAACAGAGAGTGCTAGGAAAGGGCTCTCCTTGAATATCAAGAAAACAGTAACAATGGTGATATCAAAGAAAATGGTGACGCCAAAATGTGACATAGAAATAGAAGAGAAAATTCTAAAACAAGTGGATAATTTTAAATATCATGGGGCATTTATAATATAAAATGGAAGATGTACAACAGAGATTAAGAGCAGAATAGGGCAAGAAAAAAGCTGCGTTTCGGAAAATGAAGTGTATCTTATGCAATAAGTCACTGTCACTGAATGTAACAAATAGAGTGCTGAAATGCTATGTAGAACCCGTTTTGATGTATGGCAGTGAATCTTGGAATATAAATGCACAAATTAAGAAGAAATTAGAAGCAACAGAGATGTGGTTCCTGAGACGAATGTTGCGAATTCCTTGGACTGCCAGAGTAACTAACAACGACTGCCTGAGACAGGCTAATGAAACTAGAACATTATATACAACAATAAGAAAGAGACAAACATCTTTCTTCGGTCATGTGATGAGAAGAGAAGCATTGGAGAACATTGTGACAACTGGAAAGATCGAGGGGACGAGAGGCAGAGGCAGACCAAGAGAAATGATGCTGGATGGATTGAGACGGTGACATGGAGGAATACCATCAGCAGAGTTGTTCAAGAACACCAAAGACCGAGATTTGAGGTCAGCCGTGAACGCCTACGCCAGCTGGCAGGGCACTTGATGATGATGATGATGATGATAATAATAATAACCTAATGAGAAGGATGGAGGAATAAAAGAAAATGAGAGCAATGGAAGGAAAATATTTTTAAAAAAAACAGGTGCTACTTATATCAGAATCCTAGTCTGTGATGGTGATGTAGGTGGTATTTGGCATAGTAGTAGCAGTAGTAGTAGTAGTAGTAGTAGTAGTAGTAGTAGTAGTAGTAGTAGTAGTAGTAGTAGTAGTAGTAGAAGCTGTAGTAGTAGCAGTAATGGTGGTATTGATGGAAGTGATAGTCAGTAGTAAGTGATAGCAGAAGTACTAGTAGCAATAGCAGCAGCAGTATTAGTAATAAGCTGGACTTAAGACGGTTATATAGCTAGCCACGAGAGTGTGGAGTGGCATTGGAAATGGGATAAGGGGATGGGAACGGTCCAATGAAGACTCCAAGCAAATGCACAGAGGTGGTATACGGACAACGGGACTAGTGGAAGCACTGGAGATATGATGATGATGGGCCGAGAGTGAAAACTAAAATTTCTGGTTAAGTCCCAATTAACAATGCAATATCGGTTATATCACTGCAGCATATGCTTTGTGTTAATGGGAAATACAGACATGTTTTAAAGTTTATGGGAGGACCGTTTGTTGTAGATTCTGCAAATCTCTCGTTGAATATTGTCATTAGCTAGCGTCTACACACTCTCCTACCACCCAGTGGCCGTGTGTTCGAATCGACACCAAGGCATGTATTTGTGTTTTGATTGGCCTAGGCTACCAGGTAGACTCAGCCTAAAATGCCACCGGCGTCGTATTGACCACATCGCTCGTCGAGTGTTGATTGGTGTAAACCATTATAAAGCTCGTTCCGTGTCCCCAAAATGTCTCAAGGCACGGAAAATGGTCCTTTACTTACTTTACTAACTATCACATGTGCAGCAATTATAACGGGTGTTTACAAAGTATACATATAATAGATAGATAGATAGATAGATAGATAGATAGATAGATAGATAGATAGATGGATGGATGGATGGATGGATGGATGGATGGATGGATGGATGGATGGATGGATAGATAGATAGATAGATAGATAGATAGATAGATAGATAGATAGATAGATAGATAGATAGATCGATAGATAGATAGATCGATAGATAGATAGTTTGTATGTAGAACAAATTTGAAAAATGAAATACACCATATCATCAAAATTTGCTCTACATTCACTACATTAGTTACAATAGTCACTGTCATGATCTAACGCTGTTTTGGGGAAGCTGGAAAGTATCAATAGAGTATTCATTATAATGCGTATTATAAATATCCACCAAGGGCTTCATGACATGACTGTACATGTCTCTTCACATTCTCAAATACCTTCTGCAACGTGTCTGTTGTTATTTCTTGAATGATAATTGCGATTGCTTCTTTCAGGTCCTCAATTGTGTGTACCTTATTTTTGTAAACATTTCCTTCCTATTAACAAAATAGATAATAATCTACTTCAGCTAGATCTGGAGAACGAGCAGGTAAAATTCCACATGATATGCGATTTGCGAAAATGTCTTCCACAAAACGCAGTGATGCTCTAGTTGTGTGTTCAGTTGCACCATTTTTGCTGGAACCAAGCTTCGTCAATTTCACGTTCATTCGGCTGTTCTAAAATATGTTCCTGAATATCAGTACGGTACCGATCGACATGTATAGTATTATTGAATAAATTTGGTCAAATAAAACGTAAAATGAATGAGCGTCCATGCCCAGTATCCACACACTACACATGAAGAATCAGATTAACTGGGCTGGTCACTTGACACGCATGCCAGATCGCAGGCTCCATAAACGATTTTTTTACGGCGAACTGTATTGTGGTAAACGCTCCCAACGCGGTCAGAGGAAACGCTTTAAAGACACTCCGAAGATCTCACTAAAAGCTTTTGGAATTCATCATGTCACTTTGGAGACTGATGCCAAAGACCGAAATTCGTGGCGCACATCATTACACAAGGGTGCAGTAACTTGCGAAGCAACCAGGACTGCAAGAGCTGTGAAGAAAAGGCTGGACAGAAAAACCACTGCAGGAGAACCTCCTCCTGGAACGTCAAGCATTCTTTGCCCACATTGTCAAAGAACATTTCGAGCCAAATTAGCCTTAGCAGCCATCTTAGAACACACGGCTCTATACTTTCAACCCCACTGATGAAATAACTGGTCATCATAATTCTTGATGGACAAACAACATCAGTTCAAACCATGTATTATTGTCATTGCTCTGATGGACATTTTATTGTCATTGCTCTCATGAACATGTTACTTGCGTGCCTTTTTATGAGAAGACTATAAGTGTGGAGTCTGAGCAAACTTGTATTGATACAACAATCCCTGTCCCTAGCAAATACAATTGAGCAAACTTGTGTTATACTGGAAACGCGTGTGAAGCATGTTGCTTTTAGTCTTGGCAGTGCTTTTGTATGGCCTTCGGAACAAAATATGACCCTTTAATACAGTGGTTCTCAACCTTTTCTGGCCCGTGCCCCCCTTCACCATATTTTCAGAACGTCATTCCCCTCCCCCCTTCCTATCAAAAATTTGGTCCGTGCCCCCCTTCACCATATTTTCAGAACGTTTCATATGTCCTACCTAAAAATCCCTCCACCCCTGCACAGTATACGTAAAAATAGAAGGTAAATATGTTAAAACAGGTCTAGACATCCACATAAAACGTGATTTGTGGGTGTACTTACTTTATAAAATGAATTTTAGAAGGATGAGACGTGCATAACTGTAAAGTATGAAAGGAAAAGCAATATCAAGTAATCGGTTTTTGTATTAACGGGATCTTGGATCTTGAAATGATCTTCATTCCCCCCTCCCCTGGAAACTCTAAAATTCCCCACCGGGGGAGAATTCCCCACCGGTTGAGAACCACTGCTTTAATATATCTCCAGGAACTTGTCAGACGGAACAAGAATTTCAAGAACAGCAACTACAATTAATTATATAATATATATTTATTGGTGCAAATTGACAGCTTGTTCAAAAAACATTGTGTGAATGTTTAACAGTGATCTCTTCGCAATACATACGATTTGATAGAATGGAGAACCAGTCATTATGTTCCACCAAAGATATATGCTTGGAATATGTGCAGAACATGCTATTAAATGCCAGTATCAAACTTCCACAATGTCTTATTTCATCGCTTTGAAATGGTTTTCACATGTATACATTTAAAATGCATTAAATCACTTGTGTTGTGGAGAAGCAGAAAACAAAGAGCAGTTTTTGTGTTTGTTTTTGTTTTAGAATGATGGTGTAAATATCGTGGACAGAGAAGACAGCTTGAGATATAGATGGCTGCAAGTGTTACAAATCACACATCATAACCGTAACAAAATGACAAATAAAGTGTATGGGGTACAAATATAAGAGGTGGCGTAGCGAAATTAGCAATATGTAGGAAAATATGAGGGGGCTTCAAATGAAAACCTTAAAATGTATTTTTAAAATGTTTGGTGAATATATTCTGAAAAATGTAAAGGGCAAATGTATCATTCTTAGATGTAGTCAATACAAGTCCTCCAGCGCCGATAAAGTGCTTGGAGTCCTGTAGAAACAAATTATCTTGGTCACTCGTGCACCGACTGCTGTACCTGTTCAAAAAAGTTACGCCGTTTTGAAACTTCCTGTTCCAGTCATACACGTGTTGGCCTAACAGGCATGCACCGCCATGCTGGATCTTCATGTGCCGATGAATTTCTATAGATTTAACCCCTTCACTGATTTAAAAAGCAAACGGATAACGGAAAGCAGCTCCTGTTATAGAGAAATATATATGCAGGGAGTAACATCAACTTTATCAAATTATCAAATTTGAGAGAGCTATGAAGAGTCATGATCGCCTATGTCTTCTTAATGTCAGGCACAAGAAGAAGAGGAAGTCCCCGACGACGAGGAAGAAAACTATTGCAGAACCTAATGAATAAGTATTTAATAAACTGATTAGTAATAATTTTTTTTTGTCGCATATCCTTTACAGGACATCGCTGTCAACATCAGCATATTTCAGCTGATTGTTGATTTCTTGGCAAGATTACGCTCAGCAGTTTGTCATTGCTTTCTGAGCGGCCGGTTCACATACCCCGTAAGTTACCGACGCGGCGAGAACCGCTTCCAATTCCCGCGCACGTCACGATACTCACGAGAGTATACGGGATTACGGAGAAAGTTGTGTAACCCCTAGACCAGAGAGAACAGCAATACTTTTATTATTATACACATATTGACAATACAACACATCTGGCTATGACATTAATGTTGATTAAAATATAGCCCCAGCTATAATTTATTAAAGACAGATAAAGAACAAAATATTGCACGATTTCTAGCATATATCGCTGCATCTGGTCATGTGTACGGCAGAGTTATATAATAAGTGTTCGATTTCCGTGGAGATAACATAACGGTCTACACACTCGAACGATATCAGCTATTATATACTTAGTATAGGGTGTATTTATAATACCTGTGCAGTGTTTGAAAATATGGCCGGTCCAAGTTTTATTTTCACAGTCTGTAAAGTTCATGCAACATAATAGGTGAATACAAAACTTGGACCGGCAATATTTTAAAACACTTCACAGTCATTAAAAATGCACCCTATATGTTACATATTTTACATCTTACATATTCACACACTGCCTGTTCACACTTTAGGACTTTTTTTCTATGCACTGTATTATGGTTAATGGCATGTCCATTTATTTCAGTGTGTCCCATAATTATTCGTGTTCTACGCTATCAAATGCCTTTGACTAGTTTATAATCAAGAGAGCAGATCTGTTTTGCTATCACTGCGTTTTTCTGTTATTATCCATTACTTTTTTGACATCTTCAGTTTTCTTAGCATCTTTAAAGTATGTAGTTTGCCATTGCTTTCCTTCTTGGCAGTGGCCAAAAGGGAATGACGAATTAAAACTGAATGTGGCATTGTTTAGAAAACACAGCTTGTAATATAAGGGGCGTTCATTTGAAACCCGTTTGTGCCGCACCGCGTGTAATTGTGTACGTTGAACATGATCATGTCATAGTCATGTGATAAGCACTGACCAATGAATAAAAGAGCACGTACATATCGTCCCATGATGCATAGGTTCTGTTTCTGACCGTTGAGAAAATGGCCGGGTTGATCCAAAATCCGCCCAAAGAAGCTCAAAGAGCGGTGATTCAGTTAATTTCATTTGGAGGATGTCGACCAGTTTACATTCATCGAAGAATGCGGGCAGCGTACGGTAACAAATGTGTGTCGAAGACAACAGTAACGGACTGGGCACGAATGTTTCGGAAAGGACCTCAGCTCTCGACAGATCTACGACGGCCGGGTCAAGCACATAATGTTACAACAGAAAAAACCATCGCCAAAATTGATGCAGCAGTACGGATGAACCGTTGTAGAAGCATACGTTCGCTAGAGAAAGAATTTGATGTGTCAATTGGGACAATTCAAAAGGTCGTTCGTAAGAAACTGCAATATCGGAAGGTGTGTTCACAGTGGGTACCACGGATGTTGACCGACCACCAACGAGGAACGCATGGTATGGTGTTTGAACAACTTGCTGCGTTACAGAGTGGAGGGTGATGTATTTCTCTTCCGCATAGTGGCATGCGATGAATCATGGTGTCACCACTTTGAGCCGAGCAGCAAAAGAGAGAGCATGCAATGAAAGCATGATGGATCACCTCATCATCTCATCTCATCATGTTCCTTTTGTACCTTGCGGTGTCGAGGTGAAGTACAAACATCGTGAGAGTGCCCGATTATGGGCTTCATGTATCGATATTCCCATGGACTCTGCTATTCCCTCCGTCCAACGTTTACGTTGTCGGCCTCTTCTTCTGTTTCCATCTGGATCACCAAAAGCCAAAGAAAATTCAAGTTACAGGTTTCCGCTGGTAAGGTTATGCTGAGCGCATTGTTTGACCATGAAGAGCTATTGTTGGCCGACTTTAAAGAACCTGGTGTCAACATCAACTCTACCCACTACTTGCAAAAACCAGACAAGCTGCAAAAAGCCATCAAGAAAAAACGACCCGGCATGCTTTCTCACGGTGTGATTTTGTTGCACGATAATGCTCGTCCACATGTCGCAAAGATTGCGCAGGAAGCATTAGCAAAGAAGAAGTGGGACATTCTGCAACATCCAGCCTATAGTCCTGATTTGTAACCATGTGATGTTTATTTGTTCGGACCTACAAAACAAAAAAGCTCTCAAGGGGCAACGATTTCACACAGATGCAGACGTAATGAACGCGGTAAACACTTGGTTCAGTGAGCAACCACAATCTTTTTGCGGGCGGAATTTTCCGTCTACCTAAGCAATGGGATGCTTGCCTGAATGCCTACGGCGACTTCTTCTGACCAACCCATGGTGCATAATTCATTCAAAATGAATGCTTTGTTTATTTAATTCTACCACACCTGTTAATGCTTCTTTCATGCTTTTGTAATAAAGACATTGGAACGGGTTTCAAATGAACGCCCCTAATACTTTACATATAACAGATAGAAAAAATACACTTCTCAGGCAACAGTTCAGATTACATTATGGGTGATATATAGTCCAGGATGGGCGAGAGACGGAGGAGCAAACATACATGCATAATGCAGGAATGAGAGACAGACACTAGGAAAGGCATGTGGGAAAGCAGGCTAGCATCACGAAGACACACAAGCAGGTACGCAGAGAGACAAACATATATATCGAGAAACAGATAGACAGACTGACAGAAAGATAGATTAACAGATAGACCAATCGACCGATCCACCCATCTATCGATCGATTGACAGACAGACAGACAGATATAGATATAGATAGATAGATAGATAGATAGATAGATAGATAGATAGATAGATAGATAGATAGATGGATGGATGGATGGATGGATGGATGGATGGATAGATAGATAGAAAGAAAGATAGATAGATAGATGGATGGATGGATGGATGGATGGATAGATAGATAGATAGATAGACAGATAGATAGATAGATAGATAGATAGATAGATAGATATATAGATAGATAGATAGATAGATAGACAGACAGACAGACAGACAGACAAACAGATAGTTAGATAGATAGATAGATAGATAGATAGATAGATAGATAGATAGATAGATAGATAGATAGATAGATGGATGGATAGTTTATAGATAGATAGATAGATGTAGGAGTGGGTGGTTGGAATAGCGGTGTATCATAAATGGATGGATAGGTGTACGAACCGAGGGACGATCGAACGGACATATAAACAGACAGCAAGAAAGCCAGACAGACAGACAGACAAGGAGGAAGGAAAGCTGGCACACATATTCGCAAGCAAACAGACAGACAGGTGGATACATATAAGATAAATAGACATACGGACAGTATACATACATATATGCATATAGATACATTCATATATAGACACATAAATATGTAGATAGACTGACACATCGATAAACAGACAGACAGAAAGACAGACACAGATACATGCATGAAGACAGGCAGGGTGGTAGCTGGGTGGATGGAGGGATTGATCGATGCAGGGAGGTAGAAAGGGATGTATTGATGGACAGACAGACAGACAGACAGACAGACAGACAGACAGACAGACAGACAGACAGACAGACAGACAGACAGACAGACAGACAGACAGAAGGACGGATATATGGATAGATGAATGAATGAATGAATGGTTGGATTACCTAATGGACAGATGGAGGGATGGATTTGTTGGTAGATAGACAGACAGACATACAGACAGACATGGAAAAGAAGACCTGGCAAAGGCATGTCATAACTTAACAAACAATGGAGGTCAACAGTTGCCTGGATAAGTAAGTACAATTATACCCCTGATAACTACCACCTAGTCGGTCGTTAATGTTGCGTTGACAAGGTTTGGGATGGAATTCTGTAAAATGGTTTCAACATAATTAACTCGTTTAGAGTAAGTAATTGATAACGCGACATACCAGTGTTCTATATTTAACATTATTTAATTATGGGGCACTTATGTATACCGGCATTCAATGTAAAGAAAAGACATTTATGTAATATGTCGTCACATTACTTTTTGCCCTGAGGATAATTCACTTGATAATATTTGCCTGGTACCAGCAAGGTACGTTCTAAATACTGCTGTCTGATGATGTCCTACGTAGCTGATGGGCTGTTCTAATGTTTGAGTTCAAACCCTATAATTGCAGTTATAATATAAATACTGACAAAGACAGTTATTATATTAATAATCGCCTACAACCATCTCGCTACACACACCATTGAATAACGTGAATTATTACAATGGTGCACTATACACATACGTGCTATAACGATATATACATAGATGTATTAACATGTACACACAGACACACACATAGACACACACACACACACACACATAATTTACGTACCAGTACTAGCAAACTAATGAAGGACAAGTTGCGCAAACAGCCAAAAGGAGCTAGAAGGTGGGAGCAACGTCCTGGGAATGACATGCAGCCTATTCTTTAAAGGTATCGTGTAGATTAGGTTGATAGTTTCGATGCAAGAACGGCAATGATACACTTGTATTTATAAGATGTACGGATGTATATGCAGCGTCGCAGTAGTCGTTATTGAACCACAGTCTTTGTGATAGTAGGGTACGACACCAACTACATACTTCGATTAACCGTCACCATCGGGACCAGGGCTGTGACGGATAACCATATAGACGGATAACAGAAATATCTTATTACATTTGTACATTAGCGTGATTTAACTGATGGCTTGGGACGAAAATGAAAATGAAATCCTTTAAAAGTGAATAATACATAATATTGTATTTTATTTTACAAAACGATCAATATAAACTTCAATATAAGAGTCGTACTGTACGGACATGTATTGTAATAGTATCAAACCACGCTTTTTAATATAATCTGTCATCTCCTTCTGTGCTTTTTGAGGCTCGATCGCGGCGATGTTCCGTATCTTACGCAGAAGTAGGATCTGTATTGCATTTTTCTCCCCTTGCAAGTAACACAGTGGTTGGAATGTTGACATTAAAAATAGCGTCCTTTTGTTGATACTCACGCATTTAAAAAGAAAATATGATGACAGATAACATAAACTGACTTTTAAACGAGTGACGGACAGACAGAAGTACAAAAATTAGACTTTTAAGAGCATGCACCTTTCCCATTGCAACATACGCCTGTGAGACCTGGACACTTACTAAACAAGCTGAACAGCGCATAAATGCCGTTGAATATAAATGTTACAGACGAGTTCTAAGAATATCGTGGGTAAAGAAAAGAACAAATGTATCAATACTTCAAGAGCTGAATATTGAAGAAGGTTGCTATTAAAGATGATACAACAAAGAAAATTGAAATATTTTGGTCACTTGAAACGTCACGAAAGTTTGGAGAGAACAATAATGGAGAGTTATATGCCTGCAAAGAGAGGAAGAGGAAGGCCAAAAAGAAGATGGGTGCAGGATGTGGCGGATGATCGGATGGGTGTGTCGGACGCGGGACATCTTTATTATGATCGAGAGGTTTTCCGGAAGGTTGTTATTGGAGCGAGGTTCTGCAAAGGACATGCTACTGAATGAATAAATGAATATATATATATATATATATATATATATATATATATATATATATATATATATATATATATATATATAACATTATTTCATCTAAAGCCAAGCCAGCTGGGGTAGCGTTAATGACTCTCCACAGATCTCGGTCCTTGGTTTTTTACATCAACTCTGCTTATGATATTTCTTCATGCCGCCGTCTCAATCCATAAAGCATAGTTTCTCTTGGTCTGCCTCTGCCTCTCTTCTCCTCGATCTTTCTAGTTGTCACGATGTTCTCCAATGCCTCTTTGTGGTATGTTAACTTGAGATGGGAGATATATATCCCCAAAATTGTTGTTGCCGACTATTAAATGAAAACTAAAAATGGCTCGTAAGACTCACTAGTCCTGGAACAGACACATCTGGTAATATCCCACTAAAGTATCAGGTAAGGTTTTCTAGTAGAAGGCCAAGAGAGAAAAGGAAAGGCACTGTCCTCAGAGAGGAGAATGCTCACTCTGTTTTGACTGAAAACGAGTAGTATCCCTGCCACACAGCTCGCCTGATCAGTTGTTAAGTGATATAGTACTATCACACTATTATTTAACACAGTTACACACACGTAATTCCAATACAAGATTGAATAACACAGTGGAAACAGGTTATAATCTTATAATAAATAAATTGGGAAGTTATATGCACCATGGGCATCCCTAATTTACACAACTAATAATACACACAAGACATCATTGTCCATAACTATCCATAACACATGGATTATCTATAAAGGTTGCTCTCTGTAATACTCCGGTTCAACATGTACCGTTCTGGCCTAATCGACTAAAGATGACTGTCCTCGTGTCTTTGGCTAACCTAAGTGCTAGTAATCATTGTTCTTATTATAGAGAATATCCTATTCCCTGGGAAGCAATTGTAAATCTTGTTGGCGATTGTCAAGTTGATATTAGGTTTGATACTCAGCTTCGTGTCTGGGTGGCACTGGTATTTCAGAGTGGTAAATGCTGATAAATGGTCCTCTAGTCTTCAATGTTGCAGGAAGGTTGAGTACTTCATCATTCACTGATGATTTCACCACTCAGGATATTGATGTACCCTGTTTAAGAACACCATATGTAGGCCACTCGGCCACCAACCTGTATGTTAAAAACATTAACAACAAACATGTACCCGCCGTCATAAGAAAGTTGGGGAGGGGTTAAGGAGGCGGTATTACTTCGCATGGGTTAGCCAGACCCTTGCCTGCTGCATGTAGTTATTCAAGAACTAAATAGCCACACAGTATGTTCATACCTCCTATGTCTCGGCCCCATGTTAAAATGCAATGAACATTTATGTAAGGACATATATATATCAGTGGATACATAGATCGATGTCGTCAACATCTCAGGTTTTACAAGTAAAGTCTCCTTATGTCTTTGCGATAAGGTTTCTAACCATCCACACAACAGGTGTCAAAATCAACTAAGTTACCGGACGCCGCTAGTCAGCTATGATCTTCCCACCAAGTTCTGGTAAAAGTCCCCCTCTTCAGGGTAGATGGTCTCGTAAAACCACAACATGTTCATTATACACATAAGTAGTATAAACATAGAAGAATCATGCACATTGCACTGTAGAAAAAGAAGAGTACAAAGTAGTAGCCAAAAAAAAAAAAAAAATAATAATCCAATTAAATGCTAATAGTAGTCGAAGAAAGATAACCCTAGATATCTTATTAGCCAAGTAATCTAATCAGTCTATACCTTCAGAGTATTTCACTTAGTGAGATGGAATGCTAAACCCTATTGTAACATAGAGAGTTCTAAATGAAGGTTCGAATCCTTTCCAAGATAGCTCTACTAGTGTAAGCCAATCACTATAAGCGTTCAGTCACCACTGTATCCAGACGGCTGTTAGGGTAATATCCAACTGAAACCACACCACAACCTTCTGAATTAAAACTACATGTTGAGTGCCACAGGATAAAATCGTGTCTGTGCTTATAACTAGCATGGAGCGATTCCCCCTGCGGAGATAACTGCGTTCTCCGCCTAACATCCCTGGGGTAAAGTAAACAGATTATTGGACATCTCTTCAGGCATAGTCTTTAGTTTCTAATTATCCTGTCTGTCAAACATCCTGTCACCACACGTTCCCAATCAGGCAATTTAGGCATAGCCTGTTTACAATACCTTCATTCATTCATTCAGTAGCATGTCCTGTGCAGAACCTCGCTCCCATAACAACGTTCCGGAAAACCTCTCGATCATAAGCAAGCTGTCCCGCGTCCGATACACCCATCTGGAGATCATCCGCAACATCCTGCACCCATCTTCTCTTTGACCTTCCTCTTCCTCTCTTCCCAGACATATACCCCTACATTATTGTTCTCTCCAACCGTTGTTTTGTATGTACTATTTGATGGATATTGTATGACATTATTTTTATTTCCTGTACATATGTATCTACGGTGTTTGCCATAAATGAGGCGCTGGAACCTCTTGCCCCAGGGTGGATTGGGTCCGCCAGCTATTACTGCAGCCAATATAGGAGATGGAAAACTCCGATTATAAACCACCAAGTTTAAGGTGGACCGACGTGCCGAGGACTGATTGACCATGGTGACCTGGTCTTGAACGTAGAACGTCTGGTATGAGGGCGGGGTGGCGCCAGGCGTATGGACTCTGGGACATCCCCTGCCCCTTCCCTAGCAGGCAGGCTCTACTAGGGGGACCGATTATTTCCTGCAATATCCAAACTTTGCTTATGAAATCAATTAAATACGGAAATCGCCGGAGCTACGGAGCACGTTCTCAGCGCTTGAAACATCCTTCAGATGCTAGCGAAGATAGAGTGAGGAGGAGAAGACGAGGAAATGGTGCGAGAAGAAGGCATAGAAATAGGAGGGCTGGCGCCAGGAGAACAAGACGAAAAGCGGAGAGACTAGGTCTCAACGATGTAAGAGTGGGATACTGGAACTGTCGCAGTGCCAGGCAGAGAGGTCCTGTACTGGAGCGGCTAATATATGATTTTGATGTCCTCATGCTCAATGAGCTAAATACAGACAAATACCATTGCCCTGGGTAAGCCACTTATATAAACCTTACTGGGCAGAAGAGACATGGCAAGGTCTGCTGGTGAAGGAAGGAGTAAAGCATGTTGTACTTGACTTGAGCCAGTGGAATCAGAGTGCAAGAGAGGTCCAGGGTATACAAATGGAGATTGATGGCTTAAGTTGGAACATCATAATGTATATGCCACAGTGGACTGTTTTGTCAGAAAGGAACACCGGGACTGGCTTAAGGAATTGGAGGAATTACAGGGTGGTAGGCTACTCATATGTGGAGACTTCAATGCGAGGAACAGAGATTGGGACATTAATGGAGAAAACCGACAGGTAATTTCCCTTTCGGATGCCATGGTGGTCTCCGATGTGGTCTGCATAAATGATGGTAGGCCGACTAGAATGGCAATGAGGCCTGGCGATGCAGATATAGCTATTGACTTGGCACTTGTCTCCCAGTCATCAGTCCTTGATGTAAAGTGGACTGTTTTGAATGACCATGGGAGTGATCACATGCCATGCGCAGTCCTGATCTCTAAATCCAGGAAAATTAAGGCTGGGAGAGCGCGCAAGATCTTCCAGTATGAGTGGACCAACAGCCTTCTTGGACTCCTCAGACAGATGGCTTGTAACAGGACTGTAAAAACCCATTTTTTGCAGCCCCCCATTGTGGACCCTAGAAGTAGACCATGTTTGGAAAGCAAAGAGAGCTGCAGTGAAGCAGCCAAATAAAGTGCGATAGACACCTCGAAGCTCACGAAAGGAAGCAGACATAGCGGAACATGCCAAGAAAGACAAGGTGGAGGTTTTCAAGCGCTGTGCTGCAGAGGCCAAAAAGGCAAAATGGGAATGTTTCATGAAGGATATTGGAGGTGATAAAACACTGCGAAAATTTAGGAAACTGCACAGACAAGTACAAAGAAAAGATCGGCCTATGACAGTGGGAACAATTTATAGAGATGATGGTGTGCGCGTGACAACAGACAAAGAGAAAGGGGAGGC
Source organism: Cepaea nemoralis (assembly GCA_014155875.1). NCBI lineage: Eukaryota > Metazoa > Mollusca > Gastropoda > Stylommatophora > Helicidae > Cepaea > Cepaea nemoralis. The sequence goes on from JACEFZ010028038.1 coordinate 160,383, forward strand.
TTTTCTCCAGAGATTTATAGAGCAGACCAATCATGATGATGAGGACAACAGGGATGCAGTTAGAGAGGAATTATCTGGCACCATGAAGAATATGCATTATAAAGACATCATACGGGTTGAAGATGTTAAACATATTTTGAAAAATGCAAAAGACACGGCACCAGGGCCCAATGGGTTCAGATATGGCCACATGAAGGTTTTGAGCGATGTTGACCTGGAGGAGATGACCGACTGCTTTAACTAGAGCATTAGGACAACGTCAGTACCGCAGGATTGGGGACAAAGATATCTCATCCCTCTCCCAAAACCATTCAATGATCATTCAAAGATTAGCGGTTTTAGGAAGATATTCGCTGTCAAGCTGCAAGAGTGTTTGGAAAGGGGGAAGCTTCTTCCAAGAGGCCTGGGGAGCTACAGACCAGGAAAAGATACCTGGTCAAATGCAGCCACTTTTTCCGGTGACGTTTATGAGGGGTTCCAAAGTAGACAGGAAACGATGAGGATGCGTACAATAGAGTTCGATATTATATTTTGATGACCGCACTGATGGAGAAGGGGGTCAATCCCTGGTTGGTGAACTGGATAGCGTCCGTCCTGCACTTTCGTCGGGTTGCTCTCCGTCTGGGTGCATGGACCTCAGAGCCACATATTTTAACCCCGGAACTGCCACAGGGATCCGCAACCTCACCGTTGCTCTTTAACGTGTATACGAGCAAGATTGCAAACCCAGAAGCACCAGGGGTTGGAAGGATACTAACATTTGCAGATGATATTCTTGCATATAGGCAGGGGAGAGATAGGGAGCAAACAGCCCAGGAGCTACAGGCGACAGTAGACAAATTGATTGATTGTTGCACTGAAATGAATGAGTGCTGTCATCCACCCGGAAAAGGCGGCTGTTTTGTGGTGCTCTCTGGACAACAGGAGTGTGAGAATTGATGAGCCAAGCCGCCTCACTATAGACGGTAGAAGCGCCAACAGAGAGAACAAACTAAAGTATCTGGGAATCACATTTGACAGGAGCCTTTCCTTCAAGGACCATGTGGAGATGGTTGTGACAAGATCTCAAAAGGGACTCAATGCACTTATAACTATTGCTGCAATGGACACAGAGCAGAGAATGCTTTGCACACAATACCAGAACTTGATCCTCTCATTGATTGATTATGGATTACGACTGCTCACTGTCTCAAAGAGTCAGTTGGTGAAATTAGAGCGCATACAGAACGAAGCTATGCGGATCATTCTGGGATGCACCTGAGACACCCCAGTAGTGTGTATGCGTTACATCCTTGGTTTGCCGACTGTTGCTGATAGGCACAATGTGATGCAGGCGAATTCATACCTCAGAGTACTTGCTGACACAGATCACCCGTTGCATGAGGCGCTGGACGCAGTTAAGGGTCAGCGACTGATAAGAGGGAAATCATGGATGGCTCAGGCGGAGGATACGATCAGACAGGTGTGCATCTTAGAGAACATTAGGCGAGGAGATGAGTGGGTCAGAGTGCCAGCGGAGCAGTCAGACTTGTGCAGAGTTATAATCACATTGAGCCGGGAGTGCAGGGAATGACGAGTAGGGGCCACAAAAGTGGAAATCGAGCAACTAATTCAGGATAATGCTCGCCTGTACCTCGGTGTTGAGAGGTAGGAGGAGTGTCTGGGGGTTCTTAGCAAAAGCTAATGGTCTACGTTTGGTGCAGGAAGCCTGGCATATGATACCACAACATCTAGCTTAAGAATGGAGGTGGAGGCGGTCAGTGCAGCTTTCCGCTGGATGGAGAGTACGATACACGCTCGCACGCACACACACACACACGCACACACACACACACACACACACACACACACACACACACACACACACAAACACACACACATCGTGATTGTAACTGACTCAGAAAGCATGCTGAGTATGGTGAGGACACGCAAGCTTCGTGCAGAGTGGCATGCTTCGCTTCGGAGGTCACGGGTGACAAGCATCGTCTGGATCTTTTCTCCGAGGCATGCTGGCTTGCTGGGGGGTGAACAGGCGGACAGATTGGCTGGGTCTGCAAAACTTGGTGGAGTATTGATGCATGATAAGGCAGACGTGGTTGCGACCTTGTGGGAGCACGTGTACACCTCGGAGGAGCAAATGGATCACCATGGTCTGGCAAGAATGCGACAGCGAGGGGTGACGAGGGGATCTGGCCGACGATCGACGCTTAGAGGAAAGGTGAGACGGACATATAATCAAATTGCTACTGGTACTATTAGTGTTGGAACTCTTCGCTGGCTGCTGAGGATGGGGACGGAGCGCTTATGGGAATGCCCCGAATGCTGTGATGTCGGTTCCTAAATCAATCAATCAATCAATCAATCAATCATTCAATCAATCAATCAATCAATCAATCTTTGTTTTATATCTTTAATAGCCAACCTTCTTCAATATTCAGCTCTTGAAGTATGGATGCATTTGGTCTTTTCTTTACCCAAGATATTCTTAGAACTCGTCTATTACATTTATATTCAAATCATTTATGCGTTGTTCAGCTTGTTTAGAAAGTGACCAGGTCTCACAGGCGTATGTTGCAATGGGAAAGATGCATGCCCTTAAAAATCTAATAATCTAATTTTTGTAGTTCTGTCTATCCCATTCCATTATTTATTCAGTTTTTTAGTCTTTGAAGAGCAATTGATAGTCGTTTAATTTTTTTCATTGTGTCACCGTTGTTAGTAATCAATGACCCAAGATATTCAAAATTTTCCACCACCTCCAATTTTTCCTCATTAACATATATTTCTTTCTCAATAGTGGTTTTATTTGTATGCATTATCTTTGTTTTTGCTATGTTAAGATATAAGTTGTGGTTTGGGTTGGCAAAAACAACATGGCGTTATGCGTTGGGTTACAATAATATAACCGTTTGAGAATGTGTGTGCTAATTCTCAAGTGGTATTTTGAAAATTCATTATGAAGGTGCAATGTAAATGTCCAACACTCTTCTCATCACATGTTCTTTGTAATGTACTAGTTTCATTAGCCTATTTCAGGCAATCATTGTTAGTTACTTTGGCAGTCTAAGGAATTCGCAATATTCGTCTCAGGAACCACATTTCTGTTGCTTCCAAGTTCTACCTAATTTGTTCATTTACATTCAAAGATTCACTGTCATACAGCAAAACAGATTATATATAGCACGTCAGCACTCTCTTTCTTATATTCAGTGATTTATTGCGTAAGATACTCTTTATTTTCTGAAATGCAGCTTTATCTTGCCCTATTCTGCTCTTAATATCTCTGTTGTGCGTCTTCTATTTAATGTAATCAATCAACCAATCAATCAATTATATGCCATGCCGGAAAGCGTGGGGGGTCATGACTCGTCATTTCACTCGATCACCAGAGTCGTGGATAAGCTCAGTGTACCTTTCTCGACCATGCCATGTGGCCAAGCAATCCAGGTATTTACTTCTCGGTCTTCCCCTTGGTCTGTTCCCTTCGATCTTGCCAGTTGTCACTAAGTTCCCAAATCCATTTCTTCTCATAACATGTCAAAAAAAATTTGACTGTCTGCGTCTAATTTCTATAATCAATTTACTATTTTCATTTGTCTCCTGTAGTACTTTGTCATTGGTTTTTCTGTCTGTCCAAGGTATTCTTTGCATTTTCCTCAGAAACCACATTTCTGCAGCCATCAGATGCTTTTCAGCTTGACTGCTCATTGTGCAAGTTTCACATCCATACAAAAGAACAGGCTTTATGTATCCCCTCAACACTCTTTTTCTCGTTTAATTTGAATCCTTCTATTGGTCAGTATTTTTTCATCTTGCTAAAGGCTACTTTCGCCTTGGCGATTTTCTAATCTCTTCAAGGCATCTCCCATCAGATGTTATGACTGTTCCGAGATAATTGTACCGATTCACTTGTTGAAGAATATTCTCATTTTCTTGTATATTACATTGTGGCACTTCTTCCTTCCTTTCGTTCTTCCTAGTTACGTCCATAATCTGTGTCTTTTTACAATTTAATGCTAATCCCAGTTGTTCACTGTGTACAACAACCGCATCTACTAAATGTTGCAGATCCTGCTCATTGTCTGCAATCAATACTGTATCATCTGCATGTCTAATGTTATGATGTTTCGTCCTCCAATGCTGATTCCATTTATATCTTCTACATTTCTGAAAATATTTTCACTATATAGGGAAAAAAGATCTGCAGAGATTACACATCCCTGCCTAACACCTCTCTTAATAGGCTGATATTGTCCCACTTCATTATCAATCCTTACGGCAGCTTGTTGTTTCCAATATATGTTTTTTATAAGTCTAATATTTTTCCCGCCGGATTCCTGGCCTAGAAGTTAGCGACTTTTCTTCGTAATCGCGTATACTCTCGTAAGTAACGTGACGACGGTGAAAATCAGCAGTGGTTCGAATTGCGTCGGTAACTTACTGGGTATGTGAGCCGGCCGCTCAGAAAGCAATGGCAAACTACTGAGCGTAATCTTGCCAAGAAATCAACATACAGCTGAAAGATGCTGATGTTGACAACGATGTCCTGTAAAGGATATGCAACAAAAAAAAATCATTTAATGTTTTTCCCTTCAATTTGTAGATCTGCAAGCATATCCACTATGTTGACATGTCTTACTCTATCGAAAGCTTTTGTGTAGTCAATAAAGCAAAGATGTATATCTTTGTTTACTTCTATAGAACATTCAATAACTGAACGCAGCATATACACAGCATTTACACTACCCTTTCCTTCTACAAACCCACATTGTTCTTCCCCTATTTCAGGTTGTATTTTTTTCCTCACTCTTTGCATGATAATTCGCAACACAATCTTTGTGATGTGACTCATTATACTAATTGTTCTATGTTGATCACATTCCAAGGCTCCTGATTTCCTTGGGATTGCAATAAATTACATATTTCAGAAGGTATATGTTCGGTATCATATAATGCCTTCATTAGTCTGGTGACTTGATCTATTCCATATTCTTCTAAAGCTTTAATCATTTCTGTTGTGATGTTATCTGAACCGGGGGCCTTGCCAGCTTTCATATGTTTAAGAACATTTCGAACCTCCATCTTAAAAATTGGTGGTCCTTCATTATTAAATCGAATATCATACTGTTCATCTCTGTTATCATCATAAAGGTTGTTCACATAGTCTGACCACACATGTAGAATCTGATCTTTTTCTATTATGATTTTGCCATCTTTAGATTTTAGACAGCTTGCTGATGCACTGTTCTTTTATTAGTTCCTGAATTCTTTTGTGCACTAATTTTGTATTTTGTCTGCTGTGTAGTTTTTCAATTTCTAAGCAATGTTTCTCAAGCCATGCTTCTTTTGCCTCCTTACATAATATTCTGACTGGTCTGTGAATTTCTTCATATTTGGCAGAATTATTTTGGTTGAGTCTTCTTGTTTCCATTAGTTATAACATTTCTTCAGTCACCCATTTCTTACGACCCATCTTCTTTAATTTTGGAATAGTTGTTTTTGCAGGCAAACTGATTGAATTCTTCAACATTTCCCATTGATCATCCACATCCTGGAATAGGATCTCTAGCTCAGACAATATATCAAATCTGTTCTGTACTTCTATGTTGAATTTGTTTTGTATTTCCTTGTCGCTACTCAATGTACACAAATCATATTTTGTATTTCCTGTTTTATACTTGACGTTCTTTAACTTTATCCTCAATGTTCCTGTAAGTAATCTGTGGTCACTATAACAATCAGCCCTGGGAACTGTTTTTAGCTATTATTAGCACATTTCTAAATCTTCTGCTAATCAAAATGTAATCAATCTGGTTTCTAATCCTGCTAACATGACTCCTCCACTTCCATAATCTTCTAGAGTGTTGTTTAAACCAGGTGTTTCCTACAATCATTTAATTGCTCTTTTGCTTACTCTACAAGTCTGTATCCTCTTTCATTTCACTCTCCTAAACCATAATTTCCTACTGTGTATCTATCACCTTGATTTCCTACTTTTGCATTGAAGTCTCCTATTATGATATTTAGCCGGCTTCCTGGCCTAGAGGTTAGCGACTTTTCTCCGTAATCTCGCATACTCTCGTAAGTAACGTGACGACGGTGAGAATCAGCAGTGGTTCGAATCGCGTCGGTAACTTAAGGGATATGTGAGCCGGCCGCTCAGAAAGCAATGGCAAACTACTGAGCGTAATCTTGCCAAGAAATCAACAATCAGCTGAAAGAAGCTGATGTTGACAGCGATGTCCTGTAAAGGATATGCAAACATTATGATATTTATTTCTGAATTTTTACATTTCTTTAAGGCAGACTCTATGTCATTATAAATTTCTTCTACACTATCTTCACTGGATTCTCCTGTTGGGCATATACTTGAATAATATTTATGTCAAAAGGTCTGCCGCTTAATTTAACTAGTAGAACTCTGTCCGACACGGCCCAATATCCTTGAACAGATTTTGATGTTTGCCGGTCCAACATAATTGCTACCCCCCCCCCCCCCCCCCCCCCCCCCCCACCCCCCCCCCCCCCCACCCTTGTGTCGATTTTCTCCTCCAGAATAAATAATCGTAAAATCTTCATCTATCTTGATGCCTGCTCCTGTCCATCTTGTTTCGCACATCCCTAAAATATTACTTTTCTCTCTTTCCATTTCTAGTTTCATGTTATCTAATTTTTCGTCGTCGTTTAACGTCCTAACATTCTTGTTGCTAATTTTAATGTCTCTGTCCTTGTGTTGCGATGATCTGTCTTTACACGAATCATAATACACTAGGCATTTTTAAAGAGGATAGTTTGTCGTTGCTTTCCTTCTTGGCAGTGACCATACTGGCCTTGTGACCGTAGCCATTGTTTCGTGAAAGAGATCTTCTGCCTATCGTCGCGAAACTTGAGACCATAACTAACAAATTATCGGCTGCCCTCATAATTTCATCCACCACCTGCCTTCCGTGGCCTCTTTTGAACACTTCCAATAAACGAATAAAAATAACACCACATAATCCACTTGGTTAAGAACTTTCCTTTTTATTTTCATTTCACATGTTGGTGTCACCTTTTTCTTTGATATCACCATTGCTACTGTTTTCTTGCTATTCAAGGCGAGACTTTTCTTGAATTTTTCTGTTACTACAATGCTCAACAATTGTTGTAGATCTTTTGCATTATCCGACACCAATACTGTCATCTGCAAAGCATATGTTGATTATATTAAACCCTTCTATTAGTCGGATCATGCTGCATTGGCAACACATGATCTCTATCTTTTAGCCCAGGATTTGTGCTATGTAGAGGTATAACTCCATCCCTGGTTTTAACCGGTCTCAGAATCAAAGCGAGAGGTAGCAGTTAGGGGTTATAAGTCCTTGTCAGTTGGCGTTGTATGTGGAGCTTTCCTCAAGTGAGACCAAACTAGCGGATGATGCCCTCAACGCCATAGAGGCCCTACCAACTCTTGACCACCTGGACACACTTCCCACGTTAAGTGTGCTATAAATGACAGAGCCCGATTCCGATAGAGGTTATCAGGAGTGGGCTAGACAAACTCACTATACAGATCCACCAGCCAATAGAGCTATGCTGGCGAGAAGGACAAGTCCCACAGGATTTCAAAGATGCAAGCATCATAACACTGTACAAGAACAAGGGCGATCGGAGCGACTGCAACAACTATAGGGGTATCTCACTTCTGTGTATTGCTGGAAAAGTATTTGCTAGAATTGTTCTGCGCAGACTTCAAGTCCTAGGAGATCAAGTCTACCCTGAATCACAGTGTGGCTCTCGACAGAACCGGTCTACCATTGATATGATATTCTCATTGCGACAAATGCAAGAAAATTGCTGTGAACTGAATCAACCACTGTTTATTGCCTTCATCGACTTCACAAAGAAATTTGTTTTGGTCAGTCGTGAGGGTCTGTTCAAGGTACTAAAGAAGATTTGCTGCCCACCAACTCCTCTGTCCATTGTGGAATCGTTCCACACAGGCACGAAGGGTATAATCAAGTTTGATGGTGCAACTTCAGAAGAACTTGAAATCAAGAGTTGAGTTAAGCAAGGTTGTGTACTAGCTCCCACTCTCTTTGGAATATACTTTTCACTTCTACTGAAATATGCCTTTCGTGATCAGGATAATGGTATATACATTCATTCACGCTCAGATGGCGGCCTCTACAATGCCCAGAGATTGAAGGCCAAGACCAAAATTAGGAGGGTACTGATCAGAGAGTTGCTTTTTGCAGATGCTTCTGCAATTACGACCCACTATGAGGAAGAATTACGTCTGCTATCTGCATTCTCAAATGCTTGTTCTGAATGTGGTTTAACAATTAGCAAAAAGAAGACAGATTATGTCACAAGGCGCAGTTTTATAAGTGCCCGTCTTACAGAGTAAAAGGCTCGAAATCAGTCGCCAGCGATTTGTAAGCAGTTCGCTTTCTGTTGATTTCCATGGTCTGAGAGAAACTACCATTCGTAAAGCAAAGGCAAACTACTAAACTAAAATTGCCTAGTAAATTACAAGAGCCAATCAATGCTGGATTTGATTGTGATGTCATGTATAGGCCCCGCAACTAACACTTATATATATATATATATATATATATATATATATATATATATATATATATATATATATATATATATATATATATATGTATGTGTATATATATATATATATATATATATATATATATATATATATATATATATATATATATATATATATATATATATATATATATGTATGTATATATATATATATATATATATATATATATATATATATATATATATATATATATATATATATATATATATATATATATATAAAGTGGATATGTATGCTTGGTTTATAGACTACAAGAAAGCTTTAGACAGAATACAAGATGAACGACTAATTACGTGCCTTCCAGATATAGGAGTAGATGGAAAAGAAATCAGACTAATTAGTAACTTGTACTGTGAACAAGTGGCGTCTATTAGATGCAGAAATAACTATTAGTCGCCTATAGAGATAAAAAAGAGGAGTACGGCAGGAATGTGTACTGTTCACAAACCTCTTTTAACTTATATACAGAAAGAATTTTTAAACAATTTAAAATGTCTGGACTTAACATAAATGGAAGAATCATAAACAATCTTAGGTGTGTTGACGATACCATGTTAATAGCAGAAAGTGAGAATTGTCAAATGCTACGTTTATTCAACGCTACTGTATGGCGCTGAAGCCTGGACATTGAACAAGCAACTAGAAAATTACCCTGGAGATGTGGATATACAGACGAATATGTCGTATTTCATGGAAACAAAAATAATCAAATGCAGAGGTTCTAGAAATACAGGGAATGATAAGAGAGTTGAAGAAAGAAATAAAGAGGAGGCAAGTGAAATTTTTCGGCCACGGTAAAAGACATAATACTCTTATAAAAGCCATACTGGAGGGCAAGGCTGAGGGCAAGCGAGCAAGAGGTAGACAAAGATACAAGTGGGAAGATAACATCAAGAGATGGACGAACATCAGTCTGACATAGTGTATTGTCAGGACGAGAGACATACAGTGTTGGAGATCCATTGCAGCCAACCTTCATTGTGGAGACGGCACCTCATATATATATATATATATATATATATATATATATATATATATATATATATATATATATATATATTATATATATATATAGTAGTTCGATCTCATTTGATCTCATCCCTACTTGTAACTACAGATTTGGATCGTAAGGTTCCTGATGGAAGCATCAGTATTCAGAGTTCTCCACTGCTCTCTATCCTCAACAACTTCCAAAACTGTGTGGATGCTGCATCTTGTCCACGCTAGTGACTTTAGTCCTTGACTTTCTCTGCTCTCCTCATTTCCAGTTACCCTCAGCTATTTCATAGAGGACTACCTTTGTGGGTGTGTTGTCGTGTGACATGCCCAAATCAGGCAAGTGACCCACGTTTCAATACCAACAAATGAGGTTGTTTAAACAGAGATGCCACAAACGATACGTTACACATATTGCAACATTTTGGCTGTGATGTGAGTGTATAAATTCAGTAAGTGAATACATTGTTTTTAAAAGAATTTGTTGATTACCTGTCTGTGTATTTATTTTGTCTCTTTTTCATACCATATGCTCATAATATTCAAATGTTTACAATGTCACAGTATTCAAATGTTCACAATATTACACCATTCAAGTATTTACAATATCACACTTTTCACATATTCACAGCATCACTACATTAACATATTCACAATATAATAATATTCAAATATTCACAATATCACAACATTCACAGTATTCAACTTCAAGCCTCAGCTATCACTCTTGTCCGCTTGTAATGTCTTTGAATACATGCAAGGTACGAGGGTAAGTTAATAAGTAAGTCACAAATGGCTGTATAAAAATAACTAAATATGGTAACAACTCGAAACCAGTTTATTTGTATACATACATTGTCTCTTTATTTCTCAACATAATTTCCGCCAACATTAATGCACTTAACCCATCGTTTTATCAGTCCTCCCAAATCGGCTGCATAGAACTGTATAAAAAACTAAACTTGTTTCTAGTTGTGATCATATTTAGTTATTTTTCTACAGCCATTTGTGACTTACTTATTAACTTACCCACGTAGCATGTTTTTCTGCGATCTAGACTTCCAGATCGACCCAACCTAAAATAGGTACCAGGTAATTACATGGATAGTAAAGGCGACCAGTGTCCCATTGACACACCACCAATTGAATTCTTATTTGTGTAAAATTAAGGAGCCACTAGCATATGCCCAGTACGTAGGTCAGCATGGCCGAATGGATAAGAACGCGTGTTCTTAAACATCCGGTGTGCTGATGCCGAGGTAAAGGGTTCAACCCCTACACCAGACAGGTGGCCTAAAATGTTGACTTCTTGTCCTTGACTTAGGGACGTAAATTACAAGTACTTCTGAAGTCGGAGTGGGTTCGCCTGATGGCCAAGGACACTGTTAATAGGGAAAGCTAATCCATATGCAAAATTCAGTCCTTCAGTACTATAAGTAGTGTGTATGGACTACGCTTAAGTTCAAAATGAGCGAACGAAAAAAAAAAAAAATATACCCAATACGCCTCAAAGAGAGAAAGGGGGTCCTTTACGTTCCGTTTTTCATGTGTATTCAAATGCCTGGATTCCCTCATCTGCTTCTGCAGTGAGAGTTCAACTCGCTGGCCCAACATACATGAATGGGAAAACAAGTGGCTTGTACACCTTAATTTTGATATGAAAACTAATATTGCTTTTCAAAATAGGTTTTACTCTTTTCTTGGTAGATGATGTTATCCTGTGACTTGTTTCGCTCCATTATGATTAAATATTAATGAGACTTACAATAGCACGAGAATAACAAGGACCCGCTTGATTAAACGATTAAGATTTAAGGTCACGATCAGTATATATTTACAATCAGCGCTGCATATCTATTTTATTGTTAAACAAAGAGCATGAGTTTCTGATGACAGTCGCTGGTTGAATTATTACAAAAACAGGGACCCTGGCTTACAAAGGAAACATCAAGCAATAATTCTGATAGAAGTGATGCCTTCAAATTCAACAGTGGGTGTAAGAGGTCTGAAAGCTAGGTCTCCGGATCCCGTACTCAGCGCGGATGTAGCAGCAATTTTAATTTACATTACTCAGTGCGCGCTGTGTCAAATCATTTGTGTATTTGGAGTTGTTTCTAATAGCATCAACATTTTGTGTTTCATCAAGCAAGGCTTCGGAGATCCAGTCAATGTCAGCTTTTTGGGTCAGTATTTGTGCTTTAAAGAAAAATTTAGTGTCATTAAATAATTAGTTGTAGCCGGCTCCGTGGCGATGGTTTTGTGAAGGCGATTCGTAATGCCGCTCACCCGTGTTCGAAACACAGTGGTGACCGATTTGGCAGCAGACCGTGCCGCGTTGGTTTGAACGTGTTGTTATGGGAGCCGGTAGTTCAGAAAGCAATGGCAAATTACATAATGTAAAACTTGTCAAGACATCAACAACGGTGGTAAAATGTTGGTGTTGACTCCAACGTCCTGTAACGGGTATGCAACAAGTTCACTTTAAACGGGGAAATGATTTATAGAAAAAGTAAGTTCACTTGAAACGGGAGATTATTTATAGCAAAAGTATGTTCACTATACACGGGGAAGTAATTTATAGCAAAAGTAAGTCCACCTCAAACTGGGAAATGATTTATAGCAAAAGTAAGTCCACCATAAACGGGGAAATGATTTATTGCAGAAGTAAGTAAAGGACTCTTTTACACGCGTTAAGGGTTATTTTGTCTATAGTGGTAGACCAATATTGTAATATACCAATTGTCACTTCGGGTTTTTTTTTTACGTTGCATATCCCTTACAGGACGTTGCAGTCACCACCAGCATTTTTCAGCTGCTGTTGATGTACTAGGCAAGTTTTACGTTCAGTAGTTTGCCATTGCTTTCTGAATGACCGGCTCACATACCCTCGTAAGTTACCATTGCGGCGCGAATCGCTGCCGATTCTTGCAGCTGCTGTATTTCCCACGTGGATATACGGGATTACGAACAACGTCGTTAACCCCCTTGGCCAGGGAGACTTCGGGTTTGATGTGTTGAAAATCCCACCTACCGCCATGACTTCCCAAAACGTTTCCTGGTACTCAAAGTAGACTGTGTCCTCCTGGGAGCCGAGGATAATTCTCAACATCTGCCTGGTTGCCAATTATAACTCATGACCACGCGACCAACAAACGAGCGTCTCGCAAATGATAGATACTCTGGCAATACCAATTGTCGTGGAACCACTGAATATATTTAAGTATCATGATTGATCAGCACTCATAGCGTGAAATGGTTCTCTGCTTGACTTACTATAGAGGTTACGTCAGTGTTGGAATTTATTTCACAAGCTGTAGCCAACAGCGGCATTCACAGTTTACCTCGTCTAAATGATATTCTATAGCAAAGGTTGTCTTTAGCCAGATTGAAACCATTCCAATGAGGAACTGTCGGTCGCAGCGGGGAAAAAAGAGAGTTAAAGTGCTATAAAGAACCGAGACTATTGCATGACTGTGAAGCATGGACATGGAAAACATCCAGGGGCAGTGGAAATGTGATTTCTGAGAAAACTGCAAATAATATCATGGACATACATACATATTAACGAGAAAGCTCTAAAAGGAACAAATGAAAATCGTGAATTGATTGGAGAAATTAATCGTTGACAGCAGTATTTGGGCACACTGTGTATAGAAAAAAAAAACAACTACATAACTGAACGAAAATTTGCTTGATATTCAAAGTACAACATTATCATGTGTGTGTGTGTGTGTGTGTGTGCGTGTGTGTGTGTGTGTGTGTGTGTAGGTGGGTGTGTGTTTGTGTGTGTGTAAACGAAACATATAACTGACACTACAAAGAGATAGATATGCGAATAGCGGTTGTAGAAAGTTAACGCAAGACATCAAGGGACAAATACACATGTTCTAAAATATGTAATTATTAGTAAGATCTAACCTTAACATGTTAACTCTGGTGGATATCTTATGTCAATGAATGTATGTTCAACAACAACAACAACAACAACAACAACAACAACAACAACAACAACAACAACAACAACAACAACAACAACAACAACAACAACAACAACAACAACAACAACAACAACAACAACAACAACTTTAACATTCTAAAAGATCTGAAATTCGATGAAACATGGTTCATGAAATTATCATTACGTGGAAACTGTTGTTTGTCCATCAAAATTGATGATGACCATTCATGTCATCCAGTAGGGTTGAAATTATGGAGCCGTGAGTTCTAAGATGGCTGGTAAGGCCTATTTTGGCTCGGATACAATGTGGCTATAAACACTACAGCGACCTCGAACGAATAATCATGAAGGGCGTGGTTTCTGAAATAAGACGCAGGGGTAGCCTATACCAGATGGACACAGGACACAGCAAACATATTGGGTATGGGGGTGCATGACTTTCGCTCAATGGCCAGAGATCAAGACGCTTTCTGACGCGATGAGACCCAAGTTCTGCAATGTAGTGCTGATGACTATGTGTGCATGTTTATTTTTGAATTTGTGTATGTCCTTTTACTTGTGACAGGTACACAGATTTCAGTTTCTGTTTACATTCAGGGCTGGCAGTTGCCGACCTAGGCTGTCTGATTACAGTAATGATAAATAATATCCTTATGACACCGGCACTCAGTTCTGCAGATCTGCCGTTTGACGTCACGGAATTTGTGTACCTCACAAGTGGACTGATGCATGCCAACTTTACTCGCATCACAGGCTGGATCACGGCCTTTATCACCCTGGAGAGATGTCTGTGTATAATTATACCCCTCAAGGTTTGTTCAAGGCATTTTCTTTTTCAAGAAACGTAATCTTTCCGTGTATGCATTTGTTATGTTGCCTCTTCTGACGTGATTGTTTTATTATGTTTTGCTTTCAATAATGTATACAAAGATTGTGTAGTGTTTAAAAATATCCATATCGTATGAATAGTTCTCGTATGTGTTTGTTTTACATTCTATACTATATGAAGAGTTCTAGTATGTGTTTGCTGTACTATCCATACTGTGGGAAGAGATATTTTGACACATACATATTCTTTCAAGTGACACTATACCGACTAGGAAGGTAAAATTACAAAAAGAGCAAGAAATAACATGTTGTGATCTTCACAAAAAGCATTCCAAAATCATCGACTCGTGATTTTCTTAACCCTTGAAAACATTAGTTATTTATGGCTTCGGTACTTAGTATCATAGCTGTCCAAACATAATAAACTCCTGATATATAAGTACAGCTAAAGGAACCTTTGAAACTCATATATGCACATTTGAAATATATTGCTAGGAACATATATATATATATATATATATATATATATATATATATATATATATATATATATATATATATATATATATATACTAGCTGCCCGGCCCGGCTTCGCCCAGGCTCCGGCGGGGATCTATCTATCTATCTATGTATCTATCTATGTATCTATCTATGTATCTATGTATCAATGTATCTATGTATCTATGTATCTATCTATCTATCTATCTATCTATCTATCTATCTATCTATCTATCTATCTATCTATCTATCTATCTATCTGTCTGTCTGTCTGTCTGTCTGCTTGTCTGTCTGTCTGTCTGACCCGGCCCGGCTTCCTCCAGCTCCTGGTGGGGAGCATCTCATTTAATTCATATAAGTAGTCATATAAGCTCCCGTTCCCGACTATATATCTGTCTGTCTGTCTGTTTGTCTGTCTGTCTATCTGTCTGTCTGACCCGGCCCGGCTTCGACCAGACCCTGATGGGGAGCATCTCATTTAATTCATATAAGTAGTCATAAAAGTTCCCGCTCCCGATCGATCTGCCTGCCTGCCTGCCTGCCTGCTTGCCTGCCTGTCTGTCTGTCTGTCTGTCTGTCTGTCTGTCTGTCTGTCTGTCTGTCTGTCTGTCTGTCTGTCTGTCTGTCTGTCTGTCTGTCTGTCTGTCTGTCTGTCTGTCTGTCTGTCTGTCTGTCTGTCTGTCTGTCTGTCTGTCTGTCTGTCTGTCTGTCTGTCTGTCTGTCTGTCTATGTATGTTCGGCCCGAACATAACAACAAAATATAGATAGAATAGAAGAATAGATAGAAAATATGATTGGAAGAGATCTATCTAAAGTAAACTTGGCTCCCGTTCCCGACTATCTGTCTGTCAGTCAGTCTATCTGTCTGTCTGACCTGGCCGGCTGCACCCAGTCCTGGTGGGGAGCATCTCATTTAATTCATCGTCAATCAACTCATTTAATCTATAGCCAGGGGACGTAACTTAAGATATAACAATTATACTAAAAGTTATATCCCTTTTTGTCATATATTTTTATATTTTCTTATGTTCAGTCATGTAATTACAAAATTAAATTTTAGGAAGGTAATAGCTGATAGCTGATAGATAAAACTATCATAGTTGGTTGCACAGGAATGAAAGGAAAACGTGTAGAAAATTTCATCTCAATCGGTTGGACCGTTCGCGAACGCATGAAGGACATACATACATACATACATACATACATACATACATACATACATACACACAAAGATTTATATATATATATATATATATATATATATATATATATATATATATATATATATATATATATATATATATATATATATATATATATATATATGAACAGGTTACCAAAAGAAGTCTGGAAGAACAGGAAGCTTACTGCCAAAAACAAAGTCCTTGTCTATCAAGCCTGTGTCCTTAGTACTCTTCTTTATGGCAGTGAAGCCGGGACAATTTACCCACACCAAGAGAAACGTTGAAACAGTTTTCATATGAGATGTCTGTGAAGAATACTTGGTATTAAGTGGCAAGACAAAATCACAAATACTGAAGTATTGGAAAGATCAGGTTCTGTGACGGTGTATTCCATGCCCAGTCCTTGCTCAGACTGGCAAGTCACACCAGTCGAGAAGACCTGATCATTCGGGGCCACATCGATTAATGGATGTCAGTCACGGCGATCGGGCAAATTTTGAGCTATAGCCTACTATGGGTGGCGTTGTGGTAGTCTGGTGTGATCATTTGGTCGCGTCTGATGTGTGCCGCGTGGTTTAGTGGTTACACACTCGCGTCACACGCCAGTGATCCTGGTATCATCCCGTGTCCAGTCAAGGATATGCACTACTGATGAGCTCAAATGAGAGCGAAACTCGAGTCTGGTGCTTCCAATTGATGTGGACAGAGCCTTAGATTCATACCAGAATGCGATAGCGTTGCCAGTAGTGTGTTGTGCTCAATATTTAAATCTCAAATCTTAAATTAATCAACTGATTATTGCTCGCTAGACTTTAGGCGGCCTGGTGTGCCGTGCCAGTCGAGAAGACCTGATCATTCGGGGCCACATCGATTGACGGATGTCAGTCGCGGCGATCGGAAAAATGTTGATGGGTGGCGTTGTGGTATTCTGGTGTGATAATTTGGTCGCGTCTGGTGTAAGCCGCACGGTTTAGTGGTTACACACTCGCGTCACACGCCAGTGATCCGGGTGTGATCCCGGCTCCAGTCAATGATATGCACCACTGATGAGCTCAAATGAGAGCGAAACTCGAGTCTGGTGCTTCCAATTTATGTGGACAAGGCCTTAGGTTCATACAAATGCATTGGCCTAACGAGTAAATACTCACCGTCTTGCAGAGGTCTCAGAACCAGCTAGAGATATGTAACTGTGTGTTCAATGAGTTAATCCTGGGACTGTCTTAAAACACCATTGGCAACGTTCAGGTATCTCGTATTCAAACTATTCTTAATGAAGGAGACTTGTGTTGTGGGCAGTTATTTCGACTATCCGTGTGTACATGTGTACATTGACGTGTTACTCTTTCTTCATAGCCTATTTTGTTATTTCCTTTCATGCCAATTAAACGTCATTCCCACTGATTCGTGTAATTACTATGAATTACCACTCATACACATCCCATTGATTGGTGTACTGACTATGAGTCACCCCTATTACATATCCCTTGCATTACTCTAGTCACTATAATCACCCCTTATACACATCCCATTCATTCAGGTAGCCACTATGCAATACCTCTCATGCACTTCTCATTGATAGGGGTAACCACATTGTATCACTACTCATAAACATCCCATTGACTGGTGTAATCACTATGAGTCACCCTTATACACACATCAATGATTGATGTAGTCACTATGAGTCACCCCTTATACACATATCATTGATTGATGTAGTCACTATGAGTCACCCTTATACACACATCATTGATTGATGTAGTCACTATGAGTCACCCTTATACACATATCAATGATTGATGTAGTCACTATGAGTCACCCCTTATACACATATCATTGATTGATGTAGTCACTATGAGTCACCCCTTATACACACATCATTGATTGATGTAGTCACTATGAGTCACCCTTATACACATATCAATGATTGATGTAGTCACTTCTTCTTCTTTCGTTCGCTTGAAATATATCTATATCTGCAATGTTGTCTCTTGTATGAATTTAACCGTCTTTTTCAGTTCATACAGTGGTCTATAGAGTTTATCTTCCACTGTCGTCTCTCTAGGCCAGAAGGTTTGCCTAGATATGTTATATTTTGGGCAGTCTTGGAGTATGTGCTCTGCTGTCTGTGAGGCCAATTACATGTGCACATGGCTGTTTCACCAATCTTGAATTTTGTATACATGTGGTTGCGTAATCTATTGTGTATTGTTCTGAGGCGCAGAATAATGACTTGTTCTGGTCTGTCCATAACGTGGTAGTCATCTTGGGCAGGTTTTGGTGGCTTTCTGACTGATTTGATCATTCTTTTCTTTGGTGGTATGTAACGGGAACATCAGGCTGTTCTTCTTTGGCTCTTTCCTTAGCCAATTGATCAGCTCTGTCGGTTCCGGGTACTCCACAGTGGGATGGTATCCACTGTATGGTGACATT
This sequence comes from Cepaea nemoralis, assembly GCA_014155875.1. Lineage (NCBI taxonomy): Eukaryota > Metazoa > Mollusca > Gastropoda > Stylommatophora > Helicidae > Cepaea > Cepaea nemoralis. The sequence goes on from JACEFZ010028038.1 coordinate 178,882, forward strand.
ATGCTGACTGCTAAGTTCAGAAAGTAGTGTCCTCAGTACTGGCAATTTCCCAGACAGGAGCGCCTCGAGTACTGATTTTGCATCTGTCAGTAGCACCACAGGTTGTGTACCATTGCTGGTATTTATTAATTTCTCTGTTGCTATCTTGATTGCCTCAATTTTAGCATCATAGTTATGGCAGTACTTTCCTGTCGGTACTCTGGCTGTGTCCCTAGTATTATTTGGGTATTCTATGTACACTCCCGCTCCTCCATTTCGAACAGCATTTTGTGCCGACCCATCCGTGTAGGCTCGGATCCAAAGGTCCTGTGGGTATTCTTAATCAAGGAAGCTGAGAGTGGCTGTTCTGCGCTGCACACTGTTCTGTTCTTCCTTGCCAAATATTTCTCTCACTTTTGTCTGGATTTGTAATGATAGTCTATGCTCATCTTTCCATGGAGTTCGCTCTGGAATAGTTGTTAGCGGGATACCAACTGTGGGCAAATCGGTGGTTTCTCTGCAGAGTCGTTTGGCCTGGTGGATAAAACTACTTCATATCAACCGCCCCATAGCTAGGTTTTCAAATCTGTTCTTCATAGGGTGGCCTGGCAAGCTGAGGAACTTTTCTGTTTGTATTAGCGTTTTCGTATCTCTGCCCTCACTCAGTGCTTGTGTCCTCCCCATCTTCTCCATTTCCACTATAGGGGTTGATCTTATCCCTCCTGTGGTGATTCTAAATGCTTGATTTTGCACCTTGCCCAGCTCTTGTAGTGTGGTTTTTGATGCTGAACACCACGCAGTTGACCCATATTCCAGGTATGGTCGTATGCTCTGTTGGTACACTTTGCTAAGTATTTTCCCACTGGCTCCCCATGTGATTCTACTTAGCTTTCTCAGGATGGCTTTTTTCCTTATGGCTTTTGCTACTGCTTTGTTAATGTGCTTTCTCCATGTCAGCCTGCCATCAAATGTTACTCCAAGGTATGTTGGTTCTTTATCTACTCTTAGAGGTGTTCCATTTATCTGGATGATCCCTGCCTTTTGTTTTGAAGAGAGGGTAAATAGAGTGGTGCTGCACTTGTCAGTGTTTATGCTGACACACCATCTATTTGCCCATGCAACAAATGTATCTACAGCTCTTTGTAGCAATTTGGTGGCCACTGATTGTCACCGACCGTTAGGGTAATTCTATTGAAATAGACAGAAATCCCTATCCAAGAGTTTGCCGACAGTCTCTAGAAATTATGGCTCGTTAAAAGAATGTCTAAAGGGATGCTCCCGATAGAAGAGACTGGGATTCACTTGGTAGACAAAGGCAGAAGGTGAAGAACACTCGTGTATGTAGGAAGACCTACCACGAATGTCTAGTTTATCTGTCGGTGATCCTTCGTCAATTGATGGAGCCCCCTGTTGTAAATACTTTCACGCACTCACACGCACGCCTTTCGTTCAAATGATCACGAGTGGAGTACGTGGGTGTAAGTATAAAACAATAATACTCTTTAATAATAAAAGAGATAATGAAAATTGTCGTTCAACTGGTGAACTGGGACAATAAAATTTATGTTACAGGTACAAAAAGTTTTCTGATGCTTAGCTCGATAGCATATCATCATTCACACCATCCAGACAGTGACACACTCAGAACACATGTAGACACAGAGTCACCTGAGACAATCTGATCTCGGTTAGGAGTAGTACTGGCTTTCGTTTGGACTATGTCTTGGAGTCGACCCTGGCATTCGACAGGTGTACGATGCTCCTCTGGATTCCAGGTTCCGTCTCCACTCGTTGGTGGCTCAAAGTTTTGGTAACCGGACCAGTTAGGTGTCAGGAGTATCAGCAGCGAGGCTCCTTAAATCAAACAAACAGTTGCAGACTCCTTAGTGTCTTGACAATAGCAATGTGTCTGAGTGCTGGTGTTGTGTGTCTGTTGTGTATGTGTCAGATGCAGAATAGGAATAAAACATAGTTCCTATCTGCTATTCTGTATCAAAAGCAAAGGGCCAATAGCTCCTATTAGCTTGGCTATACATTGTATGACATGGTGATACAAGGTGAAAAAGGGTCCAGAAGTGGACACATTCTAAGACCACATGGTCCATTGGAGTAGACCATGTAGACAAATCTTTGTTTGAAAAAGGCATTACAAAATGTACATGGTTGTAAAACTTGAAGTGAATCATATGCAATAATTACTGGTGCATTCCTTAACACCATGGTGAGGAAGTCCTGGGCAGCCAGCATGTTTCCCTAGATAGCTAAGGAAAGGCCAACAATAATTCATCCTAATCCCACATCAATCATTAGGCATAAAGCAATCAAGTGGCGCCACGAAGTTGTGAGGTATACCCCACAGAATATTTGAGTTAGAAGATAAGAAGAAGGCCAGCAGGCAAGCAAGGGGGCTGAGATATTCCAGGCATTGGGCTTTAGGATGTCTCAGTTATCCCTTGTTGAGTTATTTACTCCCCAAATTCTGATTCCTCACCACATGGTATTTGCTTTGAACTTATGACCGTCAGTGTCGAGTAGTTCGGCATGGCGGTGAATCAGGGGTAAGCAAATTTATGTTTGAATATAAATCGCCTAGTAATATTGCTGGCATGAGAGAATCATGTTCCACATGTCTCTTCTACTTCTACCCACATGGCAAAATCATGTTATCATATTTTCAACAAAATATACACGTAAATACATTCACAAAATGCATATGAAAATAATCAGTAAGGTTTATACATTATATCTATATATTTTTATCTATAAATATATCTAGGCCTCAAATGTTTTCTCTCAATGTCTCCCCTTTCAAATACCATGTTTCATAAATATACATGGTCGGGAAAGTTTTGTGTTTTCCCAATATCAGAATATAAATGTGTACACACTCCTTACTATAATCGTAACTATTGTGTTATTACACTCACCCCCAGTCTTATTGCAGCAATAAAGATCTGTTTTGGTATAATCTACCAAAGATGGAGTTAGATATGGCAGCTCACTTAATGTAAGGTCCGCCTAGCACAGCAGCTATGGTCGTTGTGAACCTGACGGAAGTTGTTAGTCACAATTTCCGGTGCAGCCGTACTATTAGCATATCGCTGTATTCCCGTTGCTAGGGATTGACTGACATATACTTGGTATTAATGATAAGGGTTGAAGACAGGGGATTTCCCTTGTGACATCATTTGAATAGATGACACGAAAATACACGCTGTCACCAATGCACTGTGTAGTTTTAGTGCAGAAAATGTCTGCGTAGTCATTCTGACGTCATTATTAGTAATTTAGCTGCTGTACTGAATCCAGAATGTAAATTAGGAATTCCACTAACGTAGTAGTGGTGGTGTTTGCATAGTGATCTAGACTCATCCCGTCACATATGCCGCCCCTAGAGAAAAGTACGGCTCAGCGAAATTTTAGGGTGGATGAGCCTAGATCTACTATGCATTCTCACCATAGTTTATATCTGAACCAATTGTTCCCCTCTAGAGAAGGATCTATTAGACTTCTTTCGACTCCGGGGCAGGCTTGGTACTTTGGTGTGACCTGGCGTTTCTCCAGATAAGTTTAGTGAGGATTCAGTCAGAGGTGGGTATGGAAAGCTAAGAGGTTCTTCCCTCCTCTCTATTTTCTGAACAACATTTAGAGCTACCAGATGTACTGGTCGTTCTTTTGCTCTGTCATAATATTTGCGGAGCAATTTAATGTGGTAGATTTTCATCTTACCTTTCATGAAGATTTTATATTTGGTGTTGGACACTTTCTCCATTATGGGGAATGGTCCTTGCCACTCAGTCTCCTTATTAGTCCCACTAGATCTTAAGAGTAACACTTTGTCCCCTACCGCTAGCGAACGTTTTGAGGAAGAAAATTTTCCTCTCTGGGGAGTCTTCCTAGCACTAGGAAGTTGGTTACAGCCAGGTGTTAGAGTTGGGACATGGGTCAGTGCACTCCCTACTATCATGGGAGTGGATGGTTCTCCTAAATAAACATATTTACTTCCCAGTATTATTTCATAGATAGGATCAGTCATCACGGCTGCCGATATAGTTCCCGTTACAAATCTAGAGTTAACTAACACTTGGGCTATTGGTAAAGTTAGGGTAGGCGAACTTCTTGTCGCACCCCTAACTTCAACCATGTTTTGAGTCAACTGACCAGGTTTTACTAAGTGCGATGCGATTATGGCATCATACGTTAAACCCGTATCATGCAGACACTCGACCAACTGTCCATTGACATTGATCTTCTCTACCACTCGATGTCCTCTCATTTCGGGAGGCGGTGGTAGTGTAGTGTTTTTCTTCCCTATCGAGAAGCAAGCCGCAATCTGGGGTTTTGCTCTGCGCTTGCATTCTACCGTACTGTGGGAATTATTATGACAATTCATGCAGTATGGTTTTCTAGCCCCAGATGTGGTTTGTTTTTTATTATGCTGCTGCTGGGGTTGCCTCTGGTTTGCTGGTATATTGCTAGGGGTTTGTCCCTGATTGGTTGGAGGTGGGTTCTGTTGAGGTTGGGGAGGTTGCGTTGGGACCGAGTCCCCATGAGCAGTCAGATATCTTTCAGCGAAGACTATCATTTCCTCCAGTGTTTGTGCCCCTTGTTCAACGATGAAAGTTTCCATCGGCTTCAACATACAGTTCCTCAGCTGCTCACACAAAACCATCTCCCGCAAACCCAGATAGGAGTGTTCATACTCTCCCAATGCCTCCCATCTACAAAGATAACTCTGCAGACGAGCGGACAATTGTGAGAATGACTCACCCTTCAGACGTCTTGCGGTTCGGAATTTCCGCTGATAAACAGCTGAGGTTAACTCATATCTCTTCAATATAGCTGATTTCAAACTTTCATAAGAATGTTCATGGCCTGAAGGTAGTCCCCGAAAGACTACATACGCTTGTCCCCTCAGTGCCTGAGAAAGCTTCAAGTTCCAGTGTTCCCTAGCCAACCCAAATGACTCAGCTAATTTCTCGAATTTCTGAAGGTAACTATCCAATTGTTCCTGAGTTTCCTCGAACGGCATCAAAGGAAAACTCATAGGACCCACATGAGAAGTCGAATGTAGCTGGGTTTCAATGCTGGGTGCCGGAGAGCTGGCGTAAGAACAGGTTGCTGATAGAGCTTGGTTTTCTAGCTCTTTCATCCTCAACTTGTGTTGTCGGATTTTTTAGTTTTCCTGTAACTGTCTAAGTTCTTTCTCAGCCTCGATTTTCTTAAGCTCTGTCTCTGCTTCCAGTTTCTTAAGCTCGAGTTCATGCCTACGTATTTTATCTTCCCTGTCTTCTTTCCTTAACTCCCTCTCCATATCATGGACATATTTGGCTGCATCAGGCACCGATAACCCCATAGCTAGTGCTGCTGCATGCAAATCTGCTGATGAACTCATGACTGAGTTTTGACTGAGAGGGTGAGTGATCAGTGAACTACAATTTCTATATCAATATTATCCTACTTCCCAATTCAAGTTGTACTAATACAATTGCAATAATTTACAAATATTATTAGTACATACACAAAAATGGTTAGTACAAACAATGATACAAAACACACTTTCACTCTCTCAATCCAATGGAAACAACTAATTACAGAGTTTCCTAAACTACTCTACCCTTTACTGAGATGAGAAAACAAAATTTTTGTACCAAGTAACACAATTTATTAGAAATATTATTTCTAATTAGTTGGGTAGATCCCGGAACGAGACCACAGTTGTCACCGACCGTTAGGGTAATTCTATTGAAATAGACAGAAATCCCTATCCAAGAGTTTGCCGACAGTCTCTAGAAATTATGGCTCGTTAAAAGAATGTCTAAAGGGATGCTCCCGATAGAAGAGACTGGGATTCACTTGGTAGACAAAGGCAGAAGGTGAAGAACACTCGTGTATGTAGGAAGACCTACCACGAATGTCTAGTTTATCTGTCGGTGATCCTTCGTCAATTGATGGAGCCCCCTGTTGTAAATACTTTCACGCACTCACACGCACGCCTTTCGTTCAAATGATCACGAGTGGAGTACGTGGGTGTAAGTATAAAACAATAATACTCTTTAATAATAAAAGAGATAATGAAAATTGTCGTTCAACTGGTGAACTGGGACAATAAAATTTATGTTACAGGTACAAAAAGTTTTCTGATGCTTAGCTCGATAGCATATCATCATTCACACCATCCAGACAGTGACACACTCAGAACACATGTAGACACAGAGTCACCTGAGACAATCTGATCTCGGTTAGGAGTAGTACTGGCTTTCGTTTGGACTATGTCTTGGAGTCGACCCTGGCATTCGACAGGTGTACGATGCTCCTCTGGATTCCAGGTTCCGTCTCCACTCGTTGGTGGCTCAAAGTTTTGGTAACCGGACCAGTTAGGTGTCAGCAGTATCAGCAGCGAGGCTCCTTAAATAAAACAAACAGTTGCAGACTCCTTAGTGTCTTGACAATAGCAATGTGTCTGAGTGCTGGTGTTGTGTGTCTGTTGTGTATGTGTCAGATGCAGAATAGGAATAAAACATAGTTCCTATCTGCTATTCTGTATCAAAAGCAAAGGGCCAATAGCTCCTATTAGCTTGGCTATACATTGTATGACATGGTGATACAAGGTGAAAAAGGGTCCAGAAGTGGACACATTCTAAGACCACATGGTCCATTGGAGTAGACCATGTAGACAAATCTTTGTTTGAAAAAGGCATTACAAAATGTACATGGTTGTAAAACTTGAAGTGAATCATATGCAATAATTACTGGTGCATTCCTTAACACCATGGTGAGGAAGTCCTGGGCAGCCAGCATGTTTCCCTAGATAGCTAAGGAAAGGCCAACAATAATTCATCCTAATCCCACATCAATCATTAGGCATAAAGCAATCAAGTGGCGCCACGAAGTTGTGAGGTATACCCCACAGAATATTTGAGTTAGAAGATAAGAAGAAGGCCAGCAGGCAAGCAAGGGGGCTGAGATATTCCAGGCATTGGGCTTTAGGATGTCTCAGTTATCCCTTGTTGAGTTATTTACTCCCCAAATTCTGATTCCTCACCACATGGTATTTGCTTTGAACTTATGACCGTCAGTGTCGAGTAGTTCGGCATGGCGGTGAATCAGGGGTAAGCAAATTTATGTTTGAATATAAATCGCCTAGTAATATTGCTGGCATGTGAGAATCATGTTCCACATGTCTCTTCTACTTCTACCCACATGGCAAAATCATGTTATCATATTTTCAACAAAATATACACGTAAATACATTCACAAAATGCATATGAAAATAATCAGTAAGGTTTATACATTATATCTATATATTTTTATCTATAAATATATCTAGGCCTCAAATGTTTTCTCTCAATGTCTCCCCTTTCAAATACCATGTTTCATAAATATACATGGTCGGGAAAGTTTTGTGTTTTCCCAATATCAGAATATAAATGTGTACACACTCCTTACTATAATCGTAACTATTGTGTTATTACACTCACCCCCAGTCTTATTGCAGCAATAAAGATCTGTTTTGGTATAATCTACCAAAGATGGAGTTGGATATGGCAGCTCACTTAATGTAAGGTCTGCCTAGCACAGCAGCTATGGTCGTTGTGAACCTGACGGAAGTTGTTAGTCACAATTTCCGGTGCAGCCGTACTATTAGCATATCGCTGTATTCCCGTTGCTAGGGATTGACTGACATATACTTGGTATTAATGATAAGGGTTGAAGACAGGGGATTTCCATTGTGACATCATTTGAATAGATGACGTGAAAATACACGCTGTCCCCAATGCACTGTGTAGTTTTAGTGCAGAAAATGTCTGCGTAGTCATTCTGACGTCATTATTAGTAATTTAGCTGCTGTACTGAATCCAGAATGTAAATTAGGAATTCCACTAACGTAGTAGTGGTGGTATTTGCATAGTGATCTAGACTCATCCCGTCACACTGATGCATGTTCATTTGTGCTCCATAAAACCAGGTCATCGGCGTACATTGCCGCTTTAATTCCATGCGGTAGATTAGCAACACGATCATTGATGAAGATTAGAAAAAGTGTGGGGGACAAGACTCCGCCCTGGGGAACACCGTGACGCAGTAGTACTTTCTTGCTCTTGAGTCCGTCTATCTGTACTCGGGCTCTTCTGTTGTGCAAGTATGCTTTCACCCATTTGTATATTCTTCCAACAGTTTCTCAGTTTCTTCATCAAACCTTCTTTCCAGACTTTGTCTAAGGCTTTCTTCAGATCTATCCATGCTGCAAGCACCAGCTTCTTCTCTTGGAATGCATCCTCAATTTCTTGAGAGAGGTAGGTTGTCTGATCTTCCGTAGAGTATCACTGCATAAAGCCAGCCTGCTGTGGCACAAGATGTTTTTACTTTCAATGTACCACTGTAGTTTGTGATTGATGATGCGCTCCAGTGTTTTGCAGAGACAACTGGTGAGGCTAATTGGTCTGTAGCTAGAGGCAATGGAACCATCTTTCCCTGATTTTAGGAGGGGTATCATGATTGCTTCTCTCCAGGCTTGTGGAACACTGTCTAAGGTCCAGCTGTTATTGAAGATCTGCAACAGCTTTGCTTTGGCCTCTGTTCCTAGATTCCTGATAATTTCTTTGGAGATACCATCAGCTCCTGGTGAATTTCTCATTTTCAGTTTTGATATGGCTAGCTCCAGTTCGCTGATTGTGATGGGTGCCTCCAGAACCTCATGTACTATTTCCTTCTGACCTGTATGTTGTCGTTTCTCTCGAATCTCTTGTTGTTTCTCTGGACTAATTTTGATATTGTTATCTTGTGCGAATGAGTCCGCAAAATGGTCATCTGCTTGCTTTTTTGTTAAGATGTTTCCATCTTTATGTAGTGCAATTTTTGAGTTTCTCCCTGTGCCCTCATCGTTAAGTTGTTTTATTAGCTTCCACAATTTCCTTGTGTCTTTTTCAATGTTCAGAGACTCTGTTTTCTCCTGCCAGCTTTTCCGTCTAGCCTGCAGCTTGGCCCTTTGAAATTTGGCTTTTGCATGCTGGAATTTATTGTGGTGCTCTTGGCTGGGTGTGGCCTCTGCTTGCTTTCTACACACTTCCACATCGTTATGCAACTGTTCCAGTTCATTACTCCAGTAGGGTTTATATTATTTATGTGGTGCGCCTCTTGTCTGGCTGCCTCCGTCTTCATCACCTTTCCTTTGCTAGAGCAGACTGTGGTCTCACTCGAGTGTAGATGTGTCTGCGCATGCATGTACGTGCATACACATCTAGGGCATACTGGTTATTTTCTGTTATTTTCCGTTATTTCGCCGTCGACCCTTCTCCTGTTAGTTTAAACAGTTCCGCCACGTGCAGGCCAGGAATTGGACTTTTGCTGCATAGGTTATGTATTCACGAGCCATTGGGGTATTTAAGCAATGTTGGGCGCTCACCCCAGCACTGCGCCCCGACTACATACAGCAACATTTGGAAACATGTAGTCACTGAGTCACCCTTTATACACATATAGATTGGTTTAGTCACTCTGAATCACTTCTCATACACATTCCATTCACTTGGAATAATTGACAGTATGCATGCTATTTTTTCCAGGTAAAAAGTCTCCTAACAACAAATCGAGTGGTTGTAATAATTATCTTCGTATATATCATTCTGATGTCATGTAATGCTCCGGTGTACGTCGTCAGCAGCCTGGGGATGAAATATTTTCCTGATAGAAACAAAACTATTCTTGGTGTCGTCTACAAGAGCGGAGGAGCAATGGTTGAGAAGTATTTCTATGCCATTAACAACAGTGTGATCCCTTTTAGTTCTTTCATAATCATCATTATCTGCACTGTGATACTGGTTTTCAAGTTATCGAGGTCAAACAAATGGCGGAAAAGATCGTCTGCTTCTGCCAAAGCCGACAGCGTTTCCCTTCGTAACCAGAAGGTTGGAACCATGGTTGTGATGATATCCACACTCTTCATTGTCTGTTTTATCCCGTTAAGTTTTCTGTTCATTGCCATGTCGCTTTTTCCAGAATTTTCATTTGATGGCAGAGAGAAGAATTTCCTGTTAACAATAGGAGGGTGTATTGTCATTTTGGAATCAATCAATTCATCGTCCAACATATTCATCTACTATAAGATGAGCAGTAGATACAGAGGCGTGTGTCGACAACTGATTTGTTAAACTCTGTGTAGGGAGTGAAGAAGATACGCATGGCATGCATAGATCATGAGAAGAAAACAATTTAAACGCGTTTACTACAGGCAAATACAGCTGCTCTTAAAATACTGTTTACAGTATTAGATATACATTCAGATGATGGTTGCTCCTGTCAAACAGCGGTAGCGGATTAGAAAAGATAATATTTTCTGTTCAGAGACGAAGCGACAATAACAATAGTTTTTTCTGAACTATAAATGAAATTATATGTCAGATAAAGCTTACAATAAACGATGAAGAGATTGAGAATTTCAGAAAAGTGTAATACCTTGGTTTATATGTAAGAACAATGGGCGAGATTCAAATCAAGCCTGAAAGGGACTGACAATGCATAGGTTAAACAGTACCAAGAATATATGGCTTGCACTTGTAAGTACATACAAGTAAACACTCTGAGAATATGCACGTTTTCTGTGTAAACCACACATTCTTGGCATTTAACTTAAAACTGGTACAGGGATGTTCTTAGATTACTGTGGTTCAAGAATACGAAAAATACTGAGATTCTTCACACGCCATTGGTTGAGGAAGTACAGTATTGATATGCATTGTCCCTGTAAGAAGCGACCATCGTCTATAAGCATGAAGGTGGACAACGGTCATTTCCTAGTGCCCATTTTATGCTGGGTGCACGGACAACTCAGGTCAATGTTGTGTTTCTAAAAATGCCTGCCTAGAGTTATATCCACCGGGCCGGCAGACAAACATGACAGTCACTGCGCTACAGCTCTCTCGACAGAAATATACAGCACTGGCATATGTTGATGTAATACAAATGCAGGAAAGTGAATAAATTATTATGTTACTTGATCGGAATATACAGTGCGTGTATTTGTGTATGTAATCAAACCGTAGGAAACGTATAACGTTATTTTATTTGATCAGAATATATATCATGTGTATAGCATGTAAACATGCCTTTCAGTTGTATTTTTGTATGGTGCAAACTTTGGATATTTATGGAACACTCCGCAACGTGGCTAGAACACTCTGTGGCTTAAGAGTTAATGGACGCAATTACACAGCTCCACGACTGCCGAGTCTACAGTTAATAGAAATATCCCTTGGTTTAGACTTCGATAAAACAAATGACATTCTAAATCTGTCTTTGTGTCTTCTGCTCAAATACTAATCCTAATAATAGAAAACACACATATTTTGCTTCCTCTTGCTTGGAAATAGAACTTTGCAAAAAATACAAGCCCTTACTGCCGGTAGTTGCTACTACTGGTGAGTGTATTGAACTGATTTTGCTTGAGGGATATCTGTCCTTATTTCCAGTTATCTCTCACCATCAGGAGAACATATTCCGATTACTGAGGTAGTTGTAACTGACGCCCTCAAGTCAAAGACGAGAAGTTAACATCTAATCCCCATCGACATATGTGTTCAAAGAACCCAAAGCACAGCGGTCAGAAGAGAAAGTTAAGCGTGTCAACACTCGCAACTACGCCGTAATAAAACACACCATTAATGGAGGTGTCTGTAAACAAACACTTTTAATGGAGCTTTTAAAATACACGGATGGCTCAATGCTAAGAGGTAAAAGAAACACATCAGATTTCGTGGCGAAGGTTGGTGGACGGTGTTTGGAGCCTGGCATATGATACCATAACATCTAGTCTGAGAATGGTAGAAACAGTCACGGCGGGGTCCGCTGGTTGGAGGACAAACAGCACATGCATGTCGTAATTGTAACGAACTCACAAAGGATGATGAAAAAGGTGACGGCTGGCATGCTTCGGGCAGATTGACAGGCTTCCATTTAACAAACAAAATGAGAGAGCATCTGTAACATAACGTGGTCAGTCATCCCCATTCTCAGTCCATGAAAACATTTCTCAAAAGTGATTGTGGAACGGCATACCTCCTGATATCTGAGTAATTTTAAGATATAAGGTTCTGGAACAGGGCAGGTTATGATAAAGGCGCATGCAGTCATTTGATTGGCTGATGCCTGCTTAAGGACACTATCTTCTGGGCCAAAACCATTCTCCTCCACATTTCCTTGAATCTCCTTTTATATTTGTTGATACTTTGATTATGACATTTTCATACATATATATTTTCATACATATGTATAGCCAAGTTTTTTTTTTTTTTTTTGTATCAGCAGAGGAGGGGATGGTGGAGAGGCCTTCATTTGGGACAGCCTAGCCAGATCTTCAACTCCTTATCCATATAGAAAGTCAATGATTCCTACAGTACTACAGGTTGGACTTACCAGCCTAAACCCCTATCCTCCAATGCATATGCTGATGACACTGAAAGGGTCGATTAGTTAAACCCTTCAACACAGTGATGGTCTGAATTGTAAACAATGTTCCAGGGACTTACCTTCACACACCGCGAAGAGGACCCCTATCTATTAAATGACCTCCTGGTATCAGTTTGCCTCAAGCAGGTCCATGGTTGGGTGATGTCTGTGTTCATTGCAACTCCCATATTTATCCTCAAGCCTGGATTACTGGCATCTCTTTGGGGAATTTCTACCTCAGCTCATTAATAGCTGTGGATTACTCTGGAGGAAGAAGATTTGTAGTTGTTCATTTATTATATTGGATTAATAACTGTGGTCCAGGAATGAGTGTAGGCTTTTGTCCCCATTCTAAACTGGATTATAGGTTGCAGTCCAGGAACTAATGTCTTGGTTTTATTCCTATTCGGAAAACATGGGGAGTTAGACTTGCTTCGTGGAATGCCGTAGAATGTTGGATGTAAGTCCAAAATCACTGAATGGTATTCAATACGTCATGGACACCACGTACGGAACTTTCGACTTTCCATTATCAGGAGGCGTGGATATTCAACTTATGAATAACCCCAATCGTCAGCTTCTCAGGCAGACTTGTCACCACCAGGGATTCATTATGTTATTCCTTCAAGATTTGTCACAGGAGAGAGTGAACTTGATGAGAGCGTATCAAAGTAAAGCTGTTACTTGGAAACTATACCTTACACTGCTTAATATTGGCGACAGGATAATATTGAACAGGACAGTGTGCATGACTTTGTGCTTTGCTCCAAGAGTGAGAACTCTTTCTCCAGTGCCACTGAAGGAGATAATAGTTTAATTAGATTAGGTCTGGTGTTGAAGGATGAGTTTTCATGGATTGAGGTGATGTGGATAGAGAAGAGTTATGATTTTATAGGTTGGGACTCAGTGGGTTGTTTGAGGGAAGTACCTGGTTGTATTCTCACTTATGTGTAATAATGCATATGTTTTGTCGAAGTGCATATTGTTTTCCCTGGGTGAAACCTGGGTCTTCACTTGGCCCCACCAGTCACAATAAAAAGGGGGTTGTTGAAAATGGTTGTTGAGTATATTCCTAGTGGTTGTCTTTATCAACTGTTGTGGAGTGCAGTGAATTGTGAATGTTTTGTTCAGATGTTGTTCAGTACATTTCATTGTGAATGTCTTGTCCAGTTGTTGCTGAGACCATTCCATTGTGAATGTCTTGTCCGGCTGTTGTGAGACCATTTCGTTGTGAATGCCCTGTCCAACTGTTGTGAGATCATTTCATAGTGAATGTCTTGTTCAACCTTTGTTGAATACAGCTATTGTGAATGTTATGTTCAACTGTGTGAAGTATCTTCCATTGTTGCTGTTTTGGTCAACTACTGTTGAGTCCAAATGACATGTGTCACTTGTGATACAATTAAAAAGAGATCTACAGGAGGTTGGCAGATAGCATGCAGTCAACATTATTGTTGAGGGACCAAATTCCTCGGTTGCTGTGGCGAATTGCCTAGATCTCTATAAGCCTTAAGGAGGAACCTTTCATTTTTATTTCTAAATTCTGTGTGGGAATTAAACTTTAATTCTAATTTTCTCACAGTGGGGGATTCTAGAGTCAAAATTATATTGTTCCTCTAAAGGGCTGTTCGGGAATGATTATCCATCCCATTAGGGATGCCCTTAGACAACTTGCTATATCAAACCTTTATTATATCTATCTATCATATATAGATATATTTTATACAAACCTCACACATAGGGGCTTCTGTAATATTCTCTTAAAACCTCACAGCATCTGTTGGATCTTTCCCCCCAGGATACGCTGGTATGGTGGGAACCGATCAGGCTGACAGATTGGCTGGGTCTGCACCCCTTGACTGGGTACTGGTATAAGGCACATGTGGTCGGGTGCCATACTGTGGTTCACATTAAAACAACTGCAACGATCCAACAGCATGGATACTTCTTCAGCTCATAACAATACAACAGCAAGAGCGAAAATATAGTTTCAACTTGTAACTGAAGGACGAAGCTGACTCCTGGCTTCAATTGTAATAATGCTGTTTAATTCTCACAGCGTACACAGTTCAGTTCAACAAATACGATAATTCATAACTTAAAGGGCCTGTTATACCAGGCTGGCATTAAGTGACGGAAACATGAATATGTATTTCTAAACTACGAACCTTATTTCATACATGTCAGACATTCGTTCATTCTGTCCATCCACCAAGTGTTCGTCTCTCTGCTCTATAAATTATGTCTAATTTTTTCTGCCCGTAAGTCCGTTAATCTGTAACGATATTCTGTAGCATTTCGGCAATCTATTCTTTCGTCTGTTATTATATTTCCAGCCGCTGATCTTATGCCAATCCAATCCTTAGCCACGCCAATTCTCCAATATCAAAATTGCACCGCCTTCTTGTTCAAACGTCCCCGCAAGTCTGCCGTTGCTATTGTCCTCCGTGTGACGTTTTTGTTGTTGTCAACTCGTCTCTTAGATTTTATGGGATTTTAGGCGTACAGGATTTCTACATAATTTCTATTACGTCATTTCGTTGCACTCGCTATACGGCATCGGGGCCCTTTGGAATCGTGTGCATAGTGCAAAAGAGTAGATGGATCATCATGGCTTGGTGAAAACTGTGCTGCAGGATGTGGTCAGAGGATCAGACCGACACTCACTCAGGGCCCCGAGAAGAGGACAGGCGGACATATGGTCAGACTGCTATTGGAGTATATGCATTGGGACTCTTCGTTGGTTTTTGGAGATGAAGGCGGAGTGCTATGGGAATATCCTGAGTGACGTGGTGTCGGTTCTTAACTTAATAAACCCGTCCAACAAAGACATCTCACTGAAGTGTCCAGTCCAGTAATCCAACAAGAAAGACTCGTACACGCCCTAAGTAGGAACCATTTCGTTGCGTGTTGGAACTTATATAGATCAAAAGATAAATAGCTTGCTACATAGCCAGGTAGGCAGGCAGGCAGGCATAAAGACAGACAGACAGGCAGAATGGCAATTAGACAGACAGACAGACAGACAGACAGACAGACAGACAGACAGACAGACAGACAGACAGACAGACAGACATGTCTTTGCTAATGATGCAGGAGAATTGTCAATCACCACGACATATTTATAGAAAAAGGAAATAGAAAGAAGTTATCATTGTGTCGGTCCTAAATATATGTAAATAAAGAAAACCTTGAACTCTAACTGTTAAAACCTAATCAATATTCTACGTTATACTGGCAAGGTTGGTTATGCACGCGCGCGGGTGCGTATGTGTGCATGTGTGTGTGTGTGTGTGTGTGTGTGTGTGTGTGTGTGTGTGTGTGTGTGTGTGTGTGTGTGTGTGTGTTTTGGGGGGAGAAAGAGTCATATTTAAAACTATGTCATTATAATTATATACTTTTCCGTACTTTTTCACGTGTAGCTTTCAAATTTCCTTTACTTATGGGACACGCATGTGTACAATCAGCCAATAGAAACTACCGTCATTGCACTCCGGTATTATACTTAATTGCAACCCATGACATAATTCAGCAGATTATATCTGACGGCTGCAGTAGCATGCTATCTAAACCCGTCTTTAATGACGGTCTCACATAGTTAATGAGATGCTAATACTGAAGGCGTGTAACAACTATAATTAAGGCTATCGTCACTGAAAACGTCATAATAAGAATAGTTTCCGTGAGAGTTTCACTTTACAAAATATTACATCGAATTGTTAGTTTTGTATACATTACAAATTACAAATAGATGCTATAATGCAGTATCAAACCTGTTAATTCTGCCTGCCTGCCTGCCTGCCTGCCTGCCGGCCTGTCTGTCTGTCTGTCTGTCTGTCTGTCTGTCTGTCTGTCTGTCTGTCTGTCTGTCTGTCTGTATGCGTATACATATGACATAGCTTTATCTCACTTGCAGCTCTTAGGTGTATCATGGTATTAGGCTCAATCATCACAGTCCCTCACTGCTCTCAAAGCCACACCCAAGTCAGATGTATAAATTGATCTTAACATGAAAGCTGATGTTGCTTCTCCACAAGGGAAAGTATATTTTTTTTGGTTATGGCAGAGAGCAACGTCGCCAAGATTGCCTTATTCGCTAATTAATTCATTTAAATGAGACTTAAAAAATGTATGATAACAAAGAGAACATGCCTACAAGTGTACATATACAGTCAAGTCCACTTAAGTCTTTACCAGGACCAGCACAAAACAAATCTATCCGACGAACAGAGCGGAACAAATAAAAACCAGTAGGAATTAGGACCAACAATCCACACAACCACGGACCTCAACAATAACCACAGCTGATGAAGCAGGTTAGACGAGGCCGAATTTGGAATTTTTGTTTTTTAAAATTGGAATTGGAATTGGAAGTCGAACTCGGATAACTAGAATTTCGCTTAAGTCGACGTTATTGGCTTGGTCCCGGCCAAGAACCTTCTTTATCTTTGTATAAAAATTCTTGATAAGTCGAATTCGGTTAACTCGAATTTTCGGATTAGCCAAACATAAAAATGAATTACCGACTATATAAATGTCCACGTTTAAGTCGAACTGTTCATTTCACCCCCCCCCCCCCCCTTCCCCCCCTTACCCCGAAAAAAAATTGTTTCGTGAAAGAATGTGTATTTTTAGTCAGCCCGGAGAACAATCTCGCACATAATATGTTGCTACATGTCAACAATGGCTGCTAGTGGACGAAAGCTTAAAACTTTGACTTTAAAAAGAAAGATTGAGCTGTTGGAAGAGGTTGAACATAGTGGGAAGAAGAAAGTGGATATAGCTAGAGAATTTGGTATTCCAACATCGACACTTTCCGGCATTTTAAAGCATAAAGACCGCTACAAACAATTGTTTTTCGAATGTCAAATCGACAGTGATAGGCAGAGAGCTAGAAGAACTGCTGCGTGCGATTTTGTTGATGCTGCCCTTTTAAAATGGTTCACTGTGATTAGATCGGCAAATGTACCAGTAAATGGGCCTTTACTTATTGCGAAAGCAGAAGAATTTGCACGTCTTGGAGGTCAGACAGATTGGAATTGTAGTGCTGGCTGGTTGGATCGTTTCAAAAAACAACACTGCATCACTTACAAGAATGTTTGTGGAGAGAAACAGTCAGTCGACGAAGCAACGACTCACTCATGGATAGAAGACGTGCTCAGACCTGCTTTAGCTAAATATAATTCTGCGGATGTATTTAATGCCGATGAAACTGGATTATTTTGGAGATTGCTACTTGATAAAACATTTTCTTTCAAAAATGAAGTGTCATGGGGGAAAAAATCCAAAGAAAGAATAACAGTGGTTGTGTGTCCCAATATGGATGGTAGTAAACAATGGCCTTTATTTGTGATTGGAAAATTTAAAAATCCTCGTTGCTTCAAAGGCCTAAAAAAATTGTGTGTGAATTACAGAGCCAATTCGAAGGCATGGATGACATCAGAACTGTTCAATGAGTGGCTACAAGAATTTGATTATTCAATGAGTGTGTAAACAAAGAAAAGTTCTTTTAATTGTTGACAATTGTTCAGCCCACACAAAAATTAACAATCTGAAGGCAACAGAGCTTTTGTTTTTGCCACCTAATGCCACATCAACACTTCAGCCTTGTGATCAAGGTATCATTCAAAATCTGAAAGTTCTTTATAGATCCACAATGTTGTCAAAACTTGTGGGTCATATGGATGCTGACCTCATTTGTGATGATTTCAAGATAACCCTACTTGATGCTATTCTTATGTTAAAATCTTCATGGGACAGAGTTTTACCAGCAACTATTGCAAACTGCTTTAGACAGGCTGGCTTCTTACCTGCAGTAGATGTCTCTGTAAATAAGAATTCCACACCATCAGCGAGCAGTGAGAGCAATATTACTGACATTTCAGTGGGGCCATTACTTGCTAGATTGTATAAAGAGCTGAAGATTGATCCAGAGGAGTTTGTGAACATTGACAATGATGTTTCTACTAGTGCCACTCTTTCAAGCACTGATATTACAGGGCTATGTATGCCAGTCATTCAACCAACAGACGCTTCCAGCCCTGACTCTGATGATAAGGATGACTGTGGGCTGCAAGCACAACCTGTATCGCAGTCAGATATTTTGGCATCAATTGACAAAATTGACATTTACATGATGCAGAATGGATGTTCAGATGATGCAGTCTCACGATTTTGTGCCTTTAAGCAGGCAATGGGAAGACATTTTTTCACAAGTCAAGAAGCAAAGCAAAATCACAGACATTTTCTTTAATTAATATGGAAATTTTCAAAACTAAACATTACAACATTTCTGATATTGTATTGCTATGTATTTGTTCACTACCTGTGTTTCCTAAGTGGTACAATCATTTTACTCAATGCTACTGCATGGTACACATGTATTAGTGTAAATTAGTGTAAATATGTGTGCAGTCTCGATAAGTAGAATTTCTGATAAGCAGAACAAATTCCTTCGGCCCCTGCTACTTCTACTTATCCAGACTCCACTGTAAAACATATAATATTAATGAGTACTATATATCAGTATCAGTGCTAATCCAATTGTGTGATTTTCTGATGACAGAAGATGGTTGCGTGCGTTTCACAATAGAGGTTCATAAAGACATCGCAAAGCTGGAGTTATCACTAAAGTGATGCGGTCAAATTCAACAATAGGTGCTGACAGTCTGAAAGCTACGTTACTGGAACCTTTACTGAGCAAACATGTAGCAGCAATTTTAATTTACTGTACTCAGTGCGTACTGTGTCAAATCGTTTGTTTATTTGGAGTGGTTTCTAATATCATCAACATTGTGTGTTTCATCAAGCAAGGCTTCAGAGATCCAGTCAATGTCAGCTTTTTGGGTCAGTATTATTAAGTGTCAGAATGGCTGTATGTCACGTAATACTTGGCCATTAAATGGTAGTGTAGCATACAAAGATATATTCTTCTGTATAATTACCTACAAATGATGAAACAATTACTTATAAACTGGTAAATAATAGTTACTAAAGGCATACCTCTTGTTTGACAAATCCTAAGAATACAGTACTGGAACAGTATAAGCAATACATTTACAGGTATTGCTTATTTAGAAGCCGATGGGAGAAAGAGGAATTAGAGGACCCAATATACATGACATCAATTGCAAGCAAGCTATGTGTACTTGCAGGCGTGGAGATGCAGACATAACCGCGGCGTTACGATGGCTAGAGAGTAGTGCAAAACGGCATGCTGTGTTTTTGACTCAACAGAAACGTGCGTGGAGTACTACTGCGTCACGGAGTTCACCAGGGCGGAGTATTATCCCCCACACTCTTTCTAATCTTCATCAATGATCTCGTTGCTAATCTACCGCATGGAATTAAAGCCGCAATGTATGCCGATGACCTGGTTCTATGGAGCACAAATGAACATGCATCAGTGGCCACCAGATTACTACAAAGAGCTGTAGATACATTTGTTGCATGGGCAAATAGATGGTGTGTCAGCATAAACACTGACAAGTGCAGCACCACCCTATTTACCCTCTCTCCAAAACAAAAGGCAGGGACCATCCAGATAAATGGAACACCCCTACGAGAAGATAAAGAACCAACATACCTTGGAGTAACATTTGATGGCAGGCTGACATGGAGAAAGCACATCAACAAAGCAGTAGCAAAAGCCAGAAGGAAAATAGCCATCCTGAGAAAGCTAAGTGGAACCACATGGGGAGACAGTGGGAAAATACTTAGCAAAGTTTATCAACAGAGCATACGACCACACCTGGAATACGGGTCAACTGCATGGTGTTCGGCAGCAAAAACCACACTACAAGAGCTGGACAAAGTGCAAAATCAAGCACTTAGAGTCACCACAGGAGGGATGAGATCAACCCCTATAGTGGAAATGGAGAAGATGGGGAGGACACAAGCACTGAGTGAGCGCAGAGATACGAAAACGCTAATACAAGCAGAAAAGTTCCTCAGCTTGCCAGGCCACCCTATGAAGAACAGATTTGAAAACCTAGCTTTGGGGCGGTTGAAAAGAAGTAGTTTTATCCAGCAGGCCAAACGACTATGCAGAGAAACTACCGATCTACCCACAGTTGGTATCCCCCTAACAACTATTCCAGAGCGAACTCCATGGAAAGATGAGCATAGACTATCATTACAAATCCAGACAAAAGTGAGAGGAATATTTGACAAGGAAGATCAGAACAGTGTGCAGCGCAGAACAGCCACTCTCAGCTTCCTTGATGAAGAATACCCACAGGACCTCTGGATCCGAGTCTACACAGATGGGTCAGCACAAAATGCTGTTCGAAATGGAGGAGCGGGAGTGTACATAGAATACTCAAATAATACCAGGGACACAGCTAGAGAACCGACAGGAAAGTACTGCCATAACTACGATGCTGAAATTGAGGCAATCAAGATAGCAACAGAGAAATTACTAAATACCAGCAATGGTACACAACCTGTGGTGCTATTGACAGATGCAAAATCAGTACTCGATGCGCTCCTGTCTGGGAAATTGCCAGTACTAAGGACACTACTTTCTGAACTTAGCAGTCAGCATAAGGTCACCATACAGTGGATACCATCCCACTGTGGAGTACCCGGGAACGACAGAGCTGATCATTTGGCTAAGGAAGGAGCCAAAGAAGAACAGCCTGATGTGCCTGTAACATACCACGAAAAGAAAAGAATGATCAAATCAGTCAGAAAGCCACCAAAACCTGCTCAAGATGACTACCACATTATGGATAGACCAGAACAAGTCATTATTCTGCGCCTCAGAACAGGGCACAATAGATTACGCAACCACATGTATGCAAAATTCAAGATTGGTGAAACAGCCATGTGTGCATGTGGATTGGCGTCGCAGACAGCAGAGCACATACTCCAAGACTGCCCAAAATATAACATATCTAGGCAAACCTTCTGGCCTAGAGAGACAACAGTGGAAGATAAACTCTATGGACCGCTGTGTGAACTGAAAAAGACAGTTCAGTTCATACAAGAGACAGCACTGCAGTTATAGACATATTTCAAGCGAACGAAAGAAGAAGGAGAAGACTCCCGAGCAGGGTTACGTGAAGCCATGGGTTAGGGTGGTGATGAAGCTGAAGAACAGCCGACAGATAGTTGTAGGTTATGGTCTCCAGCTTCACGACGGTAGGCAAAGGATCTCTATTTTTTTTTATAGGAGAAAATGACTACGGTCATTGACCAGCAAGGTCACTGCTAAGAAGGAAAGCAATGAGAAACTACCTTCTTTACAGATACCAAGAAAATTATGTTGTGCGGTCTCATCGAAAATAAGAAAATCGGCGTAAATGGGTGCTCCATAGAAGCAGCCTCGCCTGGTAGGGATAGTCATGTACACCAGAGGACTCCAGACCTTCGGCAGGCTACTAGGTGCAAGCGATGACTATTATTGAAAGTAGGAACTTGAAATATTAGAACAAAGAGTGTAGATAGAAAATTATAAAATATCAAACAAGAAATGGAAAGAGAGAAGTTTAATAGTTTAGAAATGTGCGAAAATAAGTGGAAAGGGGCAATGATCAAGACAGGAGAGGATTGTAAGATTATTTATTCTGGGAGAGAAGAACGGCAAAGAGGTGTAGCCATTATATTGGATCGGCAAACATCAAATTCCGTTAGAGGATATTGGGCCGTGTCAGACAGAGTTCTGTTAGTAAAATTAAACGGAAGACCTTTTAAAATAAATGTCATTCAAGTATATGCTCCAACAAGTGAATGCAGTGAAGAAAGTATAGAGGGAGTTTATAATGACTTGGAGTCTGCTTTAAATAACTGTAAAAATCATCGATAAATATTTTAATGGGTGATTTCAACGCAAAAGTAGGAAATCAAGGCGATGGATGCAGTGTAGGAAACCATGGTTTGAGAAAGCGAAAGGGGATACACACTTGTAGAATGGGCAAAAGAACAAGAAATGGTTGTAGAAAACACCTGGTTTAAACAGCATCCTAGAAGATTATGGACATGGAGGAGTCCAGACAGCAGAATTAAAAATCATATAGATTACATCCTGATTAGCAGAAGGTTTTAAAATGTGTTAGCAGTCGTAATAACATTACCCAATGCAGACTGCTACAGTGATCACAGATTAATTACAAGCACATTGATGGTAAAGTCAAGTATACAACAGGAAACCCTAAATATGATTTGTGCAAATTGAAACTGATAAAGAAATAAGAGATAATTTTAACATAGAAGTAAAGAGCAAATTTGATATATTGTCTGATCTAGAGATCATATGTCAAGAGGTGGATGGTCAATGGGAAATGTTGCAGAATTCAATCAGTTGTGCTACAGAAAAAAAAAAAAAAAATTCCAAAATTAAAGAAAGTTTTTCGTAAGATATGGATGACTGAAGAAATTGAAACAAGAAGACAGAACAAAAATCATCCTACCACATATGAAGAAATTCACTGAAATGTCAGAATGTTATGTAAGGAGGCAAAGGGCTCGAGAAAAACTATACAGAAATTGAAAAACGACACAACAGTAAAATACCAAGCTAATTCACAAAAGAATTCAGGAGCTTACTAATCAAAGAACATATACATCAGCAGGCTGCCTAAAGACAAAAGATGGAAAAATCATAATTGGAAAAGGTCGGATTTTACATGTATGGTCAGATTATGTGGAAATCCTTTATGATGATAACAGAGAAGAACGGTATAATATTCCAAATAATAATGAAGGACCATCGATTTTGAAGATGGGGGTTCAGAATGCTCTTAACCATATGAAATCTGACAAGAAACCCGGTTCAGACAGCAATACAACATAAATGAATAATGCTTGTGAAGAATATGAAATAGATAAAGTTACCAGACAGTTGAATACAATATATGATACTGGAAATACATCTCGTGAATTATGTAACTCTGTATTTATGCAATTCGAAGAAATCAGGAGCCTTGGAATTTGACCAACATCGAACAATTAGTATAATGAGTCACATCACGAAGATTTTGCTAAGAATTATCATGCAATGATTTGGGAAGAAAATACAACCTGAAATAGGAGACGAACAATGTGGGTTTGTAGAAGGCTAGGGTACAGTAAATGATGTGTATTTGCTGAGAACAGTAATTAAATGTTTTATAGAAGTAAGCAAAGATCTAAACCTTTGTTTTATTGACTACACAAAGGCTTTCGATAAAGTGAGACTTGTCGACATGATAAGGATGCTTGAAGATCTACAAATTGATGGAAAAGACCTTAGACGTGTAAAAAGCATATATTGGAAAAAACAAGCTGCCATAAGAATTGATAATGAAGTAGGTAAACATCAGCCTATTAAGTGAGATGAGCAACAGGGATGTGCAATGTCTCCAGATCTGTTTCCCGTGTACAGTGAGCATATTTTCAGAAATATAGAAGATATGGAAGGAATCAATATTGGGGGGGGGGGGGGGGGAAGCGATGCATCAATAACATTTGATATGCTGATGATACAGTCTTTATTGCAGACAATGAACCGGACCTGCAAAATTTATTAGATTCGGTTGTTGCACACAGTGAACAACTAGGGTTAGAATTGAATTGTAAGTAGACACATATTATGGTCGTCACTGGGAAGAAGGACATACCACAATGTAATATACAAGTAAACTGGCATATTCTGAACAAGTGAATCAGTACAGTTATCTCGGAACAGTCATAACATCTTATGGGAGATGCCTTGAAGAAATTAGAACAAGAATTGCCATTGCGAAGAAAGCCTTTTGCAAGATGAAAAATATACTGACCAATAAAAAAAATATCATGTGAAACAAGAAAAGGAGTGTTGAAGTGCTACATAGAACCTAAACATTTGTATGGATGTGAAACGTGGAAAATGAACAGTCAAGCTGAAAAACATCTGATGGCTGTGGACATGTGGTTTCTAAGGAAAATGCAAGGAATACCATGGACAGACATAACAACCAATGAACAAGTCCTCCAAGAAAAAAAATAAAGATCATAAACTGATTAGAGACATTAGACGTAGACAGTCAAAATGTTGGGCATGTTATGAGAAGAAATGAATTGGAGAGATTGGTGACAACTGGCAAGTTCGACAGGAAGAGACCCAAGGGAAGATCGAGAAGAACATTGGAGTCAATTGGCTCATTAGCACCTTATCATGGACAATGAAATACTGTAGCCATGTTAAACGCTTAAGTAAGTGGCTACTCTTGAGAATCCGAGGTAGGTTGTTAGAACATATCAACCGCGCTTACGGGTGGTCTACAATGTGTAATATTTGCAACTGCTTCATTGTAAGTTAACATGTATGGGCATATGATGTTTGTGTCTGTGCGTCGGTGTTTATATTTGTTTGTGTTTTTAATGGGCCAAGGACCAGCCCAACAAGACAGCCTTACATAGAGTGATTATCACGATGGAAGACGGATGTTGGGAATGGACAACGGGTGAGACATAGAGGAGTCCCTTGAACAGACGGTAAGTGACAAAGCATACCCAAGAGATGCGATAATTTACATAAATTTGTCCGTGGAGAGAGATACATGAAGTGTATGGGGCAGTATTACATGAGTTAATCGACATTCTGTATAAATGAGAGCCTGGCGTATGATTTTACGACTCCAAACAAAAGAATGAAGCTGGGGGTGGTAATGGCTAGAGTATAATTCAGGATGGCATGTTTGGTTTGGGACATAAACGCAAAGCATGCAACGTAAAATATTAATTGGTGGGATCAGCTTGGAGTGACTAGCGCCAGTCAAAAGTCGATGCTCAAAAGAACATCAAGTATTTTCTCCCCTGGCTTGCAGATTTTCGAGGAAATAAAGAGGACGACAGACTGGCTGCTATCGCTCCTTTGAGCGTCACCCTATATTATGACAAGAATGATGTTGTAAAGGCACTCTGGGATCGAGTGTAAAGTGTAGCAAAATAAACAAAGGACCAACAACTTCATAGGCTGATTCAGCGGGACATGAACAAAGGATGTAGTCGAAACCCTTCTCGTAGAGGGAAATACAGGCGAACATTCAATCAGACCATCAACATGGGAACTCTTCGTCAGCTACCAACCAAATAACGGGCTGGAGCACGTGTGGAATACTCTACGCTGGAGCACGTGTGGATTACTCTACGCTGGAGCACGTGTGGAATACTCTACGCTGGAGCACGTGTGGGGTACGTTTCGTTAACTACCAAATAACGGGCTGGAGCACGTGTGGAATACTCTACGCTGGAGCACGTGTGGAATACTCTACGCTGGAGCACGTGTGGGGTACGTTTCGTTAACTACCAAATAACGGGCTGGAGCACGTGTGGAATACTCTACGCTGGAGCACGTGTGGGGTACGCTTTGTTAACTACCAAATAACGGGCTGGAGCACGTGTGGGGTACGTTTCGTTAACTACCAAATAACGGGCTGGAGCACGTGTGGGGTACGTTTCGTTAACTACCAAATAACGGGCTGGAGCACGTGTGGGGTGCGTTTCGTTAACTACCAAATAACGGGCTGCAGCACGTGTGGAATACTCTTCGCTGGAGCACGTGTGGGGTACGTTTCGTTAACTACCAAGTAGCGGGCTGGAGCACGTGAGGGGTGCGTTTCGTTAACTACCAAATAACGGGCTGGAGCACGTGTGGGGTACGCTTTGTTAACTACCAAATAACGGGCTGGAGCACGTGTGGGGTACATTTCGTTAACTACCAAGTAACGGGCTGGAGCACGTGTGGAAACGTTCCGATGCAGTGATGTTGATTCCTGATTTCAGATTTCATATTTAATGTGCGTGTGTGTTTTAGTTTACTTGTAAAATGTACCTGTTGTAACAAGTTCTCCATTTATATTTACATTCAGGCCTGGCAGCAGCCGATCTAGGCTGTCTGATTACAGTAATGATAAATAATACCTTTCTGACACCGGCACTCAGCTCTGCAGATCTGCCGTTTGACGTCACGGAATTTGTGTACCTCACAAGTGGACTGATGCATGCCAACTTTACACGCATCACAGGCTGGATCACGGCCTTTATCACCCTGGAGAGATGTCTGTGTATAATTATACCCCTCAAGGTTTGTTCAAGGCATTTTCTTGTTCGGGAAACGTAATCTTTCGGTTAATGCAATAGCTGCACTTTCTTGTCTTTTGTTTGTTTGTTTTACTATCTTCACTGTATTACCATTCTCAAACTTGGACATTATCCAAATCACGCTTACGCAAAATCAACACCTGTGAGAATAGATGCTTGAAGAGAAAACTGCCAAGTTAACAATCCGAGACCGGGTAAGAAATGTTGTTCTCAGATAGACAGTAGCATCAACGCTTTGTACCACATTTATTGATAGACAAAAAATCAAATGATATGGCCATCTCGTTAGAGTGCAACGCCATCAACTACCGGCAATGGCACTGCATCAAAGAACATCTGCTACGAGAGCAAGAGGACGCCCGAGAAGAAAATAGATTGATGGCATCAAAGACATTGTACAATTACACGGAATGGCACTAGCCAATGACACCCATCGGGAGCTGGAACGCCAATTGTTCCTCCCCACGCCGCTTAACATCAAAACTGGAATAAGAAGAGATGAAGAAGAAGGAGAAGAAGAACAAGAAGACGAAGAAGATGATGATGGTGATGATGATGATGATGATGATGATGGTGGTGATGATGATGATGATGATGATTTTGATGATGATGATGATGATGGTGATGATGATGATGATCTTTATGATGATGATGATGATCTTGATGGTGAGGATGATGATGATCTTGATGATGATGATGATCTTGATGGTGAGGATGATGATGATGATGATGATGATGATGATGATGATGATGATGATGAAGATGATGATGATGATGATGATGATGATGATGATGATGATGATGATGATGATGATGATGATGATGATGATGATGATGATGATGATGACTGTATTAAGAGATTTCGTTACACACTAATATGTTATCCAGTGAATACCTTGCCAAGTTTGAAGGTTTAAGCGACATATGGAACAACACGAAATAACGTTGTCTTAAACAACATTCAGAGATCACGGTCTCAATATGTGAAGAACTAAATAGAAGCACACATATACTAATTTTTTTCATGGCTATGGGAAATTAATACATGAAATCGGTGTTTACTATGTTTGGTTAGTCATGTGGCTTAATTCCCATAACATAAGTAATAACAAAGAAACCTTTTTGACGCCTTGGCGATTGTGTGATTCTTCAATTAATTATGTGGTTGCCATTGAGTTGTTGAATTGAGCTAAGAACTGACATCACTGCACTCAGGACATTCCCATACGTGCTCTGTCCCCTCGTTCAACAGCTAGCGAAGTGTCATACTACTAATCGTTCCTACCGCTATCTGATTGAAAGTTTTCCTGGTCTTGATATTCTACCAGAACCCGTGCCAATTCCCTGCAATCTCTTCCTTTCCACACACGGGTTCTCAATCTGCTCCCCCATCTCCACCTGGTCCCACTGGCGCATGACCACATCCCCCTTGTCCATAAGTAATCTACCAACAAGAGGTGCATTCCCTGTCAGCCTATCAGCCTGTTCATTCCTCCGCACTCCCGCAAGGCCAGAAAACAAAATTTACACAATTCTCACAATCTGTGACCTCTGAAGCGAGGTGAGAATTTCCACACGAAACATTCCTTTCTTCACCTTACTAAGCATACTCCAGGAGTCCGTGATGAGGACAATGTATGTTGCAGTGGTCTCCTCTAACCAACGGAATGCGCCGTGACTGCTTCCACCACCATTCTTATGCTGGAAGTCGTGGCCTCAAATGCCAAACTCTCCTTTTTTAAGAATCGTTCATTAGCCTTCGAAATAAACCCCAATCACTCCGTATGTTTCTCACCACTAACCAATCAGTATAGATTACTAAATAGATCACTGGTCATTATAATTTGTCAATTAACAACATCTTTAAAGAGTAAATAATCTTTTTACCACGCATTGAGGCTCCATAATATTGTTCTGTTGTTTGTCCATCAGGAATGACGATGCCCATTTATTTCATTCAGTGGGATTGAAAGTATGGAGCCGTGAGTTCTAAGATGGCTGATAAGGTCTATTTTGGCTCGAAATGTTTTTTGACAATGGGGGAAAAGAATGCTTAACGTTCCGGGAGGAGGTTCTCCTGCAGTGGTTTTTCTGTCCAACCTTTTCTTCCCAGCTCTTGCAGTCCCGGTTGCTTCACAAGTGACTTCACCCTTGTGTAATGATGTACACCGCGAATTTCGGTCTTTGGCAGCAGTCTACCAGGTGTCAAGATGAATTCCAAAAGCTTTCAGTGAGATTTTCAGAGTGTCTTTACAGCGTTTCCTCTGGCCGCCATTAGAGCGTTTACCACAACGCAGCTCGCTGTAAAAAGTTCGTTTAAGGAGCCTGTGATCTGGCATGCGAGTTAAGTGACCAGCCCAGCGAATCTGATTCTTCATTAGTAGAGTGTTGATACTGGGCATGGACGCTCTATCTAGAACTTCAGTGTCTGGGATCTTGTCTTGCCATTTAATCTTCAATAGCTTCCTAAGGCAGACTGTGTGGAAGTGGTTTAATTTCCTAGCTTGTCGCTCATGAACAGTCTACATTTCACAAGCATATAGCAGTGTGGACAATACAACTGCTTTGTAGACTTTCAGCTTTGTTTGCAGGCTTATTCCATTTCTGTCCCATACATTGTTGTACAGTCTGCGAAAGGCCACGCTGGCCTTGGAGATTCTTGCATTCACTTCGTCATAAATTACGGCAGCTTGTGGCACAGTGTTGCCAAGATAGGTAAATTTGCCCACAACACTTAGCCTGTGACCATTCACCTTGATATTCGGCACGGTGTGATTATTCCCCGGGGCTGGCTGGTACATAACTACAGACTTCTCCAGCCTTCAGCCTTCTGAGATTGAACATTTTCCATCCATGCGGTAGTTGATGTCTATTCCAATGTTGTTGTTCTCGAAGCATTCATCAGCATAGCTGAAAACATGAGGCTTATCAGTGTTTGTGCCAGGACACATCCTTACTTCACTCCATTGGTGACAGGAAAGGGCTCAAACAGTTCACCATTTTCCTGTATTCTTGCGTGTTTACCATCATGAAATAGCAGCACGATTTGGACAAAATTTCGTGAACAACCATATTTCGCCATAATCTTCCACAGTCCTTCTCTGCTGACTGTATCAAAAGCCTTGGTAAGGTCAATGAAAGTGGAGAACATTTCAGAGTTCTGTTCCTGAAATTTCTCTTGCAGCTGCCTTGCAGCGAAATTCATGTCAACAGTTCCCCGTTCGTTTCTGAAGATACATTGACTCTCAGGAAGAAGACCTTGATCAAGATGGGCCGTGAGACGATTGAGAAGAATTCTGGCGAGTATCTTCCATGCAATTGAGAGCAAGGTGATGCCTCGGTGGTTGTCACAGGATTCGCAGTTTCCTTTTCGTATGCAAAGGTGGACTGTTGACGCGTCCTTGGAATCTTGTGGCATGGTCTCGTTCACCCATATGTTTGTAAAGACTTGGTTAAGCTGCTCTATTAGGATCGGCCCGCCTACCTAGTATATCTCTACTGGGATGGAGTCGTCTTACCACTGGAAAGTTGCTGGATGGCTTTGTTTACTTCCACTATGGTTGGTAGGTCATTAAGAGAATCATTAGTGAGA
The DNA here is from genome assembly GCA_014155875.1 of Cepaea nemoralis. NCBI lineage: Eukaryota > Metazoa > Mollusca > Gastropoda > Stylommatophora > Helicidae > Cepaea > Cepaea nemoralis. The sequence goes on from JACEFZ010028038.1 coordinate 208,961, forward strand.
ACTTGAGGGAGGCAATTGATGGTTTCATCATCGAAGAAGGAAGTTGCATTTAATATGCTGCTGAAATGCTCTGCTCAGCGTTGAAGGATTTTTTTCTTATCGGTGACGAATGTTCTCCAATCTGCACTGAGGAGGGGAACTATACCTGATGATGTGGGACCATAGACCACTTTCGGTGAGTCGTAGAAGGTTTTCATATCATGTATGTCAATAAAGACTTGAATTTCATCAGCTTTGTTGCTCAGCCAGGAGTCCCGCAAGTGCCGAAATATTTGCTGCATGACTCTCCGTGTTTTATTGAATGCATCTTTTTTATATTGACTTCGGGTCATTCAAATATGCCTTGAGAAGAAGATGTTTCTCGGCCGGCAATTGGTTGATGTCATCGGAATTTTCATCAAACCAGTCTTTACGATTTCGGGGGGGGGGGGGGGGGGGGGGGGGGGGGCTGGACCCAGGATTTCCATAGCAGTGTTGTAAATTATGTCCTTTAGGGCTCTCCATTCTGTTTCCGTATCCTGTTTAGCTACACTAAATGATGAATTCCAAAAGCTTTCAGTGAGATTTTCAGAGTGTCTTTACAGCGTTTCCTCTGGCCGCCATGGGACAAGCATATTTTCAAACGACAGCTGCATTGAGTTTTCTTTCTTTCTTTTTTTTTTATTTTGTCTTTTGCTGTTTAGGCGGGTGACATTTAGTTTTTTTTTTTTTTTAACCCCTTGAGGACGCCATGGTGGTTTGATGTGTTTGTTTATTTTCGAGATAATGAGACGATGGTCTGTCCAACATTCGGCACCAAACATGGATTTTGTTACCCGAACGTCTTGTCTGTCACTCCTCCTGACGATGACATAGTCAATGAGGTGACAGTGTTTTGAGCGAGGGTGCATCCACAATGTCCTATGTCTCGTGAGAAGACGGAAAATTGTGTTGGTTTTCAGGAGATCGTGTTCAGCACAGGTCTAAGGAGGATGAGTCCATTGCTCTTACTATTTCCGACTCCGTACTTTCCAGTGATGCCACTCCAAGAGGCGGTGTCCTTGCCTACTCTGGCATTGAAGCACCCAAGGAGTATAAGTTTGTCTCCTTTGGGAACAGATGTAAATACGTTGTGCAGGTCCTCACAGAACTTGTTTTTGACGTCATCTTCATTGGTCATGGTTGGTGAGCAGACACTCACGATTGTTGCATGCTTCCTTCCTTTTAGCAGGGGTAACTTAATGGTCATAAGCCTGTCATTTATAACCTTTAGAAATTCAGCTAGTTTGCCAACAAAGGCCGACTTAATGGCAAATCCCACACTGTATTGGCATCTTTCCGCTCTTTTACTTCCATCCAGAAGAATGTGTAGCCGGCACCTACTTCACAGATTTGACCTTCTTCTGAAAGTCGTGTCTCGCTCGAGGCCGCAATGTCGATGTTGTACCAGCCCAGCTCTCTCCCAATCAGTGCTGTTCGCCTCTCTGGGCCCGACGAGCCGTCTCTATCAAGTAGGGTGTGTACATTCCAAGTTCCGATTGTCAAGGGAATATGGTTTGCTAGTTTAGTTTTACCTGTTTTTACTGACTGATTGATTGATTGATTGATTTAGGAGCCGACATCACAGCATTCGGGGCATTCCCAAAAGCGCTCCGTCCCCATCCTCAGCAGCCAACGAAGAGTTCCAACACTAATAGTACCAGTAGCAATCTGATTATATGTCCGTCTCGCCTTTCCTCTGAGTGTCGATCGTCGGCCAGATCCTCTCATCACCCCTCGCTTCGCATTCTTGCCAGATCCATTTGCTTCTCCAAGGTGTTCACGTGCTCTCACAAGGCTCAACCACGTCTGCCTTATCATGCATCAATACTCCACCAAGTTTTGCAGAGCCAGCTAATCTGTCTGTCTGTTCATTCCCCAACACACCAGCATACCCCGGAGAAAGTATCCAGACGATGCTTGTCACCCGTGACTTCCGAAGCGAAGCAAGCCACTCTGAACGAAGCTTGCCTGTCCTCACTCTACTCAGCATGCTTTCTGAGTCAGTTACAATCACGATGTGTGTGTGTGTGTGTGTGTGTGTGTGTGTGTGTGTGTGTGTGTGTGTATCGTATTCTCCATCCAGCGGAAAGCTGCATTGACCGCCTTCACATCCTTTCTTAAGCTAGATGTTGTGGTATCATATGCCAGGCTCTCCTGCACCAAACGTCGAACATTAGCGTTTTGCTAAGAACTCACAGGCACTTCTCCTGCCTCTCAATACCGAACCATCCGTGTAGATAATCACATCACCCGGGCGAGCATTATCCTGAATTAGTTGCTGGATTTCCACTTCCGTGGCCCCTGCTGGCCACTCCCTGCACTCCCGGCTCTATGTGATTATAACTCTGCACAAGTCTAACTGCTCCGCTGGAACTCTGACCCACTCCTCTCCTCGCCTAATTTTCTCAAAGATGCACACCTGTCTGATCGTATCCTCCGCCTGGGCCATCCATGATTTTCCTCTTATCAGTCGCTGACCTTAACTTCGTCCAGCGCCTCATGCAACGGGTGATCTGCGTCAGCAACTACTCTTAGGTATGCCTTCGCCTGCACCACCTTGAGCCTACCAGCAACAGTCGGCAAACCAAGGATGTAACGCATACAAACTGCTGGGTTATCTCTGGTACATCCCAGAATGACCCGCGTAGCTTCGTTCTGTATGCGCTCTAATTTCACCAACTGACTCTTTGAGACAGTGAGCAGTCTTAGTATCTGTTTTTACTTTGTATATCGACCGCAGTATAGGGTACCCACCAATCGCGGCTAGCTGGTTAGGTAATGAAGGAGCAGAACATGTTTAGGGTACTCTTTTTAGCTCCTTCCTCATGCTATGGATGTGAGCAGTACTTGGACCAGGGGGTGGACCCTGAAAAGAGATTGACAGTCATCCTTACCAAAGGTACTACCAATGCCTGACACCCCGTAACCCCCCACCCCACCCCACCCCCATAATATTACAGCTGACATGGCACAAGAGGCTTCGTATGGTCAGTCTCATATCAGCCGTCGTTATTTCCTCAGATATTTCCTTTTACTCATTCTAAGTTGGTTTTAATAGAAAGCCCAAATCAATTATAACAATATACAAACTCGAACCCATGACCACGGGGCATGCAGGCAAGCGTGCTAGCGCTGCACTACGCCGGCTTGCTTGCCACTGGTGACTGTCAGTTACATCCGTATTCTACATATTGTGAAATGGAAACAAATAGGTATTTTAAACTCCTGCGAGAAAAAAACGTACTAAACATCACAACGTTGCACATACCTTACAAGGAGATCCACGTGTCACGAAAATTGTGAATGATCAAGACTCATCGTGTTGATATTTGTTTCAGTTATTACGTTGTGAAGGTGTCAGTACTGAAGGATTACAATTTTCTCATTCTCTATTTTGTTGTTTCATGTCATGTTAACTTAACGTCACTCCTATTGATTGGTATACTCACTATGTATCACCCCTCATACACATCCCATTGATTGGTTTACTCACAATAAATCACCCCTAATACACATCCAATTCACTTAGGTTAAATGGCAGTACGTATGTTATGTATTGCAGGTTAAAAATCTCCTGACAACAAATCGAGTGGCTGTAATAATTATCTCCGTCTATATCATTCTGATGTCATGTAATGCTCCCGTGTACGTCATCAGCAGCCTGGGGATGAAATATTTTCCTCACAGAAACAAAACCATCCTTGGTGTCGTCTACACTAGTGGACGAGCAACGGTTGAGAAGTATTTCTTTGCCATTAACAACAGCTTGATTCCTTTTAGTTCTTTCATGATCATAATTATTTGCACTGTGGTATTGGTGGTCAAGTTATCGAGGTCAAACGAATGGAGGAAAAGATCATCAGCTTCCGCCAAAGCCGACAGCGTTTCCTTTCGTAATCAGAAGGTTGCCACCATGGTTGTGATGATCTCCACACTCTTCATTCTCTGTTTTATTCCGTTAAGTGTCCTGTTCATTGCCATGTCATTGTTTCCGGAACTGTCAGTTGATGGTAGAGAGAAGAATTTGCTGGTTACAATTGCAGGGTGCGTGGTCATGCTGGAATCAATCAATTCATCATCCAACATATTCATTTACTACAAGATGAGCAGTAAATACAAAAGTGTTTTTCGTCAACTATTCTGTATGGATTGAAGGTGATACTCATGGTATATGATACGTACATCACGAAACAAAGTAGCACACAATTAAATAACGTTCAATACGGGAATTGTCACACAACACCCTCCTCAATAACAAGTCTCAAACACGCTAATATCAATACCATAGACTCGCAGCCCTTGAGAGTAAACGGTTAGTAAACATTACATTATAACCAGAAAACTTGAAGCAAACATAACAGATATCACATAACTGAATGAATAAAATTGGATAAAATTATCTGAATGAGACTGTTAATAGCTATTGTTATTATTATGATCATTATGATGAGTATTATTATGTGAATTCGTATGTGTGTGGATGTGTGTGTGTGTGTGTGTGTGTGTGTGTGTTTATGTTTGTGTGTTAATGTTTTTGCACGTGTTAAATTGTTTGTAATTGTATATGATGTGTTTCAAATCGATGCTGTATTTTACCTTTTATAATTATATTATTTGCAATAACATTTTGGAAAGGAGAAAGTAAGAACCTATGTAAATAATTAAAGCAAATTGTGTGAGCCATTTACACTTTTTAAAACAATACAGATGTGTTGTGTGTAGGTCTTTCAGATTTCATTTGAAATTCCCTTTCTATGTATTTATAAGCTTGTCTGTTTGGACTCATCATATCCCAGATAAGGGAGGCGTCACGTAGAAAACTTTAACAGCATCACGTAGAAAATGTAAGCCACAAAATCTATCTAACCATGAACAATGACATTAGGACAAAAATAATTGCGTCCTGAAAACACACGGGGAAAAGAATACCAGACAGAGAGCAGGTCAGCATGGTCGAATGGGTAAGAACGCGTGTTCTTAAACACCCGGTGTGCTGGCTCCGAGGATAGTGATTCAACCCCTACACCTGGCAGCTGGACTAAAATGTTGACCTGTCGTCCTTGACTTGGGGACGTAAATTACAAGTACCTCTGAAGTCGGAGTGGGTTCGCCTGATGGCGAGGGACACTGTTAATAAGGAAAGCTAATCCACACACAAAATTCAGTCCATCACTACTATAAATAGTGTGTATGGACTACGCTTGAGTTCAAAACGAGCGAGCGCCACAAAAAAAAGAAAAAAGACAGAGATAAGTGATATTGAGAGGATACGAAAGGAGTTGCAGGAAATAGCAACAGATATGACGGCTTGCGTGTTTTGGTTGAGGGCCAACGCCCCAGTCGTAGATAAAGGGCAGAAATAAAGAAAAAGCTATCATATAAGACTTGTCAGTTGAAGCTCTATTTGAAGTAATAAATCTCCATCCAATTCAAATTTTGCAAACAATGGAAGAGTTCATGACATTAAATATGCATCAGAGGACTTCTTCGTTATCTGATATCAGGCTAATTATTCACTGGGTACAGGGGACATTTCTCTAGAACATGTAAATCAGCTTAATTTCAGTCATGTCAGCATTTCCTTCTCTATACAGGAACAAAGAAAAATAAGAAACTTTGTATAATAAAGACACAAACAATATATTTCACAATTTGTGTCTGGTTTATTTCGCTGCAACTCTCCAGGTGCATATTACAAACAAAAGAGTTTAACGATAATGAAGTAGCGTAATGAATCCATTTAATGGAAATAAACAAACACATTGTCATATATTTAAATGTCACCACAGTTGCTTTAGATGGACAATCATGTCTTTCTGCTTCCATATCTGTGGTTTAATTTCTCGGAACAGGCATAAAATCTGATGGAAGATGCCTTGATGAGATTAGAACAAGAATCGCCATGGCAAAGGCAGCCTTTTGCAAGATGTAAAACATACTGACCAATAAAATGATGTCACTTGCAAAGAGAAGAAGAGTGTTGAAGTACTACAAAGAACCTGTTCTTTTGTATGGTTGTGAAATGTTGAAAATGACCAAGCAAGGTAAAAAACATGATGGCTGTGGAAATGCGGTTTCTGGAGAAAATGCAAAAAAAATGCCATGGACAGACAAAAACACCAATGACCACGTCCTACAAGAAACAAACGAAAACCGTAAACTAATTAGAGAAATTAGGAATAGACAGTCACAATGTTTTGGACAAGTTATCAGAAGAATAAATGGAGAACTATGTGACAACTGGCAAGATTGAGGCGAAAAGAACAAGGAATAGGCAGAGAAATACATATATGATAGCTTGAACTCGTGGTATGGTCGATTCAAGAATACAGAGCTAATCCACGACTCTGGTGATCGTGTGAGTTGGCGAAAAATGACCGCCCACGCTTATCGGCTTGGCACATGATGATGATGATTTGTGGTTTACTTGCGTGAATGTCAGACCCGTCCTCACATCTTTCTTATTCTTGATTGAGGGTAACGAAAAGCTGCCACTACTGTGGCTATTTGCCTCGGAGCTCTGTAATTTGCGACCTTGAAAATAAAGTGAAGCCATTTAAAATGATGCTTTATTACAGTGGTTCTCAACCTTTTTTGACCCATGCACCCATTCACCATATGTTCATAATGTCATCCCCCCCCCCACCTTTTCGTATTTCCTCCCTATAAGTCTCTCCCCCCCCCCCCACCCCGCCCCTATACAGTATACGTACAAATGGAAGCTAAATTAATAACACATACTAGAACAAGTCTAGACGTCTACATAGTATGTGTTATTAAATTTAGCTTCCATTTGTACGTATACTGTATAGGGGCGGGGTGGGGGGGGAGGGAGAGACTTATAGGGAGGAAATACGAAAAGGTGGGGGGGGGATGACATTATGAACATATGGTGAATGGGTGCATGGGTCAAAAAAGGTTGAGAACCACTGTAATAAAGCATCATTTTAAATGGCTTCACTTTATTTTCAAGGTCGCAAATTACAGAGCTCCGAGGCAAATAGCCACAGTAGTGGCAGCTTTTCGTTACCCTCAATCAAGAATAAGAAAGATGTGAGGACGGGTCTGACATTCACGCAAGTAAACCACAAATCATCATCATCATGTGCCAAGCCGATAAGCGTGGGCGGTCATTTTTCGCCAACTCACACGATCACCAGAGTCGTGGATTAGCTCTGTATTCTTGAATCGACCATACCACGAGTTCAAGCTATCAATATATGTATTTCTCTGCCTATTCCTTGTTCTTTTCGCCTCAATCTTGCCAGTTGTCACATAGTTCTCCATTTATTCTTCTGATAACTTGTCCAAAACATTGTGACTGTCTATTCCTAATTTCTCTAATTAGTTTACGGTTTTCGTTTGTTTCTTGTAGGACGTGGTCATTGGTGTTTTTGTCTGTCCATGGCATTTTTTTTGCATTTTCTCCAGAAACCGCATTTCCACAGCCATCATGTTTTTTACCTTGCTTGGTCATTTTCAACATTTCACAACCATACAAAAGAACAGGTTCTTTGTAGTACTTCAACACTCTTCTTCTCTTTGCAAGTGACATCATTTTATTGGTCAGTATGTTTTACATCTTGCAAAAGGCTGCCTTTGCCATGGCGATTCTTGTTCTAATCTCATCAAGGCATCTTCCATCAGATTTTATGCCTGTTCCGAGAAATTAAACCACAGATATGGAAGCAGAAAGACATGATTGTCCATCTAAAGCAACTGTGGTGACATTTAAATATATGACAATGTGTTTGTTTATTTCCATTAAATGGATTCATTACGCTACTTCATTATCGTTAAACTCTTTTGTTTGTAATATGCACCTGGAGAGTTGCAGCGAAATAAACCAGACACAAATTGTGAAATATATTGTTTGTGTCTTTATTATACAAAGTTTCTTATTTTTCTTTGTTCCTGTATAGAGAAGGAAATGCTGACATGACTGAAATTAAGCTGATTTACATGTTCTAGAGAAATGTCCCCTGTACCCAGTGAATAATTAGCCTGATATCAGATAACGAAGAAGTCCTCTGATGCATATTTAATGTCATGAACTCTTCCATTGTTTGCAAAATTTGAATTGGATGGAGATTTATTACTTCAAATAGAGCTTCAACTGACAAGTCTTATATGATAGCTTTTTCTTTATTTCTGCCTTTTATCTACGACTGGGGCGTTGGCCCTCAACCAAAACACGCAAGCCGTCATATCTGTTGCTATTTCCTGCAACTCCTTTCGTATCCTCTCAATATCACTTATCTCTGTCTTTTTTCTTTTTTTTGTGGCGCTCGCTCGTTTTGAACTCAAGCGTAGTCCATACACACTATTTATAGTAGTGATGGACTGAATTTTGTGTGTGGATTAGCTTTCCTTATTAACAGTGTCCCTCGCCATCAGGCGAACCCACTCCGACTTCAGAGGTACTTGTAATTTACGTCCCCAAGTCAAGGACGACAGTGTCAACATTTTTAGTCCAGCTGCCAGGTGTAGGGGTTGAATCACTATCCTCGGAGCCAGCACACCGGGTGTTTAAGAACACGCGTTCTTACCCATTCGACCATGCTGACCTGCTCTCTGTCTGGTATTCTTTTCCCCGTGTGTTTTCAGGACGCAATTATTTTTGTCCTAATGTCATTGTTCATGGTTAGATAGATTTTGTGGCTTACATTTTCTACGTGATGCTGTTAAAGTCTGACGAGAAGTACAGAACCGTAAAGTATGGAGGGAAAAATAATATCAAGTAATCGGCTTTTATCGGCCAATAAAAAGATGTCAATTGAAACGAGAAAAAGAGTGTTGAGGGGATACATAGAGCCTGTTCTTTTGTATGGATGTGAAACTTGGACAATGAGCAGTCAAGCTGAAAAGCATCTAATGGCTGCAGAAATGCGGTTTCTGAGGAAAATGCAAAGAATACCATGGAACAGACAGAAGAAACCAATGACCAAATACTACAGGAGGACAAATGAACATCGTAAACTGATTAGAGAAATTAGACGTAGACAGTCAACATTTTTTTTGGACATGTTATGAGAAGGACATGGGTTGGAGAACTTAGTGACAACTGGCAAGATCGAGGGGAACAGACCAAGAGGAAGGACCAAGAGGAAAATACCTGGATGGCTTGGCCACATGGTCATGGACGAGACAGGAACACTGAGCTGATCCACGACACTGGTGATCGAGTGAAATGGCGAGTCATGACCGCCCACGCTTTCCGGCATGGCACATGATTGATTGATTGAATCGGCTTTTGTATTAACTGTATCATGAAATCATATTGATTTTTCCCCCTCCCCCTGGAAATCCTAAAATTCCCCCTAGGGGGGAATTCCCCACCGGTTGAGAACTGGTCCAAGCTCACGACATTCTATATGTGGTATAAGAGAGAGATAGAGAGAGAGAGAGAGAGAGAGAGAGAGAGAGAGAGAGAGAGAGAGAGGAGAGAGAGAGAGAGAGAAGAGAGAGAGAGAGAGAGAGAGAGAGGTGAAACAGACAAAGAAAAGGAAGAGGGTGTGAGAGAGAAATGGGCGAGGAATAATATTTGATGTGCACACATTGTGCATGTATAGATGACGCCTAATCGTTTCATGGAAGTTGCTCCTCGTGAAATCTACGTTACATGTATAAATATATGACAATGCATTGCCATTCATGAACACAAACTGATGTTGTTAGGCGGTCATGATCATTTGTCTCCTATTCGCTTTGTTGACTTAATAGTTGCCTTTCATTCTGTCAGCCCATGAAACTTTCACCTAAGATCTCGTGGGCTATTATATTGATTTTCTGTCAGCCTATTGGATACCTCTGTCAGCCTGTCTGATTCCTCTGTAGCCTCTCCGAATCGTCTGTCAGCCTGTCCGATTCCTCGGTCAGTCAGTCCTATTGTTCTGTCAGCCCATGAAATTTTCACCTCAGATCTCGTGTTCTATTGTTCTTCTGTCAGCCTGTCCGATTCCTCTGTAGCAGTCTTGCCAGGTACTCTATATCAGGCCTGATCTTCTATGAAATGTGTATTTACTTGAACGCGATTGTCGGCGCTGCGACTTAGGGGCAGTAATCGTGTTTCACAGTTCCCTAATATATCGAGTCGAGGATTCTAAACGTCTAACTAACTAACTTGCACCATGAATTATATATTTCCACACGTGTAAATGAAAGTCTGAATTTCTTTCTTTTGTTCACACATTTTGTCACTTAACACAAACAAACGACAACGCTCTGTAAATATAAAACAATATAAATTACACGAAGTAATGCAGCTTTACATAACGGAATTACGACACGTACGGGACGTTGCGGCGACTAGCCTTCATCAGCAAACAAATACATACACAAAACACAACAAGTAGTCATGGGACTCTCCGGTGACTACATTAAGGGGTGACGACGGGATGGGAAGAATAAAAAGATGAAAAAAAATGAAGGAAATGAAGAGGAAAATGAAAATTTTAAAAACATGTTCCTTTACTTACCTCAGAATCGCAAGCTGTGTATTGCGTATAAATGTGTATAAATATGAATAAAAATCACACAATGCACTATGTAATTGCACACTGTTTTATGTGGAATAAACGTTAGAATAAAAGCAAACGTTAGTTATATTAAATGCAATATCAGTATTATTATTTGAATTCGTAAGCTCTAAATACAGTTTGGATGTGTATGTACGTATGTTTGTGTATTTGTAGTGCGTTTACGCCGATCTCAGTGCTTGAAAAATGAGCGTCAGGCATATGAGACTAAAATCTCCTGTGGAACCAGGTGGAGAAGGCGGGGAACAGATTGAGAACCCGTATGTGGAAATAATGATATTACGGAGAATCGGCAGGAATTCTGGATGAATCTGAAAACTGAGAGGGAAGACAAGACGAACTTTAAATAGATAGCGGTGAGAACGATTAGTAGTATGACTCTGGCTGTTGAACGAGGGGACGGAGCAAGTAGGTGAATGTCCTGAGTGCAGTGATGTCGGTTCTTAGCTCAACACAACTCAGCTCAACTCACTTATACCGATATTATGCCTTGACTGCCAAATTAATTAAAATGTTAACGATATGTTTAAAATAAATAAGACGGTAATGATTACATGTCTAAGTAAGTAAATTGAATCAAACCATTTATGGTTTGGGGACGTAAGAATCTGTTTTCATTACGCACTGAACAACCACAATTCCAAGTTTAAACATGAAAGCAATGTTATCACGAATGTATGTGAACCACTTTGTTTATTGGCACATATCAATACACAAACACGTGGTGTCGCTCTTTGATTTGACAAATAGAGATAAATACACAATGAGCCTTGCAAACACACATTGTTTACTTTGAAATAAAGGTGTAAAAACGTAAGCAAGAAAAAAACAGAGAGAGAGAGAGAGAGAGAGAGAGAGAGAGAGAGAGAGAGAGAGAGGAGGGCGAGAGACAGCGAGCCAGAGAGAGAGAGATAGGGCGAGAGAGAGAGAGAGAGAGAGAGAGAGAGAGAGAAGAGAGAGAGTATGTGTGAGGGGAAAGAGAAAGTGAGAAAGAAAAACAGTGTGAGATAGCGAAACAGACAGAGACAGAGACAGAGAGAGCTAATTAGTTAGTTAGTCCAGGTCCCAACTTCATGGCAACGGGTCGTCCCCATTATGCTCTGTTCCTGTGCCAGTGAATAACACAGAAAATGCTCCTCACTTCCCCATGTGAAAAGTGGAACACACAGGAGTCTCGACAAACCAACAGCCCGTGTATACTACTATGCATGTTGCCGCCGCCAGAATGCCAACACAAAAGTTCTCCACGAAAAATACGGATTACCATCGATGGAAGCGGGTGCCACTAGAGAACCAGCATCCACACACTACCGCATAAAGCAACCCACTCAGTTCAGCGACAGGCCGGCCGCCGTCATTCCTAACATGCAGTTCACGCTACAAACAACCACATACAGAAGTAATAGCAATTAACAGCTCACAGTGTCGATCAATGTACTGAACTCAGTAGCAGAGCGACGGAACCATGCACTACTAGTTCAACATGAGGAAAATGCGCATGCAAACGGTAGCCACAAGCATAAACACTCCAAATGCCTTCTCATCTCATCATGTTCCTCTTGTACCTTGTGGTGTTGAGGTGAAGTATAATAAGTGGGAGACTGCCCACTTGGGCTTCATGTATCGATATCCCAAGGCTCGTTTTACCGTGGCGGCCTTTTTTCCTGTTCATTGCCATGTCATTGTTTCCGGAAAACTTGTCAGTTGATGGTAGAGAGAGAGAGAAGAATTGCTGGTTACAATTGCAGGGTGCGTGGTCATGCTGGAATCAATCAATTCATCATCCAACATATTCATTTACTACAAGATGAGCAGTAAATACAAAAGTGTTTTTCGTCAACTATTCTGTATGGATTGAAGGTGATACTCATGGTATATGATACGTACATCACGAAACAAAGTAGCACACAATTAAATAACGTTCAATACGGGAATTGTCACACAACACCCTCCTCAATAACAAGTCTCAAACACGCTAATATCAATACCATAGACTCGCAGCCTTGAGAGTAAACGGTTAGTAAACATTACATTATAACCAGAAAACTTGAAGCAAACATAACAGATATCACCTAACTGAATGGAATAAAATTGGATAAAATTTCTGAATGAGACTGTTTATAGCTATTGTTATTATGATCATTATGATGAGTATTATTATGTGAATCGTATGTGTGTGGATGTGTGTGTGTGTGTGTGTGTGTGTGTGTGTGTGTTTATGTTTGTGTGTTAATGTTTTTGCACGTGTTAAATGTTTGTAATTGTATATGATGTGTTTCAAATCGATGCTGTATTTTACCTTTTATAATTATATTATTTGCAATAACATTTTGGAAAGGAGAAAGTAAGAACCTATGTAAATAATTAAAGCAAATTGTGTGAGCCATTACACTTTTTAAAACAATACAGATGTGTTGTGTGTAGGTCTTTCAGATTTCATTTGAAATTCCCTTTCTATGTATTTATAAGCTTGTCTGTTTGGACTCATCATATCCCAGATAAGGGAGGCGTCACGTAGAAAACTTTAACAGCATCACGTAGAAAATGTAAGCCACAAAATCTATCTAACCATGAACAATGACATTAGGACAAAAATAATTGCGTCCTGAAAACACACGGGGAAAAGAATACCAGACAGAGAGCAGGTCAGCATGGTCGAATGGGTAAGAACGCGTGTTCTTAACACCCGGTGTGCTGGCTCCGAGGATAGTGATTCAACCCCTACACCTGGCAGCTGGACTAAAATGTGACCTGTCGTCCTTGACTTGGGGACGTAAATTACAAGTACCTCTGAAGTCGGAGTGGGTTCGCCTGATGGCGAGGGACACTGTTAATAAGGAAAGCTAATCCACACACAAAATTCAGTCCATCACTACTATAAATAGTGTGTATGGACTACGCTTGAGTTCAAAACGAGCGAGCGCCACAAAAAAAAGAAAAAAGACAGAGATAAGTGATATTGAGAGGATACGAAAGGAGTTGCAGGAAATAGCAACAGATATGACGGCTTGCGTGTTTTGGTTGAGGGCCAACGCCCCAGTCGTAGATAAAAGGCAGAAATAAAGAAAAGCTATCATATAAGACTTGTCAGTTGAAGCTCTATTTGAAGTAATAAATCTCCATCCAATTCAAATTTTGCAAACAATGGAAGAGTTCATGACATTAAATATGCATCAGAGGACTTCTTCGTTATCTGATATCAGGCTAATTATTCACTGGGTACAGGGGACATTTCTCTAGAACATGTAAATCAGCTTAATTTCAGTCATGTCAGCATTTCCTTCTCTATACAGGAACAAAGAAAAATAAGAAACCTTTGTATAATAAAGACACAAACAATATATTTTCACAATTTGTGTCTGGTTTATTTCGCTGCAACTCTCCAGGTGCATATTACAACAAAAGAGTTTAACGATAATGAAGTAGCGTAATGAATCCATTTAATGGAAATAAACAACACATTGTCATATATTTAAATGTCACCACAGTTGCTTTAGATGGACAATCATGTCTTTCTGCTTCCATATCTGTGGTTTAATTTCTCGGAACAGGCATAAAATCTGATGGAAGATGCCTTGATGAGATTAGAACAAGAATCGCCATGGCAAAGGCAGCCTTTTGCAAGATGTAAAACATACTGACCAATAAAATGATGTCACTTGCAAAGAGAAGAAGAGTGTTGAAGTACTACAAAGAACCTGTTCTTTTGTATGGTTGTGAAATGTTGAAAATGACCAAGCAAGGTAAAAAACATGATGGCTGTGGAAATGCGGTTTCTGGAGAAAATGCAAAAAAAATGCCATGGACAGACAAAAACACCAATGACCACGTCCTACAAGAAACAACGAAAACCGTAAACTAATTAGAGAAATTAGGAATAGACAGTCACAATGTTTTGGACAAGTTATCAGAAGAATAAATGGAGAACTATGTGACAACTGGCAAGATTGAGGCGAAAAGAACAAGGAATAGGCAGAGAAATACATATATTGATAGCTTGAACTCGTGGTATGGTCGATTCAAGAATACAGAGCTAATCCACGACTCTGGTGATCGTGTGAGTTGGCGAAAAATGACCGCCCACGCTTATCGGCTTGGCACATGATGATGATGATTTGTGGTTTACTTGCGTGAATGTCAGACCCCGTCCTCACATCTTTTCTTATTCTTGATTGAGGGTAACGAAAAGCTGCCACTACTGTGGCTATTTGCCTCGGAGCTCTGTAATTTGCGACCTTGAAAATAAAGTGAAGCCATTTAAATGATGCTTTATTACAGTGGTTCTCAACCTTTTTTGACCCATGCACCCATTCACCATATGTTCATAATGTCATCCCCCCCCCCCCCACCTTTTCGTATTTCCTCCCTATAAGTCTCTCCCCCCCCACCCCGCCCCTATACAGTATACGTACAAATGGAAGCTAAATTTAATAACACATACTATGTAGACGTCTAGACTTGTTCTAGTATGTGTTATTAAATTTAGCTTCCATTTGTACGTATACTGTATAGGGGCGGGGTGGGGGGGGGGGAGAGACTTATAGGGAGGAAATACGAAAAGGTGGGGGGGGGATGACATTATGAACATATGGTGAATGGGTGCATGGGTCAAAAAAGGTTGAGAACCACTGTAATAAAGCATCATTTTAAATGGCTTCACTTTATTTTCAAGGTCGCAAATTACAGAGCTCCGAGGCAAATAGCCACAGTAGTGGCAGCTTTTCGTTACCCTCAATCAAGACTAAGAAAGATGTGAGGACGGGTCTGACATTCACGCAAGTAAACCACAAATCATCATCATCATGTGCCAAGCCGATAAGCGTGGGCGGTCATTTTTCGCCAACTCACACGATCACCAGAGTCGTGGATTAGCTCTGTATTCTGAATCGACCCTACCACGAGTTCAAGCTATCAATATATGTATTTCTCTGCCTATTCCTTGTTCTTTTCGCCTCAATCTTGCCAGTTGTCACATAGTTCTCCATTTATTCTTCTGATAACTTGTCCAAAACATTGTGACTGTCTATTCCTAATTTCTCTAATTAGTTTACGGTTTTCGTTTGTTTCTTGTAGGACGTGGTCATTGGTGTTTTTGTCTGTCCATGGCATTTTTTTTGCATTTTCTCCAGAAACCGCATTTCCACAGCCATCATGTTTTTTACCTTGCTTGGTCATTTTCAACATTTCACAACCCATACAAAGAACAGGTTCTTTGTAGTACTTCAACACTCTTCTTCTCTTTGCAAGTGGACATCATTTTATTGGTCAGTATGTTTTACATCTTGCAAAGGCTGCCTTTGCCATGGCGATTCTTGTTCTAATCTCATCAAGGCATCTTCCATCAGATTTTATGCCTGTTCCGAGAAATTAAACCACAGATATGGAAGCAGAAAGACATGATTGTCCATCTAAAGCAACTGTGGTGACATTTAAATATATGACAATGTGTTTGTTTATTTCCATTAAATGGATTCATTACGCTACTTCATTATCGTTAAACTCTTTTGTTTGTAATATGCACCTGGAGAGTTGCAGCGAAATAAACCAGACACAAATTGTGAAATATATTGTTTGTGTCTTTATTATACAAAGTTTCTTATTTTTCTTTGTTCCTGTATAGAGAAGGAAATGCTGACATGACTGAAATTAAGCTGATTTACATGTTCTAGAGAAATGTCCCTGTACCCAGTGAATAATTAGCCTGATATCAGATAACGAAGAAGTCCTCTGATGCATATTTAATGTCATGAACTCTTCCATTGTTTGCAAAATTGAATTGGATGGAGATTTATTACTTCAAATAGAGCTTCAACTGACAAGTCTTATATGATAGCTTTTTCTTTATTTCTGCCTTTTATCTACGACTGGGGCGTTGGCCCTCAACCAAAACACGCAAGCCGTCATATCTGTTGCTATTTCCTGCAACTCCTTTCGTATCCTCTCAATATCACTTATCTCTGTCTTTTTTCTTTTTTTTTGTGGCGCTCGCTCGTTTTGAACTCAAGCGTAGTCCAACACACTATTTATAGTAGTGATGGACTGAATTTTGTGTGTGGATTAGCTTTCCCTATTAACAGTGTCCCTCGCCATCAGGCGAACCCACTCCGACTTCAGAGGTACTTGTAATTTACGTCCCCAAGTCAAGGACGACAGGTCAACATTTTAGTCCAGCTGCCAGGTGTAGGGGTTGAATCACTATCCTCGGAGCCAGCACACCGGGTGTTTAAGAACACGCGTTCTTACCCATTCGACCATGCTGACCTGCTCTCTGTCTGGTATTCTTTTCCCCGTGTGTTTTCAGGACGCAATTATTTTTGTCCTAATGTCATTGTTCATGGTTAGATAGATTTTGTGGCTTACATTTTCTACGTGATGCTGTTAAAGTCTGACGAGAAGTACAGAACCGTAAAGTATGGAGGGAAAAATAATATCAAGTAATCGGCTTTTATCGGCCAATAAAAAGATGTCAATTGAAACGAGAAAAAGAGTGTTGAGGGGATACATAGAGCCTGTTCTTTTGTATGGATGTGAAACTTGGACAATGAGCAGTCAAGCTGAAAAGCATCTAATGGCTGCAGAAATGCGGTTTCTGAGGAAAATGCAAAGAATACCATGGACAGACAGAAAAACCAATGACCAAATACTACAGGAGACAAATGAACATCGTAAACTGATTAGAGAAATTAGACGTAGACAGTCAACATTTTTTGGACATGTTATGAGAAGACATGGGTTGGAGAACTTAGTGACAACTGGCAAGATCGAGGGGAACAGACCAAGAGGAAGACCAAGAGGAAAATACCTGGATGGCTTGGCCACATGGCATGGACGAGACAGGAACACTGAGCTGATCCACGACACTGGTGATCGAGTGAAATGGCGAGTCATGACCGCCCACGCTTTCCGGCATGGCACATGATTGATTGATTGAATCGGCTTTTGTATTAACTGTATCATGAAATCATATTGATTTTTCCCCCTCCCCCTGGAAATCCTAAAATTCCCCCCTAGGGGGGAATTCCCCACCGGTTGAGAACTGGTCCAAGCTCACGACATTCTATATGTGGTATAAGAGAGAGATAGAGAGAGAGAGAGAGAGAGAGAGAGAGAGAGAGAGAGAGAGAGAGAGAGAGAGAGAGAGAGAGAGAGAGAGAGAGAGAGAGGTGAAACAGACAAAGAAAAGGAAGAGGGTGTGAGAGAGAAATTGGGCGAGGAATAATATTTGATGTGCACACATTGTGCATGTATAGATGACGCCTAATCGTTTCATGGAAGTTGCTCCTCGTGAAATCTACGTTACATGTATAAATATATGACAATGCATTGCCATTCATGAACACAAACTGATGTTGTTAGGCGGTCATGATCATTTGTCTCCTATTCGCTTTGTTGACTTAATAGTTGCCTTTCATTCTGTCAGCCCATGAAACTTTCACCTAAGATCTCGTGGGCTATTATATTGATTTTCTGTCAGCCTATTGGATACCTCTGTCAGCCTGTCTGATTCCTCTGTAGCCTCTCCGAATCGTCTGTCAGCCTGTCCGATTCCTCGGTCAGTCAGTCCTATTGTTCTGTCAGCCCATGAAATTTTCACCTCAGATCTCGTGTTCTATTGTTCTTCTGTCAGCCTGTCCGATTCCTCTGTAGCAGTCTTGCCAGGTACTCTATATCAGGCCTGATCTTCTATGAAATGTGTATTTACTTGAACGCGATTGTCGGCGCTGCGACTTAGGGGCAGTAATCGTGTTTCACAGTTCCCTAATATATCGAGTCGAGGATTCTAAACGTCTAACTAACTAACTTGCACCATGAATTATATATTTCCACACGTGTAAATGAAAGTCTGAATTTCTTTCTTTTGTTCACACATTTTGTCACTTAACACAAACAAACGACAACGCTCTGTAAATATAAAACAATATAAATTACACGAAGTAATGCAGCTTTACATAACGGAATTACGACACGTACGGGACGTTGCGGCGACTAGCCTTCATCAGCAAACAAATACATACACAAAACACAACAAGTAGTCATGGGACTCTCCGGTGACTACATTAAGGGGTGACGACGGGATGGGAAGAATAAAAAGATGAAAAAAAATGAAGGAAATGAAGAGAAAATGAAAATTTTAAAAACATGTTCCTACTTACCTCAGAATCGCAAGCTGTGTATTGCGTATAAATGTGTATAAATATGAATAAAAATCACACAATGCACTATGTAATTGCACACTGTTTTATGTGGAATAAACGTTAGAATAAAAGCAAACGTTAGTTATATTAAATGCAATATCAGTATTATTATTTGAATTCGTAAGCTCTAAATACAGTTTGGATGTGTATGTACGTATGTTTGTGTATTTGTAGTGCGTTTACGCCGATCTCAGTGCTTGAAAAATGAGCGTCAGGCATATGAGACTAAAATCTCCTGTGGAACCAGGTGGAGAAGGCGGGGAACAGATTGAGAACCCGTATGTGGAAATAATGATATTACGGAGAATCGGCAGGAATTCTGGATGAATCTGAAAACTGAGAGGGAAGACAAGACGAACTTTAAATAGATAGCGGTGAGAACGATTAGTAGTATGACTCTGGCTGTTGAACGAGGGGACGGAGCAAGTAGGTGAATGTCCTGAGTGCAGTGATGTCGGTTCTTAGCTCAACACAACTCAGCTCAACTCACTTATACCGATATTATGCCTTGACTGCCAAATTAATTAAAATGTTAACGATATGTTTAAAATAAATAAGACGGTAATGATTACATGTCTAAGTAAGTAAATTGAATCAAACCATTTATGGTTTGGGGACGTAAGAATCTGTTTTCATTACGCACTGAACAACCACAATTCCAAGTTTAAACATGAAAGCAATGTTATCACGAATGTATGTGAACCACTTTGTTTTATTGGCACATATCAATACACAAACACGTGGTGTCGCTCTTTGATTTGACAAATAGAGATAAATACACAATGAGCCTTGCAAACACACATTGTTTACTTTGAAATAAAGGTGTAAAAACGTAAGCAAGAAAAAACAGAGAGAGAGAGAGAGAGAGAGAGAGAGAGAGAGAGAGAGAGAGAGGGCGAGAGACAGCGAGCCAGAGAGAGAGAGATAGGGCGAGAGAGAGAGAGAGAGAGAGAGAGAGAGAGAGAGAGAGAGAGTATGTGTGAGGGGGAAAGAGAAAGTGAGAAAGAAAACAGTGTGAGATAGCGAAACAGACAGAGACAGAGACAGAGAGAGCTAATTAGTTAGTTAGTCCAGGTCCCAACTTCATGGCAACGGGTCGTCCCCATTATGCTCTGTTCCTGTGCCAGTGAATAACACAGAAAATGCTCCTCACTTCCCCATGTGAAAAGTGGAACACACAGGAGTCTCGACAAACCAACAGCCCGTGTATACTACTATGCATGTTGCCGCCGCCAGAATGCCAACACAAAAGTTCTCCACGAAAAATACGGATTACCATCGATGGAAGCGGGTGCCACTAGAGAACCAGCATCCACACACTACCGCATAAAGCAACCCACTCAGTTCAGCGACAGGCCGGCCGCCGTCATTCCTAACATGCAGTTCACGCTACAAACAACCACATACAGAAGTAATAGCAATTAACAGCTCACAGTGTCGATCAATGTACTGAACTCAGTAGCAGAGCGACGGAACCATGCACTACTAGTTCAACATGAGGAAAATGCGCATGCAAACGGTAGCCACAAGCATAAACACTCCAAATGCCTTCTCATCTCATCATGTTCCTCTTGTACCTTGTGGTGTTGAGGTGAAGTATAATAAGTGGGAGACTGCCCACTTATGGGCTTCATGTATCGATATTCCCAAGGACTCTGTTATTCCGTGCGTCCTTCGTTTACGTGGTCGGCCTCTTCCTCTGCTTCCCTCTGGTCTGTACATCATTGCTTGTTATGGTATACTGTTAGTTGGTAACCTACTTGCATGGTCAAACCATTTGACTTGCTGCCTTCTAATAAAATCTAGTGCAGCTTTAACCGTTCAAATGCCTATTCTCCATGTTGGTGCCTTACATCCTTAGAAATCTACATGTGTTTGCTCTATAACGTGAATTATAAGCCGCATATATCACACAGTACAATTAAACTGCAATACTCTGTCAATTAAGATATTGTCATATTCAGCCGTTCATCATTGTCTCATTATTCTAATAGTCCATACCGTATGGGGTTGGTGATCATGTATGTCCACAGCCTTCTGTCTCTTGTGCTTTTTCTAATCATTTCTTATACCGACCTTCTTCCATGTCACGATGTCACATTTTTCAGCATCTTCTCTCTGGGTCTCCTCCTGCCTCTCTTCACCTTCAGTTGTCCCAATTTGACAACAAATTCAAGCGTTCCTCTCCTCATGACATGGGGCAAAAAATGTGGACGGTCTACTTCCGATGCACTTAATTTGCCCGCAGTCGCTGGATGGTGGTCCCTACCGGGCGAGCATCTTGTACATACCCTCTAAACACTGTATACAAGTGCTATGTTCACAGTCGACAAACTGAACAGCTTATCAAGCACATATTACTTTATATACTCTAAAATAATGTTACCAAGATATGTGTGGCCACTTCTTTATTAATAATTTCAATATTCTTTGAGTGCGAATTTACTTTATGTAAGAATTTACAGGGGCATTATGTTGGTGACTCAGAAGCATAGCTGCTAGACCCGTCGGTTCTCTTTTCTACCCATATCTGGGCGAATTTGGATTTGTAAAAATGTGGATGGGCCTTATCTATCCAGCCAAAAATTGGTCCCAAGATGGTATTGAGAAGTAAAAGAGGCGGGCTTGATACTAATTACATCACCCGAGGAATGCCGATTAATCTATAAAATTATGAGTCTAGCACCGAATGCCCACAGTGCCTTAAAAATGATCCATTACTGAATCACTTTACTACATTAACATGCTTTTCTTTAATTCGTAATTACGTTTCATAGGAAAATTCGCTCTTGGCAGTTCACATTATATACTGACGACCAATAAACACATTGCTTGTTATAAATACACATAATATTTGGGGAAAATAAACACTTGTACAAGTACGTTTGTGTTTTTTCGCCATTCAAAATGAACTCATTTCGTAGATATACTCGCTCTTAGTAGTTTACATCACCTATTGAGATTTTTTTAAAAACACTTTGCTTGGGAAAAATAAACAAATTACTTGCGGAATGTAAACATTTTTCAAAGTACATGTGATTATGGTAGTTTACATTCCTTCATATGGACAATAATGTTTCTATCACTGAATTGCATGATTTGTATCAGGGGTGGATTTTAAGCTTTGTGTACATTTGGCATATTATATTATATATTTATATATGAAACCGTGCCAAACTGAGATTTAAAATATGGCTGTTTATAACAGAGAAACCTGTCCATAACCCGGGGGAAAAAAAGATAGCCCCAAGACAAAGGAGATCTGTTAGTCCTTTTGTTTTGTAATCTTCGACACATCTGCATTATGACAAAAACAGCTGCAGGAATAGTTTTTCCCTATGAGTGAAGCTTAAGTTGTTACCGATTAATTTAATAGTTAGTTTTTGTAATTAATTCCAGGACCGCATCAAGATGCCGGTCCAAAACAATGTTTGTATAGTGAATAACGGGGAGTGTGTATGCAACATTTGTTTTAGATTGTAGGAATGCATTATATGAATTAATATTAATTAAATGAGCTTTTATACAGCTTTATGTAATTTTCTTGAGGTTGTATGTAAATAAGTGTATACGAAACACATAAATATAAACAAAGGAATGACTTTTCAAAAGGGATGGCATGAGTTTATATAAAACACATAATTACGTAAAGAAATGAGTTAGTTAGTTAGTTAGTTAGTTAGTTAGTTAGGTCGTTAGTTAGTCGAGGTTCCAGCTTCACGGCAACGGGTCGTCCCCATTATGCTCCGTTCCTGTGCCAGTGAATATCACAAAAATTTCTCCCCATTGTCCAATGTGAAAAGTGGAATAGGCAGGAGTCTCGGAAATCCAACAGCCCACGGGGGTACACTGTGCATAATGCCGCCGCCAGAATGCCAACAAATAATTCATCCACGAAAACCACAGTTCATCGTCGATGTACTCGGCAGTCACCAGAAAGACCTCATTGACCTGGGTTTTCTCATATGGCTTGGTCTTTTACTACAGGGCAACCTGCTGAAAGTGTTGCATAAAGCACGAACTCCGCAGCTTCAGCGCCGACTCCCAGGAGTCTCCTGTAAAATGCACTCGTAAACCGAAAATGCAAATCAGTCAATTCAGCAACAGCCGGTAGCCATTGTTCCGAACATGCAGGTCATTGTACAGGTCAGATGTAGAAGCATTCCCCGCGAATTTCACAGCTCACAGTGTCGCCCACGCACTCACTCAGTAGCATGGCGACGGAACCAGTCTAACATGTGGAAAATTCAATTGCAAGCACAAACACGTCACAGGCGTTAACGGTTCAACGCCTAACTGCCATGTTGGCGACCGGAAGTCGTAAAGAAATGTGTATTCAAGAGGATGACATGGGGTGTGACGTTGTATTATGGAATGTGTTTCTGATGATGGAAGCGACTAATCGGTGTGATCAGTGGTTTTGTAGTTTCACTAAAGTTAAATATCCCAAGTCTGCAGAAATGTGGGATTTGAGATATACAATACATAATGTCATAAATTTTTACATGTACTAACAACTGAAATTATACCATGTCACACTGTGTCATATCAACAATGCGGGCACAAGATTAAAGGTTTTGTAGTAATTGGCACCTGAAAAGAAATTATTCTCTTAATTAAATTAAAAAGGTTGAATTAGAGTCATGAATATTGATGTGTAATTTATATTATTGGTATGCAATAAAAAAGATATTTTACATCATATGTCTGTAACAATAATGTTTAAGTGGCTAAATAAACCTGCTGTCAAACCATGTGGTGGGTAGCCTTAGTTACACTCGAGAGATAATTCGGAATAGAAGCTACATTAAAGGTATTTTAACTCCAGTAGTTGAAAATCTATATTTGAGCACATTTGAAATCATTGGTATTTAAGGGTTCCAATAAGATCAAGCCATTGTGTTTATCCTCGAAGTTTACATGGTTTGTATCCTTGAAGTCTACAAAGTTTGTATCCTAGAAGTCTCCATGGTTTGTATCCTTAAAGTCTCCATAGTGTATTTCCTTGAAGTCTCCATGGTTTGTATAATTGAAGTCTCCATGGTGTATTCCCTTAATGTCTCCATGGTGTATTTCCTTAAAGATTCCATGATTTGTTTTCTTGAAGTCTCCATGATTTGTTTCCTTGAAGTCTCCATTATTTATTTCCTTGAAGTCTCCATGGTTTGTATCCTTGAAGTCTCCATGGTTTGTATCCTTTAAGTCTCCATGGTTTGTATCCTTGAAGTCTCCATGGTTTGTATCCTTGAAGTCTACATCATTTGTATCCTTGAAGTCTCAGTGGTTTGTATCCTTGACGTCCCCATGGTTTGTATCCTGAAGTCTCCATGGTGTATTTCCTTGCAGTCTCCATGGTGTATTTACTTGCAGTCTCCGTGGTGTATTTCCTTAAAGTCTACATGATTTGTATCCTTGAAGTCTCCATGGTTTGTATCCTTGAAGTCTCCATGATTAGTATCCTTGAAGTCTCCATGGTTGGTATAATTGAAGTCTCCATGGTGTATTTCCTTGAAATCTCCATGGTGTATTTCCTTGAAGTATCCTTGGTGTATTTCCTTGAAGTCTCTGTGGTGTATTTCCTTGAAGTCTCCATGGTGTATTTCCTTGAAGTCTACATGGTTTGTATCCTTGAAGTCTCCATTTCTTGTATCCTTGAAGTCTACATGGTTTGTATCCTTGAAGTCTCCATGGTTTTTCTCCTTGAAGTCTACATGGTTTGTATCCTTGAAGTCTCCATTTCTTGTATCCTTGAAGTCTCCATGGTTTGTATCCTTGAAGTCTACATGGTTTGTATCCTTGAAGTCTCCATGGTTTGTATCCTTGAAGTCTACATGGTTTGTATCCTTGAAGTCTCCATGGTTTTTCTCCTTGAAGTCTACATGGTTTGCATCTTTGAAGTCTCCATGGTGTATTTCCTTGAAGTCTCCATGGTGTATTTCCTTGAAGTCTCCATGGTGTATTTCCTTGAAGTCTCCGGGGTTTGTATCCTTGAAGTCTCCATGTTGTATTTCCTTGAAGTCTCCATGGTGTATTTCCTTGAAGTCTCCGGGGTTTGTATCCTTGAAGTCTCCATGTTGTATTTCCTTGAAGTCTACATGGTTTGTATCCTTGAAGTCTCCATGCTTTGTATCCTTGAAGTCTCCATGTTGTATTTCCTTGAAGTCTACATGGTTTGTATCCTTGAAGTCTCCATGTTGTATTTCCTTGAAGTCTCCATGTGTATTTCCTTGAAGTCTCCGGGGTTTGTATCCTTGAAGTCTCCATGGTGTATTTCCTTGAAGTCTCCATGGTGTATTTCCTTGAAGTCTCCGGGGTTTGTATCCTTGAAGTCTCCATGTTGTATTTCCTTGAAGTCTGCATGGTTTGTATCCCTGAAGTCTACATGGTTTGTATCCTTGAAGTCTAAATAGTATGTATCCTTGAAGTCTCTATGGTTTGTATCCTTTAAGTCTCCTTGGTGTATTTCCTTGAAGACTCCATGGTTTGTATCCCTGAAGTCTCCATGGTTTGTATCCTTTAAGTCTACATGGTTGGTATAATTGAAGTCTCCATGGTGTATTTCCTTGAAATCTCCATGGTGTATTTCCTTGAAGTATCCTTGGTGTATTTCCTTGAAGTCTCTGTGGTGTATTTCCTTGAAGTCTCCATGGTGTATTTCCTTGAAGTCTACATGGTTTGTATCCTTGAAGTCTCCATTTCTTGTATCCTTGAAGTCTACATGGTTTGTATCCTTGAAGTCTCCATGGTTTTTCTCCTTGAAGTCTACATGGTTTGTATCCTTGAAGTCTCCATTTCTTGTATCCTTGAAGTCTCCATGGTTTGTATCCTTGAAGTCTACATGGTTTGTATCCTTGAAGTCTCCATGGTTTGTATCCTTGAAGTCTACATGGTTTGTATCCTTGAAGTCTCCATGGTTTTTCTCCTTGAAGTCTACATGGTTTGCATCTTTGAAGTCTCCATGGTGTATTTCCTTGAAGTCTCCATGGTGTATTTCCTTGAAGTCTCCATGGTGTATTTCCTTGAAGTCTCCGGGGTTTGTATCCTTGAAGTCTCCATGTTGTATTTCCTTGAAGTCTCCATGGTGTATTTCCTTGAAGTCTCCGGGGTTTGTATCCTTGAAGTCTCCATGGTGTATTTCCTTTGAAGTCTACATGGTTTGTATCCTTGAAGTCTCCATGCTTTGTATCCTTGAAGTCTCCATGTTGTATTTCCTTGAAGTCTACATGGTTTGTATCCTTGAAGTCTCCATGCTTTGTATCCTTGAAGTCTACATGGTTTGTATCCTTGAAGTCTCCATGGTGTATTTCCTTTGAAGTCTCCATGGTGTATTTCCTTGAAGTCTCCATGGTGTATTTCCTTGAAGTCTCCGGGGTTTGTATCCTTGAAGTCTCCATGTTGTATTTCCTTGAAGTCTCCATGGTGTATTTCCTTGAAGTCTCCGGGGTTTGTATCCTTGAAGTCTCCATGTTGTATTTCCTTGAAGTCTACATGGTTTGTATCCTTGAAGTCTCCATGCTTTGTATCCTTGAAGTCTCCATGTTGTATTTCCTTGAAGTCTACATGGTTTGTATCCTTGAAGTCTCCGGGGTTTGTATCCTTGAAGTCTCCATGTTGTATTTCCTTGAAGTCTACATGGTTTGTATCCTTGAAGTCTACATGGTTTGTATCCTTGAAGTCTCCATGGTTTTTCTCCTTGAAGTCTACATGGTTTGCATCTTTGAAGTCTCCATGGTGTATTTCCTTGAAGTCTCCATGGTGTATTTCCTTGAAGTCTCCATGGTGTATTTCCTTGAAGTCTCCGGGGTTTGTATCCTTGAAGTCTCCATGTTGTATTTCCTTGAAGTCTCCATGGTGTATTTCCTTGAAGTCTCCGGGGTTTGTATCCTTGAAGTCTCCATGGTGTATTTCCTTGAAGTCTCCATGGTGTATTTCCTTGAAGTCTCCGGGGTTTGTATCCTTGAAGTCTCCATGTTGTATTTCCTTGAAGTCTGCATGGTTTGTATCCCTGAAGTCTACATGGTTTGTATCCTTGAAGTCTAAATAGTATGTATCCTTGAAGTCTCTATGGTTTGTATCCTTTAAGTCTCCTTGGTGTATTTCCTTGAAGACTCCATGGTTTGTATCCCTGAAGTCTCCATGGTTTGTATCCTTTAAGTCTACATGGTTTGTATCCTTGAAGTCTCCGTGGTGTATTTCCTTGAAGTCTCCATGGTTTGTATCCTTCAAGTCTACATGTTATGTATCCTTGAAGTCTACATGATTTGTATCCTTGAAGTCTCCGTGGTTTGTATCCTTGACGTCTCCATGATTTCTATCCTTGAAGTCTACGTGGTTTGTATCCTTAAAGTCACATGATTTGCATCCTTGAAGTCACATGATTTGTATCCTTTAAGTCTACATGGTTTGTATCCTTGAAGTATACATGATTTGAATCCTAGAAGTCTACATGGTTTGTATCATTGAAGTCTATATGGTTTGTATCCTTTAAGTCTACATGTTTGGATTCCTAGACGTCTACATGGTTTGTATCCTTGAAGTCTACATGGTTTGTATCCTAGAAGTCTACATGATTTGTATCTTTGAAGTCTACTTGGTTTGTATCCTAGAAGTCTACATGATTCGTATCCTTGAAGTCACATGATTTGTATCCTTCAAGTCTACATGGGTTGTATCCTTGAAGTCTCCATGGTTTGTATCCTTGAAGTCTCCATGGATTGTATCCTTGAAGGCTACATGTTGTGTATCCTTGAAGTCTACATGATTTGTATGCTTGAAGTCTCCGTGGTTTCTATCCTTGACGTCTCCATGATTTGTATCATTGATGTCTCCATGGTTTGTTTCCTTGAAGTCTCCATGGTGTATTTCCTTGAAGTTATGTTGTTTGTCCATCAAGAATGATGATGACCATTCATTTCATCCAGTGGGGTTGCAGGTGTGGAGCCGTGGGTTCTAAGATGGCTGATAAGGCCTATTTTGGCTCGAAATGTTCTTTGACAATGTGGGCAAAGAATGCTTGACGTCTCTGGAGGAGGATTTCCTGCAGTGGTTTTTCTGTCCTGCCTTTTCTTCACAGCTCTTGCAGTCCTGGTTGCCTCACATATGACTGCACCTTTGTGCAATGATGCACGCCACGAATTTCGGTCTCTGGCTGCAGCCTCCCAGGTGTCATGATGAATTCCAAAAGCATTCAGTGAAATTTTCAGAGTGTCTTTAAAACGTTTCCTCTGGCCACCTTGGGAGCGTTTACCACAACGCAGTTCGCTGTAGAAAATTCGTTTAGGGAGCCTGTGATCTGGCATGCGAGTCAAGTGACCAGCCCAGCGAATCTGATTCTTCATCAGTAGAGTGTGGATACTGGGCATGGATGCTCTTTCTAGGACTTCAGTGTCTGGAATCTTGTCTTGCCATTTAATCTTCAGTAGCTTCCTTAGGCAGACTGTGTGGAAGTGGTTTAATTTCCTAGCGTGTCGCTGATAAACAGTCCAGGTTTCACAAGCATATAGCAGTGTGGATAATACAACTGCTTTGTAGACTTTTAGCTTTGTTTGCAGGCTTATTCCAGTTCTGTCCCATACATTCTTGTACAGTCTGCCAAAGGCTGCACTGGCCTTGGAGATTCTTGCATTCACTTCGTCATCGATTGTGGCAGCTTGTGACACGGTGCTGCCAAGATAGGTGAATTTGTCCACAACACTTAGTCTATGATCATTCACTTTGATATTCGGCACAGTGTGATTATTCCCTGGAGCTGGCTGGTACATAACTACAGTCTTCTCCAAGTTGATATTGAGCCCAAAGTTGGCACAGGCATGTGAGAAAGCTGAAACATTATGTTGCATGTCCGCCTCTGAGTTGGCGTATAGAGCGCAATCATCAGCAAACAGGAGCTCTCTGACGGTGCCGCTGTTAATTTTGGTTTTAGCTTTCAGACTTTTGAGATTGAATAACTTTCCATCCATACGGTAGTTGATGTCTATTCCAATGTCGTCGTTCTCGAAGGCATTCATCAACATGGCTGAAAACATGAGGCTGAACAGTGTTGGTGCCAGGACACATCCTTGCTTCACTCCATTGGTGACAGGAAAGGGTTCAGACAGTTCATCATTTTCCTGTACTCTTGCCTGCATGCCGTCATGAAATAGCCGCACTATTTGGACAAACTTTCGTGGACAGCCATATTTTGCCATAATCTTCCACAGTCCTTCTCTGCTGACTGTATCAAAAGCCTTGGTAAGGTCAATGAAAGTGGAGAACATTTCGCAGTTCTGTTCCTGACATTTCTCTTGCAGCTGCCTTGCAGCGAAAATCATGTCAACAGTTCCACGTTCTTTTCTGAAGCCACATTGACTCTCAGGAAGAAGACCTTGATCGAGATGGGCTGTGAGGCGATTGAGAAGAATTCTGGCGAGTATCTTCCCTGCAATTGAAAGCAAGGAGATGCCTCGGTGGTTGTCACAGGATTGGCGGTTTCCTTTTCGTTTGTAAAGGTGGACTATTGACGCGTCCTTAAAATCTTGTGGCATGGTCTCGTTCATCCATATGTTTGTGAAGACTTGGTGAAGCTGCTCTGTTAGGACCGGCCCACCTGCCTTGTATATCTCTGCTGGGATGGAGTCAGGACCAGGTGCCTTGCCGCTGGAGAGTTGCTGGATGGCTTTGTTTTTTTCCACTATGGTTGGCAGGTCATCAAGTGTCTCATTGGTGGGAACTTGAGGAAGGCAGTTGATGGTTTCATCATCGAAGAAGGAAGTTGCGTTTAAGATTTTGCTGAAATGCGCTGCCCAGCGTTGGAGGATTTCTTTCTTATCGGTGAACAATGTTCCCCCGTCTGCACTGAGGAGGGGAACTATGCCTGGTGATGAAGGACCATAGACCGCTTTCAGTGAGTCGTAGAAGTTTTTCATATCATGTCTGTCAACAAAGCCCTGAATTTCATCAGCTTTGCTGCTCAGCCAGGAGTCCCGCATGTGCCGAAGTTTCTGCTGCACTACTCTCTGAATGTTCTTGAAAGCATCTTTTTTTGATGTTGACTTTGGGTCATTCAAATGTGCCTTGAGGAGAAGATGTTTCTCGGCCAGCAATTGGTTGATGTCTTCGGAATTTTCATCAAACCAGTCTTTATGCTTTCGGGGGGCTGGCCCCAGGATTTCCATAGCAGTATTGTAAATGGTGTCCTTTAGGGCTCTCCATTCTGTTTCTGTATCCTGTTTGGCTTCAGCATTGGGCTTGAGGCGGTCTTCCAGCATATTTTCAAATGACTGCTGCATTTTCTTGCTGTTTAGGCGGGTGACATTTAGCTTTGTTTGCATTTTCGCCCCTTGAGGACGCCGTGGTGGCCTGATGTGGATGTTCATTTTCGAGACAATGAGACGATGGTCTGTCCAACATTCGGCACCACACATGGATTTTGTCACTCGAACGTCTTGTCTGTCACTCCTCCTGACGATGACATAGTCAATGAGGTGCCAGTGTTTCGAGCGAGGGTGCATCCACGATGTCCTATTTCTCATGGGGAGACGGAAAATTGTGTTCGTAATCAGGAGATCATGTTCGGCACATGTCTGAAGGAGGCGGAGTCCATTGCTGTTACAATTTCCGACTCCATGCTTTCCAATAATGCCACTCCAAGAGGTGGTGTCCGTGCCTACTCTAGCATTGAAATCCCCAAGGAGTATAAGTTTGTCTCCTTTGGGAACAGATGTTAATACATTGTGCAGGTCCTCATAGAACTTGTTCTTGACATCATCTTCGTTGGTCATAGTTGGTGCGTAGACACTCACAATGGTTGCGTGCTTCTTTCCATTCAGCAGAGGCAACTTCATGGTCATGAGCCTGTCGTTTATAGCCTTTGGAAATCCAGCTAATTTGCCGACCAGGGCTGACTTAATGGCAAATCCCACACCGGATTGGCGTCTTTCCTCGCTTTTCCTTCCACTCCAGAAAAATGTGTAGCCGGCACCAATTTCACAGATTTTTCCTTCTTCTGCAAGTCGTGTCTCGCTCAAGGCTGCAATGTCGATGTTGTACCTGCCCAGCTCTCTCCCAATCAGTGCTGTTCGTCTCTCTGGACCCGACGCGCCGTCTCTGTCAAGTAGGGTGCGTACATTCCAAGTTCCAATTGTTAAGGGAATATGGTTTACTCTTTTAGCTTTGCTTGTTTTATCTTTCTTTGTATGTCGACCGCAGTTAGGGTACCCACCAACCGCGGCTAGCTGGTTAGGTAGTGATGAAGCAGACAATGTTTAGGGCACCTTTTCTAGCCCCTTCCTCATGCTATGGAGGTGAGCAGTGTGTTCCTATAGAGGGCTGCTCAGTAAAAGATAAGTGACCTTGGATGAAGAATGACTTGCGCGATGACTTGGATTAAAGTGAGGAAGAGTTGCGCAATTCGTCGACCTCACTCTCTCGCCTGAGTCCATCTGAGTCCAGTGGCAAGACAAGTCGAGACGATTGGAGACGAATACAGGTGCAGTGGATGACCAGGGCGCTCTACGTGCCTTGCCGTGCTCATTACGTTCCACAACGCTTTGCAGGTAAACGCCGTCTTGCCCGTTGAATCAGGAATGATTTCTTCCGCGCAGTCTGCCGAATCCTGTCTTCACATGCTGGGTAGGCTACCCTAGTTTACCTCTTGGTTTGACACCAAATCGGATACCCATGCCTGGTTTAGCCAGCCTCTCACAGCTGTTGCCCGGGGGGTGGCCGCTGTCGCATGCTGACAGCTACTAGGAGCCACAGGCACGAGCTGGGTGTCAGACTTGGACCAGTGGGGGATGGGTCCTGAAAGGACATGAGAGCCATCCTTACCAAAGGTGCTACCAATGCCTGACACCCCGTACCCCCCTTTACAAACTTGAAGTACACACGGTTTGTATCCTTGAAGTCTACATGGTTTGTATCCTTGAATTCTACATGGTTTGTAACCTTGAAGTCTCCATGGTTTGTATCCTTGAAGTCTACATGTTGTGTATCCTTAAAGTCTACATGATTTGTATCCTTGAATTCTACATGGTTTGTATCCTTGAAGTCTCCATGGTTTGTATCCTTGAAGTCTACATGTTGTGTATCCTTAAAGTCTACATGATTTGTATCCTTGAAGTCACCGTGGTTTGTATCCTTGACATCTCCATGATTTGTATCATTGAAGTCTCCATGGCTTGTATCCTTGAAGTCTACATGGTTTGTATCCTAGAAGTCTACATGGTTTGTATCATTGAGGTCTATATGGTTTGTATCCTAGAAGTCTACATGATTTGTATCCTTGAAGCCTTCATAAATTGTATCCTTGAAGTCTACATGATTTGTATCATGGAAGTCTCCGTGGTCTGTATCCTTGACGTTTCCATGATTTGTATTATTGAAATCTCCATGGTTTGTTTCCTTGAAATCTCCATGGTGTATTTCTTTGAAGTACACACGCTTTGTATCGTTGAAGTCTACATGTTGTGTATCCTTGAAGTCTATATGATTTGTATCCTTGAAGTCTCCGTGGTTTGTATCCTTGACGTCTCTATGATTTGTATCATTGGAGTCTCCATGGTTTGATTCCTTGAAGTCTCCATGGTGTATTTCCTTGAAGTACACGCGGTTTGTATCCTTGAAGTCTACATGGTTTGTATCCTTGAAGTCTACATGGTTTGTATTCTTGAAGTCTACATGGTTTGTATTCTTGAAGTCTACATGGTTTGTATCCTTGAAGTCTACATGGTTTTTATCCTTTAAGTCTACATGGTTTGTATCCTTGAAGTCTACATGGTTTGTATCCTTGAAGTCTACATGGTTTGTTTCCTTGAAGTCTGCATGGTTTTTATCCTTGAAGTCTAGATGTTCTGTATCATTGAAGTCTACATGGTTTGTATCCTTGGAGTCTACATGGTTTGTAACCTTGAAGTCTACATGGTTTGTATCCTTCAAGTCTAGATGGTTTGTATCCTTGAAGTCTACATGGTTGGTATCCTAGAAGTCTACATGGTTTGTATCCTTCAAGTCTACATGGTTTGTATCATAGAAGTCTATATGGTTTGTATCCTTGAAGTCTACATGGTTTGTATCCTAGAAGTCTGCATGATTTGTATCCTTGAAATCACATATGATTTGTATCCTTGAAGTGTACATGGTTTGTATCCTTGAAGTCTCCATTGTTTGTATCCTTGAAGTCTCCATGGTATGTATCCTTGACGTCTACATGATTTGTATCCTTGAAGTCTCCGTGGTTTGTATCCTTGACGTCTGCATAATTTGTATTATTGAAGTCTCCATGGTTTGTTTCCTTGAAGTCTCCATGGTGTATTTCCTTGAAGTACATACGGTTTGTTTCCTTGAAGTCTAAATGGTTTGTATCCTGAAGTCTAAATGGTTTGTATCCTTTAATTCTCCATGGTGTATTTCCTTGAAGTACACACGGTTTGTATCCTTAAAGTCTACACGATTTCTATTTTGAAGTCTCCAGGTTTTGCATCCTTGAAGTCTACATGTTGTGTATCCTTGAAGTGTACATGATGTGTATCCTTGAAGTCTCCGTGGTTTGTATCCTTGACGTCTCCATGATTTGTATCATTGAAGTCTCCACGGTTTGTTTCCTTGAAGTCTCCATGGTGTATGTCCTTGAAGTACACACGGTTTGTATCCTTGAATTCTACATGTTTTGTATCCTTGGAGTCTACATGGTTGATATCCTTGAAGTCACATGGTTTGTAACCTTGAACTCTACATGGTTTGTATCCTTGAAGTCTACATGTTGTGTATCCTTGAAGTCTACATGATTTGTATCCTTAAAGTCTTCGTGGTTTGTATCCTTGAACTCTACATGGTTTGTATCCTTGAAGTCTACATGGTCTGTATCCTTGAACTCTACATGGTTTGTATCCTTGAAGTCTACATGGTTTGTAACCTTGAAGTCTCCATGGTTTGTATCCTTGAAGTCTACATGTTGTGTATCCTTGAAGTCTACATGATTTGTATCCTTAAAGTCTTCGTGGTTTGTATCCTTGACGTCTCCATGATGTGTATCATTGAAGTCTCCATGGTTTGTTTCCTTGAAGTCTCCATGGTGTATTTCCTTGAAGTCTACATGGTCTGTATCCTTGAACTCTACATGGTTTGTATCCTTGAAGTCTACACGGTTTGTATCCTTGAAGTCTACATGGTTTGTATCCTTGAAGTCTCCATGATTTGTATCCTTAAAGTCTCCGTGGTTTGTATCCTTGACGTCTCCATGATTTGTATCCTTAAAGTCTCCGTGGTTTGTATCCTTGAAGTCTCCATGATTTGTATCCTTAAAGTCTCCGTGGTTTGTATCCTTGAAGTCTACATGATTTGTATCCTTAAAGTCTCCGTGGTTTGTATCCTTGACGTCTCCATGATTTGTATCATAGTTTGTTTCCTTGAAGTCTCCATGTTGTATTTCCTTGAAGTACACACGGTTTGTATCCTTGAAGTCTACATGGTTTGTATTATTGAAGTCTAAATGGTTTGTATCTTTGAAATCTACATGGTTTGTATCCTTGAAGTCTAGATGGTTTGTATCCTTGAAGTCTTCATGGTTTGTATCCTTGAAGTCTAGATGGTTTGTATCCTTGAAGTCTAGATGGTTTGTATCCTTGAAGTCTATATGGTTTGTATCCTTGAAGTCTAGATGGTTTGTATCCTTGAAGTCTAGATGGTTTGTATACTTGAAGTCTAGATGGTTTGTATACTTGAAGTCTAGATGCTTTGTATCCTTGAAGTCTAGATGGTTTGTATACTTGAAGTCTAGATGCTTTGTATCCTTGAAGTCTAGATGGTTTGTATCCTTGAAGTCTAGATGGTTTGTATCCTTGAAGTCTAGATGCTTTGTATCCTTGAAGTCTAGATGGTTTGTATCCTTGAAGTCTAGATGGTTTGTATCCTTGAAGTCTATATGGTTTGTATCCTTGAAGTCTAGATGGTTTGTATCCTTGAAGTCTAGATGGTTTGTATCCTTGAAGTCTAGATGGTTTGTATACTTGAAGTCTAGATGCTTTGTATCCTTGAAGTCTAGATGCTTTGTATCCTTGAAGTCTAGATGGTTTGTATACTTGAAGTCTACATGGTTTTTATCCTAGAAGTCTACATGGTTTGTATCCTTGAAGTCTACGTCGTCTGTATCCTAGAAATGTTCATTTATGTTATCAAAATCATACGATTAGCAGTGTTAGAATTATTAATATTTTTTTTACTCATATCGACTACATAGCTCAATTATCATGGCGAGAAGTGCTGGAGACAGTTGAATAGCCATTCCACATTTTGCAGTTGGTAGTTACTTGATTACTATAGCATGAACGTCTTGCGTCTACAAACTTATTGTTGCCATCAGATGTATGTTTTATGTTTGATTGACTGACTGGCTGGCATCTTGCCGCCTTGACTGACAATAGATAACACAAAGACTGGGCTGGATTGTAGAGACCATGTGTTGCCTATTCACAAAGCAGCATGATCCCACGCTCCGCTTGCCTAGTTTCCTCCAGAGGAAAAGTTATAACAACACGTCTGGGACAAGACAGGCTGCAGTAGCTATCGTATCAGCAAAGCAATTCTCTACAGTCCGCCTGTCG
Organism: Cepaea nemoralis; assembly: GCA_014155875.1. Classification (NCBI taxonomy): domain Eukaryota; kingdom Metazoa; phylum Mollusca; class Gastropoda; order Stylommatophora; family Helicidae; genus Cepaea; species Cepaea nemoralis. Next base: position 244,292 of record JACEFZ010028038.1, read on the forward strand.
GAGCTTCGATCCTAGACCAGTAACCAACCAAGGCTTAGGGCAAGGTATGCCCTGCCATAACATTTAGTCTTTAGATTGCATTTCTTCACACTAGGGTGAAGTTCTTGCCCTCCCAATTGCGCACATCCCCTCCCAATTGCGCTCCTCCATCCGAGACCGTAGGCACAATGTGGGGTGTCGGGTTTGGTATGTGCCGCCCAACATTCGGCGCTAAAAAAACAAAGCAGGTAGAACCTTCTACTGGTACACTGTAGCTCAGTCATATCTAAGATCCGATGAAGTTTGTTTAATACATTTTCAGTTTAATTAATGTTTAATTTATTTAAGCTATTTAATAATATGAATTACATTCCATTAAAGATCAAAAAAGTATGTACAGACAAATCAGCGAGCTCACAGGAAGAAAAATAAGAATAAATACAGGGTGTTTGAAATCAAAAACAGGACAGATTTTTTGGAGGAAGGTGCTATAATGAAGAGGTGGAATGAGTATATAAGAGAATTATATAATGGAGAAAGGGAAGAATTAACAGAAGAAAGTAACTTAGAAGGCCCACCTATTCTAAAAGAAGAAGTCGCTGATGCTATGAAACATATGAAGAAAGGAAAAACAGCTGGGCGAGATGAAATCACAGTAGAAGAATTAGAAGTATTGGGAGAATTTGGGGTAGATATATTAACCAAAATGCTGAATGATATTTACAACAGTCGATATTTACCGAGCGATATGCTGAAATCTGTATTTATAGCAATACCAAAGAGACCAGGAGCACTTGAATGCGAAGATTTTCGTACAATTAACCTCATAAACCATGTCACTAAGCTTCTACTCAGAATTATAATGAGAAGAACAAGAAAGAAAATAAAAATGGAAATTAGTGAAGAACAGTATGGTTTTATGGAAGGAAAGGGTACAAACAATGCAATATATATATATATTACGAACACTAATAGAAAGATCAATAGAGAAACAAAGAGACATATATTTATGCTTCATAGATTATACTAAGGCATTTGATAAAGTAAAACATGATGAGCTGATTAAAATGTTGGAAGATATCAACATTGATGGGAAAGATTTAAGAATAATAAAGAATATATACTGGAACCAAGTAGCAGCAATTAAAATGGGAAATAAAGAGGGTAGTTACGAACAGATAACGTTAGGAGTACGATAGGGGTGTGTCTTGTCACCAGATCTCTTCTACCTGTATAGCGAAGTAATAATGAGAGAGATCAAAGGGAAGCCAGGAATACTAATCGGAGGATATAATATAAACAATATACGCTATGCAGATGACACAGTATTGGTAGCGGATAATGCAACAGACCTACAACAATTGTTGGACAGTGTAGTAAAAGAGAGTGCACATAAAGGACTGTCCTTGAATATCAAGAAAACAGTAACAATGGTGATATCAAAGAAAATGGGGACGCCAAAATGTGACATAGAAATAGAAGGGGAAATTCTCAACCAAGTGGATAATTTTAAATACCTAGGGGCACTTATAACATCAGATGGAAGATGTACAAAAGAGATTAAGAGCAGAATAGGGCAGGCAAAGACAGCATTTCAGAAAATGAAGAGTATCTTACGCAATAAGTCGCTATCAATGAATGTAAGAAATAGAGTACTAAAATGCTATATAGAACCAGTTTTGCTGTATGGCAGCGAATCTTGGAATGTAAATGAACAAATTAGGAAGAACTTAGAAGCAACAGAGATGTGGTTTTTAAGACGAATGTTGCGAATTCCTTGGACTGCCAGAGTAACTAACAACCATTGCCTGAAAGAGGCTAATGAAACTAGAACACTATATACAACAATAAGAAAGAGACAAACATCTTTCTTTGGTCATGTGATGAGAAGAGAGGCATTGGAGAACATCGTGACAACTGGAAAGATCGAGGGGAAGAGAGGCAGAGGCAGACCAAGAGAAATGATGCTGGACGGACTGAGACGGTGGCATGGAGGAATATATCATCAGCAGAGTTGATCCAGAACACCAAAGACCGAGATCTGTGGAGAGCCATGAACGCTACGCCAGCCGGCACGGCACTTGATGATTATGATTTAATAATAACAATTATTAAATAGATGTCACTGCTAAACCTATCGGATTTATATATAAATGCCAGGTTTTAGTAATCTGTTGGTTAAAGCTGTATTTAATTGTAAATGTCCATTATAATGATGAATAATGTGTCATGACCGATATACATCTTTATTCCTGGAGTCTATCGATATCAGTAGACTTCTTGTTCTTCAGGTTGAAAAGCGCACAGAAAGCCAGTTTATACTTGCTACTCATAGAATAATAAAAGAAAATGTTGACTGACGAGTTGATGGACTCTAGTAAGAAACCAATACCAACTAGTGTTAGCAGATAATCACTATATTTGCCACTCACAGACAGCTCAGGTTCCAAGGCCATTGCTATGAAAGTAATACTCGTAGGGAAGAAACAAACCACGAACAGTGTTGAAATCATGACCACCATCTTGGCTACTTTCCGGTTCCTGTTGGAAACATTGTCAGCTTGAGCGGAAATGGTCGAAGATTTCCGCCATTCTGCGTTCTGACGTAGCTTGCTCACTATTATGATAGTGCAGAAACCTATGACAAAAAACGAACCAAACGGAATGAAGACATTGTTGATGAAGTACGACACCTGCTCTACTCGTTCCCGGCCGTCAGTGTACACGATGCCGATAAGTGTTTTGTTTCTGTTAGGGTAATACTTCCAGTCCAGCCTGCTGACCATGTATACCGGGGAAACACTGGACAAGAGCACCAGGAAAGTACACACGACTGTCACTGACACTCGCTTTGACGTCACAATGTGTTTCACCTGAAACAAGAAACGAGGTAGTTTTGCTCTATTGAGACCGGGTCACAGAACTTGTATTTTAAGTAGGGGAACAAGTAAGTGAATGAAATAATTGCAAGTTATATTTATTACCACCTATATGCTACCATACCAACCCCGGACAATGACAGAAAAAGAGAAAATAGAAATTACAACAACAGAAATGAGATTCCTGAGAAGAATACACAATGTATCAAGAAGTAGAAAATCAGAAATGAAAAGATCAGTACTAAAGTGGATGTTATAGCACAGGTATATTTTTATAAGAAAACAAGTTGAATCTCGATACATGAAGCCCATAAACGGGCACTCCCCTGTTGTTTATGCTTCACCTCGACACCGCAAGGTACAAGAGGAACATAATTAGATATGTCTGAGACGTATTAGAGTAAATGCAGTATTGAGAAGCGGTTAGCCGCGTGGCTAGAATGCCGTATTCTCCTTCGGGAGACCCAGGTAATCCTTGGTAAGGTGTGGATTTTATTCTGTCGGGGGAAAAAAGAAAAGCCTAACCTGCAAACTTCGGGGCGACTGCATTAGCCAGCCTTCATTCCTCAGGCTCAAAACCCACCTGTCATACGCCGCAAGGTACTATATAGGGAGCAAATGACAGGCAGTGACAGCAGTACTGTACTCATATAACATATGAAAATAATAAAAAAGTTATATCAATATATTCATATCTATAAGAGCCGTGGTGGAATAGTGTTTAGTACCGTTGCCTGCCAATACGGTGGTCCTGGTTCAATTACCAACAGGGCCAAGATTATTGTATACCGGGCAGTTAGGTTCTGGGGTTCAACGAGCCTCATAGAATTTAGTACCAGTCAATTCTTGTCATTTTCTGAGGATTGCCTGAGAGCGAGGGCGTCGAGGCAAGCGCTGGCCACTCCATCTCATTATGCTGTGGTCTAGCATATATTAAGTCCTAACACTTCACTACCCAACGGCAGTATCTGCAATAGAACGACCTTCTACCTTTACACACACACACATACACACTCACACACACACAAACACACACTCTCTCTCACACACACACACACACCCACCCACACACACGCACGCTTACAAACCACAAAGACACACACACACACACACACACACACACACACACATATATATACATTACAGTGAAACCTCGGTCGTTGCCTTCTGTTTTCGTCGATGTCTGTTTTCGTCGATTTTTTTGCGCCAAAAATGTGTCTCGGTTTCGTCTGTTACCTCGGTTTTCGTCCACCTGTTCACGAGACCTCGCTGCTAATTTTTTGAAAACAAAGAGACCCACGCATTCTTCTGCTCACTTTCAACATCGTTCAAAATTGCAACGCCTCCAACAAGTTTGTTGGTAAGAAGGAAATACCACAATGTGATATACGAGTAAATGGGCATATTCTTATTCAAGTTAATCGATACAGTTATCTCGGAATAGTCATAACATCTGATGGGAGATCCTCGAATAAATTAGAACAAGAATTGCCATTGCGAATGTATCCTTTTGCGAGATGAAAAACATACTGACCAATAAAAAGATATCAATTGAAACGAGAAAAAAGTGTTGAAGTGCTGCATAGAACCTGTACTTTTGTATGGATGTGAAGCATGGACAATGAGCTGAAAATCTGAAAAAGATTTGATGGCTTCGAAAATGTGGTTTCTGGGGAAAATGCAAAGAATACCATGGACAGACAGAAAAACTAATGAACAAGTTCTTCAAGAAACAAATGAAGATCGTAAAATGATTAGAGACATTAGACGTAGACTGTCAACATTTTTTTAGGCATGTTATGAGAAGAAATGACTTGGAGAACTTGGTGACAACTGGCAAGATCGAAGGGAAGAGACCAAGGGGAAGACCGAGAAGTAAATACCTGGATGGCTTGGCCACGCGGCATGGTCGAGACAGGAACACGGAGCTGATCCACGACTCTGGTGATAGAGTGAAATAGCAACTACAAAACATGACCGACCACGCTTATCGGCATAGCACATTATGGATGGATATATATATATATATATATATATATATATATATATATATATATATATATATATATATATATATATATATATATAAGGGCTTTCGGAAATTACCTAGTTGGGAAAGACAACGAAAGAATGAACTGGCCACCCCATCCCATTATGCCGATGCTCTGAATATGTAAAGCAGCATTAAAAACTATCACCTGAGTATAAAACTAATATAAAAACAGTAATATAAAACTAATCCCCCATGATTATTTTTATGAAGATAAAGATACAATCTAATTGTCTACACAGTCAAAGAGACCTTCAATGGCGCTGTTATACACAGACACCTCTCCATGGTGACCAGTGCCGTGATCCAGCCAGACAGACGCGTGAAGGTTGTATGCATGACACAGTTTGTCAGGTGCTGAAACTCCAGCGGTTCAAAGGGCAAGTCCAAAGCACGGAAGGCTGGAGTCACGCAGATGTTGGTCCATATGAGTGTTGCCAGACTGAAGAGATCAGCAACCGCTAAACCTGCATGGTAGAGGTGTTTAAATATGATAGCCACAAACCATTGCTAATGTGAAGCGAATGAGTGAACACGTTTTAAATTATCATATTTCTACCTTCTCCTTCTTCTTCGTCTACAACAACAACAACAACAACAACAACATCAACTACTACTACTACTACTACTACTACTACTACTACTACTACTACTACTACTAGTAGTAGTAGTTGTAGTAGTAGTTAGTGACGTTAGTGACGTTCATTTGAAACCCGTTCCAATGGCTTTATTACAAAAGCATGAAAGAAACATTAACAGGTGTGGTAAAATTAAACAAAGCATTCATTTTGAATGAATTATGCACCATGGGTTGGTCAGAAGAAGTTGCCGTAGGCATTCAGGCAAGCATCACATTGCTTAGGTAGGCGGCGAATGCCGTCCGCAAAAAAAAAAAAAGGATTTTGGTTGCTCACTGAACCAAGTGTTTACCGCGTTCATTACGTCTGCATCTGTGTGAAATCGTTGTCCCTTGAGATCTTTTTTTTTAAAGGTCAAAACAAATGAATATCATATGGTGACAAATCAGGACTATAGGCTGGATGCAGCAGAATGTCCCACTTCTTTCTTGCTAATGCTTCCTGCCCAGTCTTTGCGACATGCGGACGAGCATTATAGTGCAAGAAAATCACACAGCCAGAAAGCATGCCGAGTCATCTATTCTTGATGGCTTTTTGCAGCTTGTCTTGTGTTTGCAAGTAGTGGGTAGAGTTGATGTTGACACCAGATTCTTTAAAGTCAACCAACAATAGCCCTTCATGGTCAAAAAATGCGCTCAGCATAACCTTACCAGCGGAAACCTGTAACTTGAATTTTTTGGCACTTGGTGATCCAGCATGCTTCCAATGCATGCTTTCTCTTTTGCTTCTCGGCTCAAAGTGGTCACTATGCTTTATCGCCAGCCACTATGAGGAAGAGAAATGCATCACCCTCCACTCTGTAACACAGCAAGTGGTTCAAACACTATCCCATGCGTTCCTCTTTTTTGTGGTCGGTCAACATTCGTGGTACGCACTGTGAACATACCTTCTGATATTGCAGTTTCTTACGAACGACCTTTTGAATTATCTCAATTGTACATCAAATTCTTTCGCTAGCGAACGTATGCTTCGACAACGGTTCATCTGTACTACTGCATCAGTCTTGGCGATGTTTTTTTTTCTGTTGCAACAATATGCGCTTGACCTGGCTGTCGAAGATCTGTCGTGAACTGACGTCCTTTCCGAAACATTCGTGCCCAGTCTGTCACTGTTGTCTTCGACACATATTTGTTACCGTACGCTGCCTGCATTCTATGACGAATGTCCACTGGTCGACATCCTTCAAATGAAGGAAACTGAATCACCGCTCGTTAAAGCGTCTTTGGACGGATTTTGGATCAACCCGGCCATTTTCTCAACGGTCATAAACAGAGCCTATGCATCATAGGACGATAAGCACGTGCTCTTTTATTCATTGGTCAATACTTATCACATGACTACAACATGATCATGTTCAATGTACGCAACTACGCGCGGTGCGTCACGAACGGATTTCAAAAGAACGCCCCTTACTACTATTATTACTACTACTACTGCTACTGCTACTACTACTACTACTACTACTACTACTACTACTACTACTACTACTACTACTACTACTACTGCTGCTGCTGCTGCTGCTGCTACTACTACTACTACTACTACTAGTGCTACTACTACTACTACTACTACTACTACTACTACTGCTGCTGCTGCTGCTAATACTACTGCTGCTGCTGCTACTACTACTACTATTATTACTACTACTACTACTGCTGCTGCTACTACTACTACTACTACTACTACTACTACTACTACTACTACTACTAGTACTACTATTACTACTGCTGCTGCTGCTAATACTACTGATGCTGCTGCTACAACTACTACTACCACTACTACTACTTCCTCTTCTTCTTCTACAGCGATCAACATTTACTATTCGTCTATTCCAGCATGGGTTCTGAACAGAGTGGTGCAAAGCATTTATTGTAATGTGCAATTGTTCGCTTCCTAGACCGCGTGCCATTTAGGCCAACATCTTCCGAAGTCGACGTTTAATATTTATTTTCTGAATTCCTCCTCCCATATGCAGATAGTCTTGCCGGACAACTGGACTTTGCCTGCTCACATGTTATGTCGGACTTTGTTGCTCTGGCTTTTATTTGTTAGAGGAACTTGCACAAAGCAGTGTTGGTTTGGTATTTGGTGTGTCTTTAACGTACATGGAATTTCTTATAGGATTTATGATCCCCATTTTGTTTGCTATCAAGCATAAACTTTTGCCACGGAATATGTGCATCTGAGACTAATCACAATGATAAACAATATGGGAAAACGTGTTCTTTCTGTGAGATTATTTGCAATATTTCTACCGAATTGCGCCATAGGACTTGTCAGAGTAACTATGGACGACTGCATGGAAGAGGCTAATGAAAGTAAAAAAAAAAGTCTGGTGCAATGGATTATGGAGAGTATTCATCCAGCCATCATGTGCCATGCCGATAAGCGTGAGCCGTCATGTTTTGCCACTATCACTCGATCACCAGAGTCGTGGATCTGCTCCGTGTTTCTGTCTCGACCATGCCACGAGGCCAAGCCATCCAGGTATTTGCCTCTAGGTCCTCCCCATGGTCTGTTCCCTTCGATCTTACCAGTTGTCACCAAGTTCCCCAATTAATTTCTTCTCATAATATGCCCAAAAAATTTTGACTGTCTCCGTCTAATGACTCTAATCAGTTTACGATCTTCATTTGTTTCTTGAAGTACATGGTTCATTGGTCTTTCTGGCTGTCGATGGTATTCTTTGCATTTTCCTCAGAAACCACATTTCTGCAGCCATCAGATGTTTTTCAGCTTGACTGCTCATTGTCCAAGTTTCACATCTATACAAAAGTACGGTTTCTATGTAGCGCCTCAACACTTTTTTTCTCGTTTCAATTGACATCTTTTTATTGGTCAGTATGTTTTTCATCTTGCTAAAGGCTACTTTTGCCATGGCGATTCTTGTTCTAATCTCTTCCAGGCATCTCCCATCAGATGTTATCACTGTTCCAAGATAATTGTACCTATTCACTTGTTGAAGAATATTCCCATTTACTTGTATATTGCATTGTGGTATTTCGTTCTTCCTAGTGACGACCATAATCTGTGTCTTTTTACAATTTAATTCTAACCCTAGTTGTTCACTGTGTGTAACAACCGCATCTATTAAATGTTGCAGGTCCTGTTCATTGTCTGCAATCAAGACTGTATCATCAGCATATCTAATGTTATTTATGCATCGTCCCCCATTGTTGATTCCTTCCATATCTTCAATATTTCTTACAATACTTTCACTGTACAGGGAAAACAGATCTGGAGACATTACACATCCATGTCTCATACCTCTCTTAATAGGCGGATATTGGCCTACTTTATTATTAATTCTTATGGCAGATTGTTGTTTCCAATATATGTTTCTTACAAGTCTAAAGTCTTTGTCATCATTTTGTAGATCTTCAAGCATCCTTATAATGTCGACATGTCTCACTTTATCTAAAGCTTTTGTGTAGTCAATAAAGCAAAGGTGTAGATCTTTGTTTACTTCTATAGAACGTTGGATTACGGTTCTCAGTATATACACAACATTTATTGTACCCTTGCCTTCTACAACTAACTTCCTCCTAACTCTTTGCATGATAATTCTTAGTAAAATCTTCATGATGTGACTCATTATACTAATTGTTCGATGTTGATCACATTCCAAGGCTCCTGATTTCTTTGGGATTGCAATAAATACAGAATTACAAATGCATGAGGTATATTATCAGTATCATATATTGTAGTAAGCAGACTGTTAACTTTATCCATTCCATACTCTTCTAAAGCATTAATCATTTCTGTTGTGACGCTGTCTTAACCGGGGGTCTTGCCAGATTTCATATGGTTAAGAACATTCTGAATCTCCATCTTCAAAATTGCTGGTCCTTCATTATTATTTTGAACATAATACTGTTCGTTTCTGTAAACGTCATAAAGGTTTTTCACGTAATCTGACCATACATGTAAGATCTGATCTTTTTCTATTATGACTCTTCCACCTTTTGTCTTTAGGCAGCCTACTGATGTACGTGTTCTTTGATTAGTAAGCTCCTGAATTCTTTTGTGCATTAGTTTCGCATTTTTACTGTTGGGTTGGTTTTCAATTTCTCTGCAATTTTTCTCAAGCCATGTTTCTTTTGCCTCCTTACATAAGGTTCTGACTTTTCTGTGAATTTCTTCATATTTGGCAAGATTATTTTTGTTCCGTCTTCATGTTTCCGTTAGTTACAAAATGTCTTCAGTCATCTATGGCTTACGGCCCACTTTCTTTAATTTTGGAATAGTGTTTTCTGCTGATTGAATTCTTCAGCATTTCCCATTAATCATCTACATCTAGAAATAGGATCTCTAGATCAGACAATAAATCAAATTTGTTCTTTACTTCTATGTTAAAATTATCTCGTATTTCTTTGTCAGTTTTCAATTTGCACAAGTCATAACTAGGGTTTCCTGCTGTATACTTGACTTTCTTTAACTTTACCCTCAGTGTGCCTGTAATGGAGAGCATCATACAATTAGTTTTGTAAGTGTTGTGACTAAAATACGTACGTGAATTATAATAAGATGAATAACAAATAAATAAAGCCATAAAATGGAGATGAGCAGCAGGGATTTGTGGAAGGTAAAGGCACAAACAACGCAATATACATCTTGAGAATATTAACAGAAAGGAAAATTAAAATTAACATAAATGTGTGTGTGTGTGTGTGTGTGTGCGCGTGCGTGGTTGTGTGTGTGTGTGTGTGTGTGTGTGTGTGTGTGTGTGTGTGTGTGTTATCGACTATGCTAAAGCATTTGCTAAGGTAAAAAATAAGGACATATTTGAATGTTGGAAATCCTAAACACTTGTGGTAATAATATAAGTATAATGAAGAACATGTACCGACAACAAAGAGCAGTCATAAGAAATGACAACCAGTTTGAAACTGAGTGCGATTTGGCTAATAAAAATGTGTGTCTAACTCCATATTCCCAAGACTTATTAAGGTGTGTGAAAGAGACATTTACTCTGTTTTTGTTTTTTAATTGCCGAGTCTGCCTTAAGGCATTGTAAGGTAACGCCTGGGATATACACTACGACTATCAGTGGTTATGTCTACTATATCCCCAATGTCACAGAATCAGCCACTCCCGAGTCTGCTGAATCACGTTCGTGCAGTAATCTCCATTATAACATCGCCTGGTGATTAATAATAAACCATGTGCGTATTTATTTTTAAATATTAGAATTATTACATTGTTATGCATACCTTGTACTCGTATGTCTTTCGGTCGGCTAGTGTGCATCCCTCTGGACTAGGGATTCTCCGTTGTGCTCTCCTTCACTGAGCGCTGCGAGAACGCGGTATGCGTGACATATTATAAGTTAAGTTACTAACCATTGTCAGTTGCTTTTTTGTCAGGGAGGAGACCAGATGAAATGTGCTTGCAGTACAATCCTAGAAGATTCTTTCTCTGGAAGAGTTACCATTTCCATTTAGGAGTACTGTTCCGTTAGCAAGGTAAGTATATAATCTCTCATCCTAGGTGGTTATCCAAATCTAAAATCATTTTTCATTTGAATGAACGAGTAAATGAAAGTGCTCATTTAATTTATGCCCTGGTAGGTCAACCGTCAGTTAGGCCGGGTATAAAAATGGCTAGAGGTGTTTTAACATTCTGTTCTATTAATTTTCTTGGGCTCTTGAGGATCCTGAAGCTTGTAAAAGGTAGACTTTCTCAAGAACGCACTTAAAATCTAACTTTACGGACGAATAGAAATCATTTGACTCCTTCCTCTGGGAATTTAGTTAAATTCATCTTTTCATCATCCTGTAACGTACAGTAACCCGGAGCTTAAAACATACTCTATTTCCTTGGGTGAGACTTTGCTATATATTATCTATATTTTGGGTATAAAATACTATGATGACTGGTTCTGAGAGGAGAAGGAATTAGTATCGAATACCTATGGTTCTTATCTTGGATGATTCTCGGTAAACTATCTCTTGTCAGGATGGATGGGGGTCTGGTTGTGGAAGATCGTCTGTTGATCTGTTCTGTTCATAATGAAGGAGGTCTTGCGTTGAATAATAGTGGATAATGAGGGGTGAGGATGAACGTCTGAGTATGGCTGGAAGTACTCACCTGGTTCTCCTTTTGTCTATTGCAGGATTCCCCCTTTTTCTACACCTCGATTATCCAACTCAATTAAACGATCAACAAGTGTACGATTAATGTGAGCCGAAAGCAGTACATGTAAGACTCCTGAGAAAATTCTCACGAAGTTGCTGTTTTGAAGACTGGGCCATGTGGACGTTAAACTTCAACCTTCGTTTGTATAACTGAATATCATCAGTTCAAGAGAGTGGAGACTTACACTGTAACCATTTTTTCAATCTACAAACATTCACTTACAACATTTAACTTGAACCACCTCCTCATGATGACTGACCTCCACTACAGACACCATCAATTCTAAATCAGAGAGATTATTTTCAAGGACTGTTTCCATTATGATTTTCACAGTTATCCTCACTTTCGTCTAGTTAGTCTTTATTAAAAGTGTATTGTTATAATTTCAACATACTTTATTTGTTTATTCACTGTGCGAGGTTGCAATTTGAGTCTTCATTGGTCTATCATAAGTCTGGCTCTGATCTTGGTGTATATGTTTGTATAAACTATCTTTCTATTCCACACTTCTCTAATCAATGTGCAACATTCCCCTAAGTATTACATTGTGTAATCGTTTGTCTGAAAGTGTGACAGATAGATTAGAACAATTATCTTGTAAGCTATTTCTAGGAAATAGTCAACTATCCTGCATTATGTCATATGATCTCTTGGGACCCTGTGACACCCAGCTGAATATAATTTCATATTAAAATATACATTTGTATTAATTACTATACCAAACAGACTGACGTTGACCGGGTCCTTGAAGCCTTGATGGATGAAACAGATGATGTTGATGGTGTTGGTAGCGATACCAAACAGATCAACAAGCTGACACAGCACAGTAAAGTTGATAACTTGGAATATCATAAAACCGGTGTATCGCAGAGTCGAGTCTGGAGTCGAAGGAATGCTGGCAAATGTTATATATGTTACTGTATTGTTTTTGTCCACGCCCATTGCCGTTGTCTAAGAGTATTGATTAATTATAATATGTAATTACACACAGCCGGTCTCTCTGGCCGAGGGGTTACAACACTTTCTCTGTAATCCCGTTTATCACGCAGAGTCTCGTAGCGGGCGAGAGCTGGCAGCGGTTCGACTCCCGCTGGTGACTTGCGGGATAACTGAGCCGGCCGCTCAGAAAGCAATGGCAAACTACTGATCGTAATCTTGCCAAGAGATCAACAGACAGCTGAAAGATGCTGCTGTTGACAGCTAAGTCCTGTAAAACGGATATGCGAAATAAAAAAAATAAAAAATTACACACAATGCACAATATCCCACAGTGATTAAAAAAAGCAATTGAGTAGCTAAACTAATCTGAGAGGTCAAAAGGTAAAGAGCGCTGGTTCTTAACTTCCGGTGCCTGACATGTTGTCTTCCTACATCAGTCGGTTGGACTCAAACTTCGACTTCTCGACCTTTGGGACAAGTACCTCAGAAGTCGGAATAGATTCGTCTGATGGCCGGAGACACTTAATATGAAAAGGAAAATGGAAAGGGGGGGGGGGGGGGGGTGAAGAACAAGAGTAACTAACTTTTTTGTTGTTGAATATAGGACATGTTGAATTCGTGTGTGAAAAACATCCTCACATCAATACGTCATGACATTAACCTAGGTTTAGTAATTATAGAGCAAATGTGTCACACGAGATTACTGCTAAGAGTAAGAATAAAACTGTCTTCCCCTATAATGGGTCTAGCAACCGCATTACAGACAACGAACATGCGTAGGTAAATTAGATTTACATAGGTTGTAGAAATAGAAATAGAAATAGAAATATACAACCAATTCCTACAGTATTATGGTCTCTCTATCTATACTGGACACGACACAAACACATTTATACGTAATAATGACAATAAGCATGACTATATGAAATTTGAAATAGAGATAGAAGGGGGAATTCTTCACAAGTGGATAGTTTTAAATATCTAGGGACATTTATAACGTCAGAAGGAAGATGCACAACAGAGATCAAGAGCAGAATAGGGCAAGCAAAGGCTGCATTTAAGAAAATGAAGAATATTTTATGCAGTAACCCACTGCCATTGAATGTAAGACAGAGAGTGCTGAAGAGCTATATAGAACCTGGCTGTGAATCTTGGAATATAAATGAACAAATTAGGAAGAAACTGTAAGTGACAGAGATGTGGTTCCTTCGACGAATGTTGCGTATTCCTTGGACTGCCAAAGTAACTAATAACGAATGCCTTAAGGAGGCTATCGAAGCTAGAACATTATATGTTGTTGTTTTTCCATCAAGAATGATGATGACCATTCATTTCATCCAGTGGGATTGAAAGTATGGACCCGTGAGTTCTAAGATGGCTGATAAGGCCTATTTTGGCTCGAAATATTCTTTGACAATGTGGACAAAGAATGCTTCACGTTTCTGGAAGAGGATTTCCTGCAGTGGTTTTTCTGTCCTGCCGTTTCTTCACAGCTCTTGCAGTCCTGGTTGCCTCACACGTGACTGCACCCTTGCGTAATGATGCGTCGTCCAATGTCGTCGTTCTCGAAGGCATTCATCAACATGGCTGAAAACATGAGGCTGAACAGTGTTGGTGCCAGGACACATCCTTGCTTCACTCCATTGGTGACAGGAAAGGGTTCAGACAGTTCACCATTTTCCTGTACTCTTGCCTGCATACCATCATGAAATAGCCGCACTATTTGGACAAACTTTCGTGGACAGCCATATTTTGCCAAAATCTTCCACAGTCCTTCTCTGCTGACTGTATCAAAAGCCTTGGTATGGTCAATGAAAGTGGAGAACCTTTCGCAGTTCTGTTCCTGAATTTCTCTTGCAGTTGCCTTGCAGCGAAAATCATGTCAACAGTTCCTCGTTCTTTTCCGAAGCCACATTGAATCTCAGGAAGAAGACCTTGATCGAGATGGGCCGTGAAGCGATTGAGAATAATTCTGGCGAGTATCTTCCCTGCAATTGAAAGCAAGGTGGACTATTGACGCCTCCTTGCAATCTTGTGGCATGGTCTCGTTCACCCATATATTTGTAAAGATTTGGTGAAGCTGCTCTGTTAGGACCGGCCCAGCTGCCTTGTAGATCTCTGCTGGGATGGAGTCAGGACCAGGTGCCTTGCCGCAGGAGATTTGCTGGATGGCGTTGTTTACTTCCACCATGGTTGGCAGTTCATCAAGCGTATCATCATCGAAGAAGGAAGTTGCATTTATGATGCTGCCGAAATGCTCTGCCCAGCGTTGACGGATTTCTTTCTTATCGGTGACCAATGTTCCCCCATCTGCACTGAGGAGGGGAACTATGCCTGGTGATGTAGGAACATAGACCGGTTTCAGTGAGTCGTAGACGTTTTTCATATCATGTCTGTCAGCAATGCTTTGAATTTCTTCAGCTTTGCTGCTTAGCCATGAGTCCCGCATGTGCCGAAGTTTCTGCTGCACTACTCTCAGAATGTTCTTGAAGGCATCTTTTTTTATGTTGACTTCGGGCTATTCAAATGTGCCTTGAGGAGAAGATGTTTCTCGACCAGCAATTGGTTGATTTCTTCTGAATTTTCATCAAACCAGTCTTTATGCTTTCGGGGAGCTGGACCCACAATTTCCATAGCAGTGTTGTAAATTATGTCCTTTAGGGTTGTCCACTCTGTTTCCACATCCTGTTTAGCTGCAGCTTTTGGCTTGAGGCGATCTTCCAGAATATGTTCAAACGACAGCTGCATTGTTTTGCTGTTTAGGCGGGTGACATTTAGTGGGTTTTTTTTTTGTAGTTTTACCCCTTGAGGACGCCGTGGTGGTTTGATGTGTATGTTTATGTTCGAGGTAATGAGACAATGGTCTGTCCAACATTCGGCACCACACATGGATTTTGTCACTCGAACGTCTTGTCTGTCACTCCTCCTGACGATGACATAGTCAATGAGGTGCCAGTGGTTCGAGCGAACGTGCATCCACGATGTTCTATTTCTCATAGGAAGACGGAAAATTGTGTTGGTAATCAGGAGATCAGAACGTTATATACAACAACAAGAAAGAGACAAACAGCTTTTTTGTCACATGATGTGTAGAGAGGCACTGGAGAATATCGTGACAACATGAAATATCAAGGGGAAGAGAGGCAGAGGCAGACCACCAGAAATGATGCTGGATGGATTGCGACGGTGACATGGAGTAATATCAACGGCACAGTTGATCCAGAAAACCAAAGACCGAGATCTGTGGAGAGTCATGAACGCCTACCACAGTCGGCACGGCACGTGACGATGATATTATTCTACTGTAACATCAACGTATATAATTTCCATGTTTCAAATCTAAGAACAACTCGTATCTTGGACACAACTGGACAATATTACTCAGTCGTTAGTTGTTAAAGTAATTTCATAACTTTCATATACAGTGATTTTACATACACAGTAAATTTCAATACTAGGATTAATAATAAATTAATATAAACCTCTAATTTAGTAGTTTATATATATAAAATAAACGTATGAGGAAGAAGACACAGATTTAAACCCCGGCACAATAAACCACCATGTAGATACATAGAGTTTCTAGCAACCTATGATTAATTAAATCTTTATGGTTGTAAAACTGATTACAATAATATCAATATTGCATCATGCCAAAAATAGATGTGATTTTGTTTCAAGTGCAGGATCAACCTCAACCCCAGGGTGATTTTCTGGGCAAGTTTATGTTCAGTAGCTTGCCATTGCTTTATGAACGGGAAATCAATGTCCAACTTCTCTGTGTAGGGTCTGAACCCGTTATCCTGCCATCAGCGCAGCGGAAGTTTAAGAGGAAGCACATGAAGCCACGGAGACTGCATGGTGTATTTATAGAAACACAGGAAATGTCAATGTGAAATAGGCAGTATCGTTTATAAATTTTACATTGTTTATACATCATCATAGCCAACAGGCATCCTAATGTGTAATTGAAATTATTGAATGACTCTATGGCCGGGTAAGTAATAGTGAATAGTGAAATACATTCATCTGACCATGTAATTAGCTGACGCTTTACATTACACTGGCATTTGCTGTCCGTAGCTCTTGACACAACTGATCACTACACACAATGCACCTGAAATTATCTGTTACATGCAGTCTAAATACGTCTATTACTAGTCATTGTGGTTTCACAATTGTGTTTTGCAGAATTTAAAGATTAAATAACTTAGGCACATTGTGAATGGTAGCAGAACTGATGTGGCCATTCTATCATAGTGTGTGTAAATTAGTTGAATATAGACATATGTTTTTATTCAATGAGGATAGTTACATGTATATTTACATAGCGCTGCAGTCAACCCATGCATTTATTGGATGTTAGTAAAATGCTGGGTAATTTTACGTTCATTAATTGTCTGACACACACACATTAACGGTTTTACTTAAACTCCAAAGACGGCAAAATCATAGTAGAAAATGATCAGAATTTACATGCATGATCAGATTATGTGAAAGACCTTTATAAGGATACAAGAGAAGACCAGAATGGTATTCTGAATAATAATGAAAGACAATCATTGATGAGGAGGGATGTTAAGAGATGTCTTAACCATATGAAAACTGGTGAGATTCCCGGTCCAGACAACATGACAACAGAAATGATCAATGCCTAAGTATAATATAGAATTGACCAGGTCACCAGACTGCTAAACACAATACATTATACTGTAGCTATACTTGAATTATGTAAATCATTGCAATCCAGAAGAAATCACATGCCTTGGAATATGATCAACATCGAACAATTAGTATAATGAACCACATCACGAAGATTTTGCTAAAAATCAGCGCGCATAGAGTTAGGACGAAAATACAATCCAAAATAGAGGGAAAACTCTGTGGGTTCGTGTCAGGCAAGGGTACAGTAAATGCTGTGCATTTGCTGAGAACATTACTTGAGCGTACCATAGAAGTAAACAAAGACCTCCATCTTTGCTTCATTGATTACACAAAGGCTTTCAATAAAGTAAGACAGGTCAACATTATGACGATTCTTGCAGATCTACAAATTGACGGGAAAGACTTTAGACTTGTAAATAAATATATATTGGAAACAACAAGCTGCCGTAAATATGGATAATGAAGTAGGTCAATATCAACCTATTAAGAGAGGTGTGCAACGGGGATGTGTATTGTCTCGAATCATTTTTGTCTTCACCCTGTTATTATTCAGATATAAGGTTAAAACAGTATTGATTGCAGACAATAAACAGGATCTGCAACATTTAGTAGATGCGGTTATTGTACACAGTGAACAACTAGGCCTAACATTGAATTATAAGAAGACAGATATTATGGTCAACAACAAGAAGAAGGAAATACCACGATGCAATGCAATGGCAAATGTGAATATTTTTAAACACGTGAATCGGTACACATATCTCGGAACAGCCTTAACGTCTTATGGAAGGTGCCCTGAAGAGATTAGAACAAGAAACTCTATGGCAAAGGTAGTCTATTGCAAGATGGAAAACACACCGACCAATAAACTGAGGTCTATTGCAACGATGCAACGAAAACAGAGTGTTGAAATGCTACATATAACCTGTACTTTTGTACAATGAGCAGACAAGCTGAAAAACAACTAATGGCAGTTGACATGTGGTTTCTGAGGAAAATGCAAAGAATACCACATGACAGACAGAAAAACCAACGAGCAAGTCCTACAAGAAGCAAATGAGCCGAAGGAACACCGTGCGATAGTTAGGACTAAAAGAATTAAAATAGACATATATCCTGATGATTTATTTTTTTTCAAACAAACTCTTTCAGGTTTCCTGAAATAACTTTCAATAACTGAAGCGCAAAGAAAAATATGTCAGTCAAAGTATGTAGCATGTTATGTCCACATGATTGTCATCCAATAGCATGTCCTTTGCAGAATGTCTCTGTCATCATAGCCCGCCGGAAAGATTCTTCATTGTTCGCCTGTTCCCCTGTCGCACACAATGTCATGCCACCGATGTCTTTAAAATCTTGTTGATCGGCTTCTGTCTCATTTCCAGAAACCACCCCTTCCACTACTAGTTTTCTAAATCACTACTGAGATGGATGTGGACAAAGCATTTTAGTTTTCGAGATTTACCTAACAATACCTGGATCAATCATATACAGACGGATCAGTACAATGCTCAACTTAGAATGGGGGTGGAGGCATTCTCCTGAATCTAATAACTGGAGCGAGGAAGACACGAGAAGTTCTCATATAACTTCATAACAGAGACAGATGCTGCAGCAGAAATATTGTTGGAGAGAGAAAATAAAGAGAAACAAATAGCAATATTTACAGATGTGAAGTCAGGTGCTCAATATTGAAGGGCAGAAACGATGAAGAAATAAGTGACCTAAGGCTAACACTTAGTGACAATCACAACTTATATCTTAACACAGCAAAAACAAAGAAAATGCATACAGATAAAACTAATATGGAGAAAGAAATATATGTTAATGAGGAACATTCGAGGTGGTGGAACATTTTGAATATCTTCGGCCATTGATTACCAACAACGGTGACACAATGAAAGAAATTTAACAACGACTATCAATTGCTCACCAAAGACTAAAACAACTGAAGAAATTATGGAGTGGGACACACAGAACTACAAAAATTAGATTTTTAAGAGCATGCATCTTTCCCATTGCAACATTCGCCTGTGAGGCCGGGACACTTACTAAACAAGCTGAACATCGCATAGATGCATTTGAATATAAATCTTATAGACGAGTTCTAAGAATATCGTGGGCAAAGAAAAGAATAAATGCATCCATACTTCAACAGCTGAATATTGAAGAAGATTGGCTATTAAAGATGATAAAACAAAGAAAATTGAAATATTTTGGTCAATTGAAACGTCACGAAAGTTTGGAGAGAACAATAATGGAGGGGTATATGCCTGGGAAGAGAGGAAGAGGAAGGCCAAAGAGAAGATGAGTGCAGGATGTGGCGGATGATCTCCAGATGGTTGTATCGGACTCTGGACATCTTGCTTATAATCCAGATTTTTTTCCGGAGGGTTGTTATGGGATTGAGGTTCTGCAAAGGACATGCTACTTAATGAATGAAGGCTAGCACTACATGAACTTTGACAGAAATCAAAAACACGTTGTAATATAATGGATTCCTTCTCATAACAACATACCTGGAAATGAAGAAGCCGACTAACTAGTAAAGGAAGGTGGAAGACTACTTCAGCCTGATATATTCATAACCTATGATGAGGTCAAGAGATTTATAAGAAGCAATTATAGAATAATTGTATTTGCGGCAAAGAACCTCAATGGCTCGGAATGCTGCAGAAGAAGAAGAATTATAGATCCACGTGGAAATCAGAGCATTCAGATCACCATAAAGATAATGAATATTACCACCTTAACCCAAAAGAACAAGTTACATACTTCAAACTACGGACAGGCTACATCATGTTGAAATACCACATGTTTAATAAACTTCAGATAGGAGATACTAATGAATGTAGCTGTGGAACTGGTTAAATGACAGCTAAAAACATGTATTGCAGGAGTGTCCAACGTTTTCAGCACAGACACGTATTTTGGCCTATACCCTGCTGTGACGTATCTGGCATAACATCAAAACATAAGCTCGAACAAAACATTGTCTAGAGTTGCAGAAAACGATCCAGCAAAGAAGCATCAACGGAATATCAATAAAAAGGACTCACTCGAAGGCTGGCAATCTAATTGATGCGGCTAAGTTTATTAGCCCACATTCTTGAGCTGTGATCAATCAGACAATTTATGAATCTCAATAAGTTTCGATCGGGTCTGTAAGTGCCAGACGGGACGATCGTAAGAAAAATATCAATTATAAATATTCAACTGTTGACCAGACTAGCTACTGAGAACTATCAAATTAGTATTGCATTTCTTCTGTCCATCCAAGGTTACCGAAGTATCCTTCTGGTGTGGCATTTTCAATTTCATTCCTAGATTCCGCATCTGTCCCAAAATCTTTATCCTGATATATAAGCTGCCCTGCTATTCAGGTTCTCCTTTCTAATATGTATTAGCCATGAATAAAGTCGTCCTGCCAGTAAATATTTTTATAAATTAGAGACGACGTGAACGTGCTGCTTCTCTAGTCAAGCTCTATGATCCGAATGTTTTTGTTGTTCTTAACAACATCTTCTGACGTATATGTTTTCCACGTCAGGGTCTTGGTTCGCCCGTGTGTTGCCGGGGCCCATACGGGGGAGCAAAGAATAGTAACACTGTTGCTTACCATGCATGTCGTAAGAGGCGACTAAGGAGGATATGGTTCCGTCGCCCTGCTACTGAGTGAGTGCGTGGCGCGACACTGTGAGCTGTGAGTTTCGCTTGGAATGCTTTTACATCTGTCCGCGGTTGTGTGTAGCGGGAACTACATGTTCAGAACGATGGCGGCCGGCTGTTGCTGGATTGACTGGTTTGCCTTTTCGGCTGAAGAGTGCATTTTTCAGGAGACTCCTGGGAGTCGCCGCTGGAGCTACGGAGTTCGTGCTTTGTGCTGCGTTTTCGGCGGGTCGTCCTGTGGAAAGAGACCGAGCCATATAGGATAAAACCCGGGTCAATGAAGTCTTTCTGGTGACTGCCATTTCCATCAACGATGAACTGTATTTTTCATGGAGGACTTTTGTGTTGGCATTCTGGCGGCAGCGTTATGCACAGTGTACCTGTGCGGACTGTTGGCTTGCCGATACTCCTGTCTGTTCCATTGTTCACTTTTGGCAGTGAGGAGCATTTTGTGTGATATTCACTGGCACAGGAACGGAGCAATATGGGGACAACCCGTTGCCGTGAAGTTGGAACCACGACTAACTAACTAACTAACTAACTAGGGTCTTGGTTTCTGATACTCTTTGGCTCGCCATTTTGTTGTGACTATTTATTTGCGTCAAATATGTTGCGCTACCACTTGGCACACCGGCTCCAGTTGAGGACACGCTCTATGGGGATATCAACAAGCTTAGGTTGACTGCTGCTTTCCTGGCTTTCATCCACATTTAGGTCTGAAATTGAGCGAACACAAAGAAGAAGTTTGCGAGATTTACTTTATCAGTGGTATTATAATTTGTATGTAATTATAATTCAAAAACCACCCTGTTTTTATTCAGTGTTTTGTTTTTGTTTTTGTTTTGTTTTTTTGGTGTTTTGTGTGTGTGTGTGTGTGTGTGTGTGTGTGTGTGTGTGTGTGTTTCTTTGTTTGTTTTAGGAAATGCTCTGTGATTAAACCGTATGTTGATATATGCTATGTGAATTTTTAAGTTAAAAATCATATTTAAATTGACAAATATAAATTTACATCGGTACTGTGGCATGAGAACAGCGAACGAGTTTGACAATGCATTCCTTGACATACTGAGTTGATGGCTCGAAATTAGCCATAAACACTTTCGAAGTTAACGACCAGGCGGCGATTTCGATGATAAGAGTGTCCGGGGTTTAGAAATCAATCGAAAACTAATGAATCCTACTTGCCCAGTTAATCACAAACAACCAAAGGAGTTTAAAAAGTCGCTTACACATCGACATGGTCGATTCATTGCACCAGGTTTGTATCCCATATTGTTCAGTCTCTTTCCACGGCGAACTGATGAAAGCGTCGCACAAAGCACGAACTCCGTAACTCTAGCGACGACCCCCGTGAACCCGAAAAAATGCACTCGTGAACCGAAGGACGCGACCCGGAATCGAACGCACAACCTTCGGAGCCCGATTCAGACTAGCCAAAGACATGCCGTGGTTGATTGCAATGTTCTGTAAAGAACAGTCATCTACCTTAAACATACTGGAAACATGAAGGCGTGGGTTGCAATGGTGATCTCACACATATAAACGGTCAGAGAATAAGGACATTGGGGTTTAGCACATTTACATTTGTGTTTGCAAGTTACGATTGTCATTAAAGTTGATTAAATTCGCGTTTGTCCGACAACTGTAAATGAATGGATGCAGACATAATCAAATTAAGGATACATTTGTCAGATCCAAACTATACCACTGCGAGGAGAGAGACAAGAAAAGTGCATTTTAGAACTGGCATTGAAGGAATGAAATACTGACTTGAAACAACATTAACAGAAAGTATAAACTGGTGGATATATAATATATACGCGGTTAGTGTTGGCACTGAGCAAATGTGGTTTTGAAGTTCTTGAAGATCTTGAAGAATTAAAATAATAAATATGTAGACAATATTTGTACTAATACAAAACCAAAATTCTAGGTATCTCATTCTAACTATTGAGATCTGCAAAGTAAACCGATTTTGTGATGTTAGAAAGATTACTCCAGGCAGAAAGAAAGTAAACTATATTGATTATATTTGACTATAGGAAAATACAAAGGAATGTGCAGATAAAACGGAAATCTTAAATTCGAAAACGACAATTTTGTGATAAATACTAAGACAGCAGGGTGTAACACTGATATAAACCAGCATATAATCTGTTATTTTGTCTGCCTTAAACATATTATATATTTGACAAAAATTACAACAGGATATTCAGCAATGTTTGTTTGAGTTAAGTCATTTTAATTGATTATTTCTTGGGTGGCGTTGTAATGTCAGTTCAAACAATAACAAGTATCCAATCGGATAATGAAAGGGACCTATAAGCTGTTTACCAGCCTAGATTACTTACACTGCTTCAAACTCTATACATGAGAAACATCACGTTAATAAAATGCTGAAGAAGTGTGGAGACAAATAGATTTGGGGTTCCAAATTATATCTCACTTGTATGAAATTGAACATAGGTAGTGAAGATTTCGGTTTTAGTAACAAATATCGAGCCGGCTCCCTGGCCGAGGAGTTAGCAGCTTTCTCCGTAACCCCGAATACTCTCGTGGTTGACGTGAGCGAACGAGAAATGGAAGCGGTTCGAGTAGTGCCAGTGACTTATGAGAGTATGGAGCCGGTCGCTCAGAAAGCAATGGCAAACTACTGAGCATTATCTTACAAAGAAATCAACAAACAGCTGAAAGATGCTGATGTTGACAGCGATGTCCTGTAAAAACAACAAATATCGACAAAACAGACACGTCACACCGCGAGTAGGATAATTGGTGTATTTTCCTGCAGGCAGTTGTACAATCAAGACAATTGAATTACACTTCGCAAGCTTTCAGCGAAATACTAGGCAAAACACAAGGGCGAATATAAGTATTTCTGATGCCAGAAATAAGAAATTACCTGTGCGATTCTCTTACAGTTTCGTGAGGTAAGTATTACATTGAAATAATCGCGTAATCATTCGTCTGTCTGCTTGAGACTAACTGGTAACGGGATAATATTGATATCTTCCCACTGACGGTCGCTTGCCCCGAGACCCAAACACTTCCTGTCCTGCG
Organism: Cepaea nemoralis; assembly: GCA_014155875.1. NCBI lineage: Eukaryota > Metazoa > Mollusca > Gastropoda > Stylommatophora > Helicidae > Cepaea > Cepaea nemoralis. Next base: position 268,309 of record JACEFZ010028038.1, read on the forward strand.
TCTTCCTAGTGCTCTCATGCAAGACTTTCCCTGGCCTGTCTCCTGCTCTCATGCAAGACTTTCCCTGGCCTGTCTCCTGCTCTCATGCAAGACTTTCCCTGGCCTGTCTCCTGCTCTCATGCAAGACTTTCCCTGGCCTGTCTCCTGCTCTCATGCAAGACTTTCCCTGGCCTGTCTCCTGCTCTCATGCAAGACTTTCCCTGGCCTGTCTCCTGCTCTCATGCAGGACTTTCCCTGGCCTGTCTCCTGCTGTCTACCCACATGTAACGTTGCCCTCCTCTTGCCATAGTTTACCAGAGAGAAACCAGGGTTTAGGAAATTAAGAATCAGCGACCACATTAACGAAGTTGTTATTGTACAGCGCCGATAATGTCATGCGAACGGTTGGAAGTGGGTTCGATCCCTAGGCTCGTCGCCTGCAAAAAATGAGGGAAAGATTGATCACCGATCACTTCTTCGGGCCAACAGAATGCAATAGCTCTGTAACGTCGTAGATCAAAAGTAAGACATTGCTCCGAGACAGTTTAAACAATATTATGAATTTTATTACGTAACACGATGCTGGACGGACTGAGACGGTGGCATGGAGGAATATCATCAGCAGAGTTGATCCAGAACACCAAAGACCGAGATCTGTGGAGAGCCATGAACGCCTACGCCAGCCGGCATGGCACTTGATGATGATGATGATGATGAACACGATGAGAAACAACACTTTTCAGAATTCATAAATTAAATTTAAAAACAAGAGAAAAACAAGACAACACAGATCTGAGTAATTTTTGAAAATTTAAAAAAAAAGTATAGTTAACATGTAAAAACACAACACTTGACATCTTATATCCAATGGGTTTAGGTTTAACTCTTTCTATTCCAAGTAGTTGTACTCTAAATCCACGTCTACTGGACAGTTGTCAAGCAAGCACGAGATGGCATCCTTCATGAAGAACAGGCTGGTTTTAGATCAAAAACAAGAAGTCAACTCATAACAAATGTTTAATTATAAAGTATTGATTGGGAAGCATTTGTAACATAAATGCGACAAATACGTTTGTTTATTTATTTATTTATTTTTTAAAGTAAAGAAACCTTTTACCCGTCATAAAATAGACCTTATGCTAGTCCCATATTTGTTAGTTAGTTAGTTAGTTAGTTAGTCGAGGTTCCAACTTCACTGCAACGAGTCGTCCCCATTTTGCTCCGTTCCTGTGCCAGTGAATATCACACAAAATGCTCCCCACTGTCCAATTAGAAAGGTGGAACAGACAGGAGTCTCGGCAATCCAACCGCCCCGCCCGACAGGTACACTGTGCATAATGCCGCCGCCAGAATGCCAACACAATAGTCACCCACGAAAACCACAGTTCATCGTCGATGGAATCGGCAGTCACCAGAAAGACCTCATTGACCCGGTCTCTTTCCGCAGGGCGACCCGGTGAAAGCGTCGCATAAAGCACGAACTCCGTAGCTCCAGCGCCGACTCCCAGGAGTCTCCTGAAAAATGCAGTGGTGAACCGAAAAGGCAAATCAGTCAATTCAGCAACAGCCGGTAGCCATTGTTCCAAATATGCAGGTCACTGTACAAACAAAAGCGGACATGTAAAATTATTCCACGTGAATATCACAGCTCACAGAGTCGCGCCACGCACTCACTCAGTAGCAGGGCGACGGAACCATATACTACCAGTCCAACATGAGGAAAATGCGAAATGCAAACGGCAGCCACAAAGATAAAAACTCCAGAGGCCGTAATGGTTCAATGTCTAACCACCATGCTGGGGTCATATTTGTATAGTCCCATATTCGTATAGTCCCATATTCGTATAGATCATTATAGATCAATCGACACTCGGTTAGTGATCAGGTAAGTATCACGCCCATCGGCTTTACTTACGCAGAATTGTTCTCATACTCATTTTTAGTGTGGTTTTGTTACGTTGCATATCCTTTAGAGGACATTGCAGTCAACACTAGAATTTTTCAGCTGCTGTTGATGTACTAGGCTAGTTTTTTACGTTCAATAGTTTGCCATAGCTTTCTGATCGTCCGGCTCATATACCCCCGAAAGTTACCAGCGCGGTGCTATCCGCTGCCTAATCTCGCGCAGCTGTTTCCCCCACGAGATTACGAACAACGTCGTTAACTCCTTGGCCAGGAAAACGGCCATACCCATTTTAGGCCTAACAAAATTTAGTTGCATGTCCTTCACAGGAAGTATCAGTCAACCCCAGCATTTGGCTGTTCGTGATTCCTGGGCAAGATTACGTTCAGTAGCTTGCCATTGCTTTCTGAACGACCAGCACCTATACCTTTGTAGATAAAACCAGCACCGTTGTGTTTCGAACCTGGGTATACGGGAGTACGAATCGCGCCACGGCACCAGAAGTGCAGGAAAGTGTCCAATCACTACGCGACCTCGGCTCCCATATTTGTTATGTCGAAGGTAGTTATTAACGTAAATTGTTTTTCTTGCATTATATAAAGTAAATAATCCACCCTTTTACACTCTTTGAGTAATATTAGGCATAGTAGGTTAGTCGGTTAGTTGTGGTTCCAACTTCACGGCAACGGGTCGTCCCCATATTGCTCCGTTCCTGTGCCAGTGAATATCACACAAAATGCTCCTCACGGCCCAGTGTGAACAATGGAATAGACAAGAGTATCGGCAATCCATCAGCCCGCACAGGTACACTGTGCATAATGCCGCCGCCAGAATGCCAACACAAAAGTCCTCCACAAAAAATACAGTTCATCGTCGATGGAAACGGCAGTCACCAGAAAGACTTCATTGACCCTGGTTTTATCCCATATGGCTCGGTCTCTTTCCGCAGGACGACCCCCTGAAAGCGCCGCACAAAGAACGAACTCCGTAGCTCCTGCGGCGACTTCCAGGAGTCTCCTGAAAAATGCATTCGTGAGCAGAAAAGGCAAACTAGTCAATCCAGCAACAGTCGGCCGCCATCGTTCCGAACATGCAGTTCACGCTACAAACAACCACGGACAGATGAAAAAGCATTTCACACGAAACTCACAGCTCACAGTGTCGCGCCACGCACTCACTCAGTAGCAGGGCGACGGAACCATATCCTCCTCAGTCGCCTCTTACAACGTGCATGGTGGGCAACAGTGTTACTATTCTTTGCTCCCCCGTATGGGCCCCGGCAACATATATGGTGGTACATTCATATTTGTCTATCGTATTATTTTTTTTTCATATAACGGATTCTAAATTATACTGCTGCATTGATTTTCCCATTCGCCATCAGAATTTGCTTGTACTAGTAGCACGGACATTGCAATTATTGTAACCATTCCCTAGCTGAAATTTGAGATCCGTCTCTTACAAATGCCATACATATCTTCCTGTTCTCCATCTGATACTCCTTGTCGTGTGGTCATGGTGATTAGGTCTGTCAACGGCTTTATGTCTTGTGTGCTGTTAATCATTTATGATACCGATGTTTCTCCATATCATACTATCAAACTGTCAAGCAAATTCTTTTTAGTTCTCCTATTCCTCCTCTGCCTTCCAATCTTCTACGTTGTGATGACATAAGCTTTTACCCTCTCCTGACATGTGTGATGCAAATAGCCAGCTCTCTTTGTGAGTTAACTTCTTTTAAGATATCTTCAGGTCACTGTCCATTTCTCCAAGGTGTTTTCATCATTCTTCTATAAAACCACACTAACCCATATTAAATGAATAATTATTTTACGTTTTCTTTGGTTTTCTCGCAGTGGTTTATATTTTGCGTTCATATTGTGTTTAATATATTGTTGTTTTCCTTTCACGTTACACTTAAGTAATGGCATTGTTTATCTTGTTAATTGCATTTCAAAAAGGTTTAAAGGGCTAGGTTTTATCCCATATGGCTAGGTCTCTTTCTGCAGGCTGGCCTGCCTAAAAGGTCCTACTTAGCACGGACTCCGTAGCTCCAGGTCTCCGATAAAACTACACTCGTGAACAGAATGAAGAAGTTCGGAATCGAACCAACAACCTTCAGAGAGCGACGCAGGCGGTTTAACCACTCTGACATGGAGACCCTTTATTTTGAAGGTCAGCTATGAAACAATAGAAGATTTCAAACAATAAAAACATCACAGGCCATCACAAATCAACAATATTCCCCCACAATGATCTTCCGGCAATGGAAATAATGTCCAAAGTCTCGGGGAACTGGAAAGAAAATTTTCGTCCAATGTATCGAAGAGTAAAATGTCTATCACAAGTATAAAATGCCCATATAGAGACCACAAATATACAGTTCGGTAATAATACAGTTGTGTCTTCTTCTTCTCTTCCTCATTTAACTCAAGGAAATGTTTTCTGGGAGATGTAAAGATATTGTATACACTCTTTCTAATGCTCTTTGAAATTTGGTATTGATTTCTCTAAGATTGTTCTTGATACATAAGACTATCTTTTATGGTCTGCCCTTGCTCTGTGTCTGTTATTATTTATATGTGACTCTCTGTATTAGATGGCACCAAGACTTTCTTGTGAGGTGACCAAACCATTTAATCCGCTGTTGTGTAATGAACGTCATGACTGGAGTCAGGACCAAGTTTTCTTCTAATTGTCACATTCCTTATTCTATCTCTCACATGTACCGCGAAGCTTTTCTAAGGCATCTCATCTCTGTTGTTATGATTTAGCTGCCATTAGTCACTGAAATATCGTAAATACCCGACAAATGTAGTAGACATATGTAATCTGCACAATATGAAATAGCAAAAGTATGCGCAAATCAATGCGCATCCATATGTGGATGATCTGGAGCCGGACATTAAAAGTATATGTGTATTAAATACATGAAAAAATAAACATAAGCATCAACTATCTGAAATTTTAAAAACAAATAAACACTATATGGATGCAGGCTCTGTAGCAAATGGGTTACGAAAGCTATTTGTAATCCCGCATACCGCGTTCGGAAAAGTTTTGGAAGCAGACCGTTTTGTGTTGGTTTCCATATAATGGTATGATTTTCGACCGTTTAGAAAGCAATGGCAAACTGCTGAAGGTAAGAAATCGCAAACAGTCAAGAAATGATGGGGTTGACTGCCATGTCATGTAAAGGATATGCAACTAACATTTTTAAAGTATCAGATATATTTTTGGGACTTTTCGTACATGGCGGTTCATTCAACCTTGTGCAGGGAGTGGCCAGCAGGGGCCACGGAAGTGGAAATTCAGCAACTAATTCAGGAAAATTCTCGCCCGGGTGATGTGATTATCTACACGGATGGATCAGTGTTGAGAGGTAGGAGAAGTGCCTGGGGGTTCTTGGCAAAAACTAATGGTCGGCGTTTGGTGCAGGAGAGCCTGGCGTATGATAACACTACATCTAGCTTAAGAATGGAGGTGGAGGCGGCAGTGCAGCTTTCCGCTGGATAGAAAACATGATACATACACACATTGTGATTGTAACTGACTCAGAAAGCATGCTAAGAAGGGTGAGAACAGGCAGACTTCGTGCAGAGTGGCTTGCTTCGCTTCGGAGGTCACGGGTAGTAAGCATCACCTGGATCCTTTCACCTGGGCATGCTGGTGTGCTGGGGAATGAACAGGCGGACAGATTGGCTGGCGCTGCAAAATTTGGTGGAGTATTGATGCATGACAAGGCAGACGTGGTTGCGGCCTTGTGGGAGCACGTGTACACCTCGGAGGAGCAGATGGATCACCATGGTCTGGTAAAAATGAGACAACGAGGTGTGACGAGGGGATTTGGCCGACGCTCGGCGCTCGGAGGAAAGGCGAGACGGACATATAATCAGATTGCTACTGGAACTATTAGTGTTGGAACTCTTCGCTGGCTGCTGAGGATGGGGACGGAGCACTTATGGGAATGTTCCGAATGCTGTGATGTCGGTTCCTAAACCAATCAATCAATCAATCAACCTTGAAACGTTAAAAAAAAACGATAATCCCAACACACACCTCACTTGACTCAACTACCGCTGATAACGAGTGTAGTCTCTATCCCATCTATATCCTCTTGACACTATAAAAAAGTTAGTTGCATATTCTTTACATGACATGGCAGTCAACGCCATCATTTCATGTATGTCGTCCGACATGTGAGAAGCTAATGGGCCTTTACGGCTCAGACCGGAGGGAGAATTGTGAATGAGGACTCTGGTGCTTTTGTTGAGACCACAAGTAGCCTGACTATGGTAGTCATGACACTAAGTAAAGCAATAACATGCTCGAGACATAGACATTCATTAGAGCATGTTTCCTTAGCGACTCAATGAGCATGCTCAAGAGGATAGAGATGGGGTGGATCCGAAGAGAGTGGTTGCTTTCTCTGGAGAGGTCTCGGCTGGCAAAGATTAGTTTCATCTTCGTGCTAGGCCATGCGGGAGTACAAGGAAATGAGCGGGCTGACAAGCTCGCAGATAATGCTACTGTGGAAGCCAAAGAAGATTGATTAACCAACAAAGAACTGGTGTCGTTAGCCGCTACACGCTGCGTAGTTTGCTGAGGAGATGGATCTGAGAACTTATGGACTGAATGGTTCGATGTGCAATGAGGATGATCTGTCGACTAACTAACTAACTAACTAACTAAACGCTGATCACGAGCCTTCTAGTTGAATAAGGAGAAAAATGTGGGCGTGTAGTAGGCAAGGATACAGTAAATGTGTATATGCTGAGATGATACATTAATTGAACGTTCTATAGAAGTAAACAAAGACTTACATCTTTGCTTTATTGACTAGACACAGGCTTTCGACAAAATAAGACATGTCAACATGACGGAGTTGCTTGCAGAATTACAAATTGACGGGAAAGACCTTAAACTCATGAAAAATATATATTGGAAAAAACATGCTTCCATAAAGATTGATAATAAAGTAGGTAAATATCAGCCTATTAAGAGAGGTGTGGGACAGGGATGTGTAATGTTTCCAGATCGTGTTTCCCTGTATAGTGAAAATGTATTCAGAAACATTAACGATATGAAAGGAATCATCATTTGGGGACATAACATAATGTGGAGATAACAACATGAGGATAATACAGTATTGATTGCAGACAATTAGCAATATCTGCAATATATAGTAGATGCGGTTGTTGCACAGCGTGAACAACGAGAGTTAGAAATGAATTGTAAGAAGGCATATTATGGTCGTCACAAGGAAGAAGGAAATACCACAATGTTATATACCAGTTAATGGGAATATTCTTTCAAAAGTGAATCGGTACAGTTATCTCGGAACATTCATAACATCTGATGGGAGTTACCTTGACGAAATTAGAACAGAATCGCAATGGCGAAGGTAGCCTTTTGCAAGATAGAAAACATACTGGCCAATAAAAAGCTATCAATTGAAACAAGAACAAGAATGTTGAGGTGCTACATAGAACCTGTGCTTTTGTATGGATATAAAGCGTGGTCAATGAGCAAATAGGCTGAAAAACATATGATGGCTGTGGAAATATGGTTTCTGTGGACAATGAAAAGAATACCATGGACAGAAAAACCAGTGACCAAGTCCTACAAGAAACAAATGAAAACCGTAAATGATTAGAGAAATTCGACATATTCAGTCACAAATTTTGGTCACTTTATGAGAAGAAATAAATTCGAGAACTTGGTGACAGCTGGCAAGATCGAGGGGAAGAGGAGGGCAGGGAAGCAAACACCTGGAATGGCTTGGCCACGTTGTATGGTCGAGATATGAATACTGAGCTGATCCACGACTCTGGTGATCGAGTGAGATGTCAAAACATGATCGCACACGCTTACCGACATAGTACATGATGATCATGAATTGAATAAGGACGTTACAACAAACACACACTAGTAACGATGGTCAAGCAAAATTTTAATTTTCAAATACAGTATGTACAAATATTTTTATTTCAACAATATATACAGGCAAGAAATCTATAGTTGAAGACGAATTTCTTTAAAATGTTATTTCAATGATGAGTGCTAAGGGGTGATTAATTGTCTTAAGAGATCTCCCGTTTCTGCCATAGGCTTATAAACGCCGACATTTTGTCATTGCATTATATTACATACAACATGCCGTGAGGTCAGCATGGCCGAATGGATAGGAACCCGTGTTCTTTAACATCCTGCTTTTATGATACCGAAGTAAGGTGTTCAAGCCCTACACCGGACAGTTGGATTAAAATGTTGATCTCTAGTTCTTAACTTTTGGACGTAAATTACAAGTACCTCTGAAGTCGGAGGCGGTTCGCCTGCTGGCGAGTGACACTGTTAATAGGGAAAGCTAATCCACACGCAAAATTCAGTCCAGCACTACTAGAAGTAACGTGTATGGGCTACGCTTGAGGTCAAAAAGGAGAGAGCGCAAATAAAAAATATACAACATGCCTACTACATATTAACAACTTTAAAGCCATAACTGCGATATACCTCTTCTTCCCAGTTGTCCGTGTTTGATTTGTGTTTGTTCCAAAGCTGCTTTTTATTTGGCACCGAATCTTTTAAGTACCTATAAATAGATGCAGGGACACACGGGAGGCAAGCATACTTAGCAGGCCATAGGTCTTCATCTTCATAGAGAACTGAGATTGTGCACAGTGATTCCTACTTTTTAATATACCCTCACATGCATGTCGTCATTGTAAAGGACTCACAGAGCATCATGGGCAGGGTGAAGACAGGTATGCTTCATGCGGAGTGGCATGCTTCAACTAAACATTCTAAGATAGGGAACATCTTTTGGATCCTTTCCCCAGGGCAAGCTGGTGTCTTGGGAATTGAGTAGGCGGACAATTCGCTGGATTTGGGTGGGGTATTGGTGCACGATAAGGTAGATATGGTCAAGGCCCTTGAGAATTGTGTGGATAGTGTGGAAGAACATATATATCATCATTGTCGGGAGGGAATGGTGCGGCAGAGCTTGGCCAGCGGATCTGACCGACATTCAGCTTTCCGAGGAAAGGCCAGATGGACACATAATCAGATTGCAACTGGTACCATTAGTCTTGGGACTCTTCGCTGGCTGTTCAAGATGAGGACGGGACGCTTATGGGAATGGCCAGAGTGCTGTGATGTGGGTTCTTGTCTCAATCTCAACCCTACTCAACTCAAAATAGCTGCCACGTGAACTGACACACTCATGCCATCTCTGCTTGACATTGACACAGACAATGTAAATAAAACGACCTATTATTATTATATCTGAACCAGAAATCATATACCAGTATGACGTCATCACTGTTAAAATTTCCATAAAGCTGTCTTCTTTATAGGTTTAGGAAAAAAGAAATGTCTGGTGTACAGTAGATTAAAGTAAGTTTAGGAAGAATGGCAATATTCAAATCCTGGCTGCTATATGCACAAGCGCGTGCTTTGTGAGAGGTAACCTTGTCTTGTAGCAAAAAAAACAAAATTAGTTTGGGTGCATACTAACAATCGTACTAACTAACATGCTTTAATTTCGAAAGGAGTTGTGCATCATACTTTCAGTTAATCGTTTTGCAAGAAAAAGAAAATCTTTCAATAATTAACCTTCGGCGTAATAAACAGTGTCAACATGACTTTTTCTTCGGACGTCTGTGCTCACGGTTTATCAGATGTTAGGAATCCAGACCTCTGTTGGATGCCGGATGATTTGGCTAGCGAGTCATAATGGTAAACCCAAGTCTCAATTACTGTCACCATGTTCGTCATGATTTCTTACAGGCAATCTTGTCAGCAACTTTCGTCGGCAATTTAACCTAATTTGATTCTGTATTTTCTTTCTTTCGCTTGCTTCGAATTCTTGCGTAGTCCATCCACTTGCTACTACTTACAGTGCACTGAACTGATTTTTGCGTGGGGGTTAGCTGTCTCTAATAAGAGTGTCACTCGCCATCTGACGAACCCACTACGACTTCTGAGGTACTTGTAATTTACGTCCCCAAGCCAAGGACGAGAAGTCAACATTTTCGTTCAACTGACCGGTTTAGAGGTTGAACCAGCTACTTTGGCAATATCACATCGGAAGTTTAAGAGCGAATGCTCTAGTCCATTCGGCCATGCTGACCGCCGTGTGCTTGTGTTGAACTGTTAATTGGCGTGGAACGCAGAGAGCAAACACGTTTCCCGTGTTCAATATGTTGTGTACAATTCTATTAACTATTGTTTCACTTGAATTGACTGCACTAGCTATTTTGATCATTTTCATGTTTGGATCCTGGCCAATGATAATCTTCACTCTTGTTACATTTCCGCCGTTACACTCTAGGGACGGGCTGCCATATTTTGGCAGATCAGAAACATTTGGACGGCAAGTCTAAAACAGCCGAGACCAATTGTTGTGTCTGTTATCGAAACATAAGAAGAGTAGGTGTAACGAAACACGTTTCCAACCTCCTTGTGTATTACTATAAGCTTTTTTAAATGACTCCTCTAATTTATGACACATGATTTGAATTGCAGGTCTAGTTAACAGAGTATATTAAACCGTACATCATTGCGTGAGAACCCCTAAAGGAATAGATGCATACTTCATATGTTCCGTTCAAATAAGAGTGACAGTGAATGCCCCTAGTTTCAACCTTCCTTAGTTACAGCATCATAGTTAGGATAACATTGTAGTGCCAGCCTCGGTAGTTCCAAATTGAGAGTTCGCGTGTATTTATTGTTAGGATAGCGTGGAGCTTTATTGAGGACATTGGCGATAACTCCTACATAATGCCCAGATTGTTGGACAGATACAGCATTCATTTTTATTCACTTCTAGGATCTGTTAGATATTGAGGAGCGAAGACACATTATACGAATGAGTTTACAATGAAGACACACAACATGACAGACCACAGAGGATCAAAGCGTTTATAGTCTCTCACATTCCATGCATTCTAACCACAGCCTTGCCTACAATGTGCATTACATTTTCTTCTGACACTTATCCATTTTACATTCATCTCATTTCACACGTCGTGTTGTTTTGTTCTTGATCTTTGCTTAGTTTCCATATATGACATCGGTAATATTACATCTTATATATAAATAAGGAGCGTATGTCTGTATCTATGTATCTATGTATGTCCTTTGTGCGCTCGCGAACGGCCCATCCGATTGAGATGAAATTTTCTACACGCCTTCCTTTCAGTCCAGAGCTGTCAACTGTCATAGTTTTTTAGTGTGAAATCGCCTGCTTACTCAGTATTATTTCATTTTTCATTTTTCATTATAATTGTATATATTTCAGGGGACCTAACTCCGTAAAAGTTATTTCAAGGGGCATAACTTTTCTGTATAACTTATAGTCATATTGTGGCATCGTTTTCAAAGATTTATAAACTCTGTGTCCATAGTTATGTACCGGCATATGAGTTATAATAAATAATGATACAAACTGTAAGGCATTTTCAAAGTTTTCATAAAAATAATGCACAATGCATAACATTGTAACTCATCTTTATTTGCTTAAGAAGTTACTGTAGTCATGCAGGTGATTAGCAAGCGTTTTCATTAAAAATAATGGATAGTGTGTGGAAGGACATTCTTTTAAGTTACTTTTTTTGTTGTATGAATTTAATGAGAACTTATATGACTACTTATGTGAATTAAATGAGATGCTCCCCACCAGGGACTGGGCGAAGCCGGACAGGGTCAGGCAGACAGATAGACAGACAGACAGACAGACAGACAGACAGACAGACAGACAGACAGACAGACAGATAGTCGGTAACGGGAACGGGAACTTATATGACTACTTATATGAATTAAATGAGATGCTCCACACCAGGAGCTGGGCAATGCCGGGCCGGGTCAGACAGACAGACAGACAGACAGACAGACAGACAGACAGTCGGTAACGGGAACGAGAACTTATATGACTACTTATATGAATTAAATGAGATGCTCCCCACCAGGGACTGGGCGAAGCCGGGCGGGTCAGCTAGTTAGTTTATAAATGCACCGTAATACAATAGTCTGAGATAATGGAATTGGTCTAATAACGTTTGCGTTTAGAAGACATCATCATCTACACACAGAGCGGTCCGAGGTAATCTAGGGCTCACACAGCTGGATATGAGGAGAACAATCAAAGAGGAGAGAGGCGCGTTCAAGACAACTACATACAGATTTACCACCCAGAACACACTTGGGCAACAGAGCAGGAATTTTACACGTGATAATCAATCACAAAATACTCCAATAAAATGTTACAAAAAAGAAAAGCACAACCGGCAATCTTATCTCCGCATGGATAGACCAAATCCTGAAATCGGCGCTTCACGTCACTGACGTGTATGCACACACAAGGACATGTCAGATTTAAAGGTAATAAACGCGCAGACCAGCTGGAAAATAATAGACCAATATACAAGGGTCGAAACATGGACAGGGCTGGTATAATCAATGTATTAGGAACTTTGTTGGCAGATATTGAGGAGACTCCGACGCTAGTTTGATTACACTGAACTGGCAATACACACAAACAAACACCCCCCCCCCCCCCCCCCCCCCACATACACATGTGTCTGTGTATACATATATATATACTAGCTGACCCGGCCCGGCTTCGCCCAGTCCTTGGTAGGGAGCATCTCATTTAATTCATATAAGTAGTCATATAAGTTCCCGTTCCCGACTGACTGTCTGTCTGTCTGTCTGTCTGTCTGTCTGTCTGTCTGTCTGTCTATCTGTCTGTCTGTCTGTCTGTCTGTCTGTCTGTCTGTCTGTCTAATCATTTATTGGTTGCAGTTAGAACAACCTTAGATAAACGAAGACCAACTTGGTAATATATTAACTTGGGTAAATGGAGCAGCGGCAGCAGCAGCAGAAGAAGAAGAAAAAGGAGGAGTAGGAGCTGGGAGGAGGAAGAGGGAGGAGGAAGGAGGAGGAGGAGAAAGAGAGAAGAGGAGGATGGAGGAGGGAGAGGGAGGAGGGGGAGGAGAAGAGGAAGAGGGTAGGAGGTGGAGGAGGGGAGAGGAGGAGGAGGAGGAATATAACGCATATGCCTGTAGATTTAATAATGGCTGAGGTTGTTCCATGTCTTCTTAGAGTTGGTGACAGTGTAAAGAAATATAAAATCTTCAAACTTGATAGAGATAAGGTAACTATTATTTATTCATTCTTTAAGCAAAAAAAGATGAGTTACAATGTTATGCATTATGCATTATTTTTATGAAAACTTTGAAAATGCCTTACAGATTGTATCATTATTTATTATAACTCATATGCCGGTACATAACTATGGACAAAGAGTTTATAAATCTTTCAAAACGATGCCACAATATGACTATAAGTTATACAGAAAAGTTATGCCCCTTGAAATAACTTTTACAGAGTTAAGTCCCCTGAGATAGATGAAATTATATTGAAAAATGAAATAATTTTGGGTAAGCAGCCGATTTCATACTAAAAAAATATGACAGTGGGCTGCGCTGGAATGAAAGGAAGCCGTGTAAAAAATTTCATCTCAATGGGATGGGCCGTTCGCGAGCGCATTAGGGACATATAGACAGCCAGACAGACGGACGGAGATCGCCTTTTATATATAAGATATACCCATCCATGTTGGGTTTTCCTCTTGTCCGCTTACTCGTTAGGCCTCCCTCCATATACATCTTTTCCAGACTCTACACGCCCAAAGTATTTCATTTCCCTCACTTTCGTTTGTCTTAATAACCACATTTCTTTGACAATGAATCCCTGTTGAACGGTTCAGTGTGTTCTCTATTTCGCCCATGCAGGAGGAGGAGAGGGAGGAGGAGGGAGGAGGAGGAGAGAGTAGGAGGAGGGAGGAGGCGGAGGGAGAAGGAAGAGGGAGGAGGAAGAGGGAAAAGGAGGAGGGAGAAGGAGGAGAAGGAGGGGGAGGAGGAGGGAAGAGGAGGAGGGGAGGAGGAGGAGGGAGGAGGAGGAATGTGAAGGGAGGAGGAGGGAGGAGGTAGAGGGAGGAGGAGGAGGGAGGCGGAGAGAGGAGGAGGGAGGAGGAGGAAGAGGGAGGAGGAGGAATGTGAAGGGAGGAGGGGAAGGAGGTAGAGGGAGGAGGAGGGAGGAGGAGGGAATAGAAGGAGGAGGGAGGAGTAGGGTGGAGGAGGAGGCGAGGAGGAGGGAGGAGGAAGAGGGAGGAGGAGAACGCGGGAGGAGAACGCAGGAGGAGAAGGGAGCAGGAGGAGGATAGAGAGGAGGAGGGAGAGGGAGGAGGATTGAGGAGGAGGAGAGAGTAGGAGGAGGGAGGAGGCGGAGGGAGAAGGATGAGGGAGGAGGAAGAGGGAGAAGGAGGAGGGAGAAGGAGGAGAAGGAAGAGGGAGGAGGAAGAGGGAGAAGGAGGAGGGAGAAGGAGGAGAAGGAGGGGGAGGAGGGAAGAGGAGGAGGAGGGAGAAGGAGGATTGTGAAGGGAAGAGGAGGGAGGAGGTAGAGGGAGGAGGAGGAGGAGGGAGGCGGAGAGAGGAGGAGGGAGGAGGAGGGACGAGGGAGGAGGAGGAATGTGAAGGGAGGAGGGGTGAGGATGGTAGAGGCGAGGAGGAGGGAGGAGGAGGACGGTAGAGGCGAGGAGGAGGAGGAGGAGGAGGAGGGAGGAGGAGGAGGGAGGAGGCGGAGAGGGAGGAGGAGCAAGGAGGAGGGGAGGAGGGAGGAGGAGGGAGGAAGAAGGAGGAGGGAGGAGGAGTGATGAGGCAGGAGGGAGGAGGAGGGAGGAGGAGGGAGGAGGAGGGATGAGGAGGAGGGAGGAGGCGGAAGAGGGAGGAGGAGGAATGTGAAGGGAGAGGAGGGAGGATGGTAGAGGGAGGAGGAGGAGGGGGAGGAGGAAAGAGGAGGAGGAGAGGGAGGAGGAGGGGGAGGAGGAGGAGGAGGAGGAGAAGAAGGAGGAGGAGGGAGAAGGAGGGATGAGGAGGAGGAGGGAGGAGGAGGAAGAGGGAGGAGGAGGAATGTGAAGGGAGGAGGAGGTAGAGGGAGGAGGAGGAGGGAGGAGGAGAAGGAGGAGGAGGGATGAGGAGGAGGAGGAGGAGGAGGATGAGGAGGAGGGAGGAGGAGGAAGAGGGAGGAGGAGGAATGTGAAGGGAGGAGGAGGGAGGAGGTAGAGGGAGGAGGAGGACGGGAGGAGGAGGAGTGAGGAGGAGGAGAGGGGGAGGAGGAAGGAGGAGGGGGAGGAGGAAGGAGGGAGGGAGGAGGAGAAGAAGGAAGGAGGAGGAGGAAGGAGGGAGAGGAAGGAGGGAGAATGAGGAGGGGAGGAAGGAAAGGGAGGTGGAAGGGGAGGAGGAGGGAGGAGGAAAGAGGTAGGGGGAGGAGGAGGTAGAGGGAGGAGGAGGAGGAAGGAAAGGGAGGAGGAAGAGGCCGGACAAGGGAGGAGGAGGGTGGAGGAGGAGGAGGATGGAGGAGGTAGGAGAGGAAGAGGGAAGAGGGAGAAGGAAGAAGAGTAGGAGGGAGGATGATGAGGGAGAAGGAGGCAGGAGGAGGAGGAGGGAGGCAGGAGGAGGTGGGATGAGGAGGAGAGGGAGGAGGAGGGAAGATGAGGAAGGAGGGGGGAGGAGGCAGAGGAGTAGGAGGGAGGAGGATGGAGGAGGAGGGGAGAGGAAGAGGGAGAAGGAGGAGGGAGGAGGGAGAGGGATGAGAGGGAGGAGGAAGAGGGAAGGGTGGAGGGAGGAGGTAGAGGGAGGAGAAGAGGGGGAGAGAGTTCGCCATTCCGAATTCATACTCGTCTAGTTCTTCCCTTCTACACGACTGTAGATAACTTCCTTACACATAAAAAGATGAATTGTTATTGATATTGCCGTGGGCATGGAGGAATATCAGCAGCAGAGTTGATCCAAAAAAACAAAGACTGAGATCTACGGAGAGCCATGAACGCCTACGCCAGCCGGCACGGCACTTGATGATGATGATTGCCGTGTGACGATTCTGTGTAGTCACGTCATTTTCTTCCCCTTTCCCTAGCGTTTTGGTTCGGGGATTCTTTCATCATCATCATCATATATTTACGTACGTATTTTGGGGAGGGGGAGGAGGGAGGAGGAGGAAGAAGAAAAAAAAACTTATGACAGTTGACAGCTCTGGAATGAAAGGAAGGCGTGTAGAAAATTTCATCTCAATCGGATGGGCCGTTCGCGAACAAATAAAGGACATACATATTTACATACATACATATATACATACATATTTACATACATACACTTTGTTTATAAATATAGATATACATCACATATACGAGGGGAAGTCAATAGGGAAGTCACAAATGGCTGTAGAAAAATAACTAAAGATAATAACAACTTGAAACCATTTTATTTTTATAGATACACTGTCCCTTTATTTCTCAACATAATTTCCAGCAACATTGATGCACTTATCCCTTCGTTTTATCAGGCCTCTCAAACCGGCAGCATATAATTGCGTGCTCTGTTTTCTAAACCACGTTTTCAATTCACATTCAACTTCGGCGTCATTCGCGAAATGTCTCCCGCCAAGGTTGGTTTCCTGTTTATGCTGACAAATGTTTGTCCCGTAAACCGGTGCATAGCTGGGTAGAAAACGTTACGAGGCTGAGTCAATAAAAAAGTCACACAGTGCTGTGAGATGGTAGGTCAATGAAAACAAAGCACGCAGTCCCTATGCAGCCAGTTTGGGAGGACTGATAAAACGATGGGATAAGTGCATTAATTTTGGTGGAAATTATGTTGAGAAATAAAGGGATAATGTACGTACAAAAATAATAAAATTAAGTTGTTATCACCTTTAGTTATTTTCTACCGCCACTTGTGACTTATTAACTTACCCTCGTATATGTATAATGTGTGTGTGTGTGTGTGTGTGTGTGTGTTGTGTATATATATATCTCATCTCATCTCATCATGTTCCTCTTGTACCTTGCGGTGTCGAGGTGAAGTATAAACTTCGTGAGAGTGCCCGGTTATGGGCTTCGTATATCGACATTCCCATAGATTCTGTTATTCCCTCCGTCCAACGTTTACGTGGTCGGCCTCTTCCTCTGTTTCCATCTGGTCTGTACATCATTGTTTGTTGTGGCATGCTGTTGACTGGTAGCCTACTTGCATGGCCAAACCATTTGACTTGCTGCTTTCTAATAAAATCTAGAGCAGCTTTAACCCCCACTTTAGTCCTGATTTCTTCATTTCTGATCTTATCTCTTCTTGATACGTTGAGTATTCTTCTCAGGAACCTCATTTCTGTTGTTGTGATTTTTCTTTTCTCTTTTTCTGTCATTGTCCAGGTTTGGCATTGGTAGCACAGAGTTGGTAGGAAGATTGTGTTGTGAAGTGCTTTCTTAGTAGTTATTGATACATGTTTGTCTTTAGTATTGGTGCCATTTGTCCAATGAGTTGATTTGCCTTATTGCACCTATTTTCGATCTCGTCTTCGATGTGCCAATTGATGATATTATACTTCCTAGGTACTTGAAGCTCTTTACTTGTTTCAAGGATGTTCGTTTAGTGAATTGTTGCTGTTTGTTCCTTCTTTAGTTATAGTCATTACCTATATATATATATATATAGATATATATACTATATATGATATATATATATATATATATATATATATATATATATATATATATATTAGGTGATTAATAAAGTATCCCAATGTTTAGCCTGTAATGAACTGTATACTCCTTGTGCTACATTGTTGGCGGAGTGGTAAACACCCTGAAGTCAGTGACACTTTCTATAGCATCAGGTTCACTTGTGCTCATGTAGTGTGGTCTGACTGGTTTTGGTTGTTTGACACTCCGAATGTGAAGCAGCTCATGAAAAGCAGCCCTGTACTTACTACTCATTCGGTAATAGAAGAAAATGTTCACCGAGGAATTGATGGATTCTAGAAGGAAACCAACTCCTACTAGAACTATCAGATGCTTACTGAATTTACCCGCCATTGACAGTTCTGGCTCCAGAGCCATTGCTATAAAAGTAACACTGAGGGGAAAGAAACAAATGACGAACAATGTAGAAATCATAACCACCATTTTAGCTACTTTCTGGTTCCGGTTTGAAACATTGTCAGCTTGAGTTGAAGACGCCGATGTCTTACGCCATTTGGCTTTTTCGTGCAGTTTGGCCACTAGTATGGCTGTACATATAATTATCACAATGAAGGAGCCAAATGGAATAAACACGTTGTTGATGAAATATGAAACTTGTTCCACGCTCTCTCGATTCTCCGTGTAGACAATTCCAATAAGAGTCTTGTTGATGTTGGGGAAATATTTCAAGTCCAGTCTGCTGACCACATACACAGGGGCCACACTTGACGTCAGCAAGATGAAAATACACATCACAACAACTGCCACTCGTTTGGAGGTGACGACGCTCTTCACCTGGAGATAAAATGGAAAGGGCATTAATATTCTGATTCTGTTACTATGATCAACAGTGAAACAGTGTTTGTTAAACACACATCTATGTCGGCGTACATGCAAGTAAGGGATACTTAGGATACAGTTGTGAATACATTCTCTTCGATCAAAAGGCTCCTGAACGGTGATATTGCAGGCATCATGCCTTTACTTCGAAGGTTTGCATGGCCGAATAAGAGCGCTCGTTCTTAAACATCCGGTGTGCTGATGACGAGGTAGCGGATTAAACCCCTACACCGGTCAGTTGGACTAAAATGTTGACTTCTCGCCCTTGACTTAAGGGCATAAATTACAGGTACCTCTGAAATCATAGTGGGTTACACTGGTAATAAGGAAAGCTAATCCACACGCAATAATCAGTCAAGTGCACAACAAATAGTAGCTTGAGTTCAAAGCGAATGAACAATAACCATGGTTTACTTCCAAGAGAATAACATGGTCCCATTGTGCAATACTGAGTTACCTTAGAGCTATCTGAGTGTATCTTAGAGCTAGGAATGGGTACATACAATCTCACTGCTACCTGACATCACAGAATCTCGACAACGCTGCCGAACGGCCGGATCATGGTACACATTGTACCATACTGAGTTACCTTAGAGCTATCTGAGTGTATCTTAGAACTAGGAATGGGTACATACAATCTCCCAGCTACCTGGAATCAAGAGAATAACATGGTCCCATTGTACCATACTGAGTTACCTCAGATCTATCTGAGTGTATCTTACAGCTAGGAATGGGTACATACAATCTCCCAGCTACCTGAAATCACAGAATCTCGACAACGCTGCTGGACGGCCGGATCATGGTACACATTGTATCATACTGAGTTACCTTAGAGCTATCTGAGTGTATCTTAGAGCTAGGAATGGGTACATACAATCTCCCTGCTACCTGAAATCACAGAATCTCGACAACGGTGCCGGATCAGTCTTGCCTCTAATGTGAGGATGTTAGTCTGTTATCACTCAGTGCGATGTAGATCTTTCATTTGACTTGTGCAGAAAAATTCACATCGCACTATCAAACACTTTCTCTTTGTATTCCACGCTGCCGCAGTGGTTTGCACAGTACATCTATAAAGCACTTTTATTGATACATAGCTGTAATTTGTGACTGGGTCAATATACTTATACGAAGCAGTTGAAGAGCCAAGTGGGAATCAGATCATCCAGACACCCAGAAAGATTATGCAAATTGCCATCTCCGCCAAAGAGAACAAGCAACAATCTGTAGATTTAGCTCAGGACGCAGCAGACTAAAACAGCACATGTTTCATAAACTACAGATAGGACACACTGATGGTAGCAGCTGTAGAACTGGAGAAGTGACAGCTACACGTTTGCTGCATAAGTATCCAACATATATGAAACAGAGAAAACTATTTTGGACAACACCTGCTCCAGGCAAGGTAGAGATGTCAATATTGAGAGAATGTAGATAGACGCACATGCACACACACATGTACACACACACATGCATATATGTTGAGGTGCTACATAGAGCCTTTACTTTTGTATGGATGTGAAACTTGGACAATGAGCAGTTAAGATGAAAAAACATCTGATGGCTGTAGAAATGTGGTTTCTGAGGAGAATGCAAAGAATACCATGGACAGATAGAACAACCAATGACCAAGTACTACAGGAAACAAATAAAAATCGTAAATTGATTAGAGAAATTAGACGTCGACACAATTTTTTGGACATGTTATGAGAAGAAATGAATTGGAGAACTTCGTGACAACTGGCAAGATCAAAGGGAACGGACAGAGGGGAAGACCAAGAAGTAAATACCTTAATGGCTTTGCCACATGGCATGGTCCAGACAGGAGCACTGAGCTGATCCACTACTCTGGTGATCGAGTGAAATGGCGGTCATGACCGCTCCCGCTTTCCGGCGTGGTACATGATGGATGGATGGATGGATATTTATATATATATAATATATATAATATATATATATATATATATATATATATATATATATATATATATATGATATATATATATATCCATCATGTGCCACGCCGGAAAGCGTGAGCGGTCATGACTCGCCATTTCACTCGATCAAAAAAATTACACACAATGATTTCTTATAGTTACAATTATTCATGATTATATATTTCAGTTCTATTTTCCATGTTAAAAAAAAAAATCAGTAGTAGATTTATTTTAAAAAAAACTTTCCAAGCACTGCTGCCAAAATACAGAATGAAACTGTAAACACGGCAGTTTTCATAGGTGTTCGGAAGTTGTGTTCCATGCACTTTGTTGTAAGAACTTCTGATCTTGCCAGCTGTTGGTATAAAATTGAAACTCTACGACTGCTGCTGCTGCTGCTACTGCTGCTGCTACTACTACTACTACTACTACTACTACTACTACTACTACTACTACTACTACTACTACTACTACTACTACTACTACTACTACTACTACTACTACTACTAGTAATAATACTACTACATTGCCATCTTGATACATAATGTACCATTTTCTTGGCATGGAGGGGGGGGGGGGGGGGGCCTCCGTGTGGAAGTGGTTAAGCCACATATCTGACGCTCGGAAGGTAGTGGGTTCGCTTCCAGACTCCGTCCTCTGGTTCATGGCTACAATTTTCTCAGAGATTCTTCGGGGTCGTCGCTAGAGCTTTAGAGGTGGTGTCCTGTGCGACGCTGTCGGCTGACCGCTATGTGAAAAGAGAGGGAGCAGTATGGGATTAAACCCGTTGCAATGAAGTCAATGTTCACGCCTTTAAACCCCTTGCGTTTTGACAATTTTCTTGGAAATGGCCAACGTAGTGAGAGAGTAGCCAGCGTAAAGCTCAAAATCAAAGTTTGGAAACACCAACCTTTAGTGGAGCTGTTATACATAAACACCTCTCCACGATGATCAATGCTGTGATCCAACCAGACAAGCGGGTGAATGTTGTATGCATCACACAGGTGGTCAGATGTTGCAATTCTACTGTTTGAAACGGCAGGTCTATGGCCTGGAATGCTGGAGTCATGCAAATGTTTGTCCACAACAGCGTGGCAAGACACAGCAGGTCAGCAACAGCTAAGCCTGGAATGGTTTTATGATAATATAAAATGATATACAATAAAATATGAGTTTACAGAGCTAGGACAGACATGCGTATACGAAACTATTAATGTGTACACGAATACATACGATTAGCTTTAACATCTGGCCGACAGTTTATATAAGTCATTACTGGCAGATTATGCTCTACTCATACACAAACTGCCGGCTCCGTAGCGAAGAAGTTTCGGATGCAGTTCATAATCCCATGTACCCGCGTTCGAAACACAGCTGCCGGCGATTTGGCAGCAGACCGCCTTATGCTGGATTTTATGAAATGGTAAGGGTGCCGGGCGTTCAGAAAGCAATGGCAAACTACTGAACGTAAACTTGCCAGGAGATCACAACTGCAAAAAATGATGATGTTGACTGGAACGTTCTCTAAAGAATATGTAACTAGCTAACATATACAAAATAACATGACATATTATTAAGGAAATGAATTGGGAGGTGAGAGAAGTACCGTGGTGCTAGATGGGGCTAACATTGAGCTAGCTGTATAGCTAATTGTACACTGAGCTAATAGTATAGCTGGATATAACCTTTCTGGAGCCCAAAAGAGCAAATTAAATAGAGGAAAATCTGAAAATGCACGGATAGGAGAACTGGGGACATAATAATATGGGGAGGGCGTAGACATAATTGCGAGAGATAACACTAGTTAGGACGGGATGAGTTCATCGAGAGCTATATCCCAAAGAGTGTTAAAGGACGAAAGATGTGTATTTCGCTAAAATTACATTGATGGCGAAAACCATTGGCTACTGTTCAAACGGACTGAAAACAGCTGATACGTTATCGATACGAATATTATGTAGCTAATGCCTGTGTATTCAGCAGTAAACATCAATGAGAGAAGAGTTTTGAAACAAACATAAGTTTACAGGTTGAACATCGTCTTCTTCATTCTTCTTGGGGGAAAAAGGGGGGAGGGGGGGGGGGAGTGCGTCACACCTAATTATGCACATCAAAGGTTAGTATGTCAAATTTCAGTATGCTTACATGCCGAACATCGAACATGTGAGGTAAATACCGTATCTGTGAGACACGGCATGGTTGTTGATGCAACAATATAATGTACAGCCAAATAATACCTTGTCTATGAGATAGAACATAGTTACTGATGCAATGGTATATTGTCATCATCATCAAGTGCTCTGCCAACTGGCGTAGGCTATCATATCTCTTCCCAGATCTCTGTCAATGGCGTTCTGGATCAACTCTGCTTATGATATTCGCCCATGCCACCGTCTCAATCCATCAAGCATAATTTCTTTTGATCTGGCTCTGCTTCTCTTTCCCTTGATCTTTCCAATTGTCACGATGTTCTCCAATGGCTCCCCTCTCATCACATGACCAGAGAAAGGTATTTATCTCTTTCTTATTGTTGTATATATATTGTTCTAGCTTCATTGGCCTCTTTCAATCAATCGATGTTAGTTACTCTGGCAGTCCAAAGAATTCGCAACATTGGTTTAAGGAACCACATCTCTGTTTCTTCCAGACTACAAACATACGATAGTGAGCGTCATTTGGAAACTGCACATTTGTTTAAATAACACATTATTTGTATTCCCTATTGAGACCTGGTAGCATAGTGGCTTGCACAATTTCTTTATCGTTCGGCAGCCATGTATTCGAATCCTCTCGTGGCGCACATTTTGTTTTATTGACAAGGGGTCGCAGGTCGACCAAGTCTAAAATAGGTACCAGGAAATGATCTTGAATCTAAATGAGACCTAAGTGATATTCACCGAACACCTAACGAGGGTCTAAAATAACAAAGGGCCAACATCATGTATCCAATATGCCTAAAAAGTGTCAAAGGATCCTGTACTCTTTTTTCTTTTCTTCAGAACTTTGTTTACACCCGTATATATAGAATCATAGAGAGAGAGAGAGAGAGAGAGAGAGAGAGAGAGAGAGAGAGAGAAGAGAGAGAGAGGAGGAAGAGAGAGAGAGAGAGAGAAAGAGAGAGAGAGAGAGGAGAGAGAGAGAGAGAGAGAGAGAGAGAGAGAGAGAGAGAGAGAGAGATTCTTACAATTGATTCTACTGTCTGAATTCAGAATCGGACTGAATGGGACACATGTAATTTGATACTACCCATGAGATAAATACTAAAAACACCAATTTGATCAACATATAACGCGGACAAAAAATACTGTACCTAACAAACTGACGTTGACAGGGTCCTTGAAGCCTTGTTTGATGAAACAGATGATGTTGATGATGTTGGTGCTCACCCCAAAATATATCAAACCATTTGACAGAAAATTGTAAATGTGATCACTTGGAAAATCATAAACTGGGCTGTAGTTGGACGTACCGCTGACTTCAGACACGGACACGCCTGAGTGGTTTGTTTATTAAATCCACATAGTTAGGGGATCGGTGCAGTCAAAAACGTTTGATGTCAAATACACTGACTATCTCGCACATAATTTATAAAATACGTTTAATGTTGTTCAGCTGTGTTCTTCGTGCATTGTTAGTTTGTCGTACGCCTAATCAAATGAAAACCTTGGAATAAATGGTTAAGGGTTTTCTTGTTTAGTTTAGTTTAGTTTAGTTTAGTTTAGTTTAGTTTAGTCTACGGATCAACATCACGGCACACGGGTGTAACCCATAACTGCACCGTTATACTCCTAACTTAAGGAGTTACGGTCTTTCTTGTAAAGGACTGTAAACATATATATGACTATAATGTTTAGGACTAATAATACTGCTACGGTAAATGTCTAGCAAAAGAAATACTTTGACATGTAAACAAACAGTAAGAGCTACCAATATCTTCGCCATAACATTTGGAGTATCTAAACGTTAATATACTTTATTGCGTTCAACAAATTGAAATATAAATTTAAAAATGATATGAATGCATTTTACTGTGTTTAACAAATTGAAATATCAATTACCACATTATGTCGTATCGCCAGATTATAGCGGTGGTGGGGTTTGCCTGTTCCAGTAACCCCAAAAGCTATGTCGACGGTAGCGCAGCTACTGGTAGAGTCTCCCTTGCCAGAGAGGTCAAGGGATAGGAACCAGACGAAAAGAGATACAAACCTGCTGCTTTGTAGGGAGACCGGTGACAGTCAAAGGCTAGGGACAGCACATCAGAATACATGCTTGTCGAAATCGGATGTACTGAGCCACTGGCTTGACGAAACAATGCAAGGCAAATGAATTTATGATGTCATATTAATCTCATCGCAATTTCAGTGATGGTATGCCAATACTTACAGTTATCTGGGGACGTTAACTTCGTGTAATAGATGTGAGGACCATCTTGCACTTGTCAGCGTTAGTGGCAGCTAGTCCCATGGTGAGCATAGTGGCATTTGTTGTAAAACTACACCGTTCATGCTTGCTTGCTTGTGTCCGTAGGCTTGAGCTCCAACGCGAAGTCCTGTACGTCGGATGAAGGCATCCTGTTGTCCAACATCAGTGTGATGGCATACAGGACCTGAGGTTTGCGTGAGTATCCGTTGTCCCATATCTGGCTTATTGGTGTGCAGACTGATGGTTCCTCGCCGTACAGGCAGATGCTCTCCGACTTCGGAGGAATCGGCGATCCTGCTGACTTTAGCCAGGACCCCTAAGGGACGTGTTGCCCAGGACGCTCGAGTATATAACCCGGCCCTGGCGCCTTTGAAACACCTCTGCGTCCCTACACCCTTCATTTCTACAGAACCCAAGCAAGACTTAAGCCATACTCCTACCTGATGCAGTGTCTTTGACTAGAAAATGCAAAGGATCTTGGAGTGAAGCTAAAGAGATACTGTGTTCAGAAAAAATATTGTAGACACTTGACATAAGCCTGGGTCACTGACATTGAGTTGAGTGGCCGGGCAGGAGGAAGAATGGAGATGAGAGTGGGAGACAGTAAAGTGACTGACCTGGCTACAAGGAACACAATCAACCCTCAGAAATAATGGGGCGGATATGAGGTGAAAAATCCCCAGGGGGGGATGGGTCGAGGGAGAGTTGTGTGTTGTGGTGAAGTCAGGCGACTGAAAAGTCAGTGAGAGAGGAGACCGACTGCGGGTCAGGTCGTTTAAGAGAGAGCTCCGTGTTGTGTTGTTCTGGTAGTTGGGAAGACAGGCCGGAACCCAGAGTGGGTTCTGTATTGAGTGTAGGCCAAAAAACCCAGAGTGGGTTCTATAGTTGAGCAGTGGCTCCAACCCAATGTGTGGGTTGTATTGTGTGAGATCCAGCCGAGGATTGTAGCTGGATTACCTGTCTTATGGATTGAGATTAGAAGCAGGCCGTGAGAAGGAATTGATGTGTGCTGGTTAAATTGTGAGGAGGATATTCATATTCTATGGATTACGTTATGTTTCTGGATGTATAAACCTGTTCCGTTTGTCCGTCTTATTTTTGTAATAAAGGAGTATGTGCGCCAACGGAATCTTGTTTAATGCCTGGTGAATATGCACTGCGGGGGTGAGTTACATTGCAAGACAGATATCTCCATTGACACCCCATGAACATCGTTACCTAGACAACGACCATCACACAAAACTTATCATCAATATCATGAACAGTATCATCGTGAGAACTTCGTGATATCATCATCAAGAGAAACGTGTGACACACTGACATACGCTCTGACACCCACCAACCAACTTATATTATGGGTTACATAACTCACATTCTAAGGTAATTGCATGTACATGAATACTAAATGGCTGCTGGGAGAGCAGTTATGATCATGTGGACGTCTGATGGGCGGGTGGATCTGTGCCAAGGACAAGGACTCTGTTTGGGACGTCTGCCTCTTACCTGGTACAGTAACCCTACCAAGTGGGTCATATTTATCCAGTATCGTGAATTAAAATTTCATGCTGAAACTTAGCATGGACTAGTGTCATCATTCTCTGTGATCGATACCTCTAGCAAGTGTATCTAGGATTCACGGAGAAGGAAGAAAGAAGAGGAAGGAAACACAGATTAGAGATAGCAAGCGATGAAAAAGAGGACTGACTGGCATACTACAGTTCATTCGTGTAAGCTAAGGAAGTAGTTACGCCGATTGCCTTGCACTCCGAATGTTGTGGGTTCCATTCCAAGCTACGTCGTTCACTTCACGAGTGTAATTCTCTCGGTGACTCATGGAAGTCGTCGCTGGAGCTGCGGAGTTCGTGCTTTGTGCGACGCTTTCGACAGGGTGTCCTGCGGTAAGATACCGAGATATATGGGTTAAAACAGATGTAATAAAGTTCATACCCTTGCCCTTTGAACTCTTTTTATTTGTGTCAACTATTGAAATTACGAAGCTCACATTGCATGAAAGGTATGTGTGTTGCATACGACTATTATTGTAGGCGTGCTCAAGCTGGCTTGTGTTGCACTCATGTATTTATCAAATAGTGAACAGACATAATATAGACGAGGAGGAGCTGGCCGAGTGGCTAAGAATGCTTTCGTGAGACCCGGGTTCGAATCTGCGGCAAGGTATGGATTTTGTTTCTATCGGGGGCCCAAAAGAAAGCACTAACCTGCACATCTCGAGGCGGCTGCAATAGCCCAACAAAACTTAGTTGCATATCCTTCACATGAAGTCGCAGTCAACCCCAACATATTTTGGCTGTTAGTGACCTCTTGGCAAGCCTACATTCAGTAGTTTGGCTTTGCTTTCTGAACGACTGACACTCATATTATTTAAAGAATAAAAACGCAAGGCAGTTTGCTACCAAATCGCCCACACCCGTGTTTCGAACGCGGTATGCGGGATTAAGAATTGCGACCGTTATGTTGCTGGCACAGAGCCAAGCGGCCGTAATTTCTCAGACTGAACCCCCCCCCCCTCCCCACCTTCCTACACCGCAAGGTACTGTAGGCAGTAAATGACAGTAAACAGACGAATATATATGGTGTTTTCAGACGTTGTTACGTTCTGCTAACCAATCATTGAGATCATGAACATACGTTGAGGAGATACAGAAATAGAGGAACACACCAAACAGCAGAAGCGTGCGTTAAATACACTGGATGTTGACAGGCGCTGTTGTTGAGGTGATAGTGAGAAGCGCAGTGCCACAATTCCCGGCCGTGACGATTCGAGGGTTCCAAATCACATGCAGCCGATTTTGAAGCAGGTCGCTTTGCGTTGATTTAGAAGGTATGAGGCATCGGTGTTTCAGAAAGCAAAGTCAAACTACTGAACTAGCAGTACCTTGAGCATCACAAAGATATCAATTACTGGGATTAAATGCAACGTCCTGTAAAGGATATGAAATTAACTGTTTTTAACAATGGATCTGAATGCTTCACTCTCAAACACTTGGGCCGCTGTGGGGTAAGGCAGAATCATACGACAGCCTTTGTTAAAGATTATCTATGGGTTTCAGTCTCTCAAAGCATAGCTCAGATATGACATAAAGACTCACTGTAGCAGTACATGATCTATAATAGGTTGATAGCTTGCGTCCATAGTGTGCGCATTGAACAAACAGCAATTAAACAAACAAACAAAACAGCAACAAACCGCTCAAGCAGATGTTGTTAAAAGCATGCCCCATTTACTTGTGTTGGGATTCAGGATCATAAAAAGAAACATTCCCGTAGCATGTACATGCTGCAGGTCTATGATGCATTTGGACCTTGACATTGTCTAGGCCTGAATACACGGAGGAATAGATGGCCAGTTTTTCCCTGCTTAGGGAACGACAGGCGTTTGTGTTATTATCAGCGCAATTTCCCAAGTATTCCACCAACGCATCCCCTGTTAAGTATTCTTCATTCATTCATTCAGTATCATGTTCTTTGCAGTACCTCGTTCCCATAACAACCTTCCGGAAAACATCTCGATCATAATCAAGATGTCTCGTGTCCGATACACCCAGCTGGAGATCGTTCGCCACCCACCTTCTTTTTGGCCTTCCTCTTCCCCTCTTCCCAGGCATATCTATCCATCCATCATGTGCCATGCCGATAAGCGTGGGTGGTCATGTTTTACCATCTCACTCGACCACCACATTTAACAGTGCCGCTTCATTCTCATTGCAGGAGCAAATGCTAGCTCATCAGCGCCACCTCCAATTTCAACGGTCGACCTTCATATTCATGATGTTCAGGCCCTGTGATCATATTAGTATTAGTCTAGTGATTTTCTCACGATAACGTTTTTTCCGCGTCCTATGATGTTGATTTTTATGTTATCCATACCACTACGATTGCTTTTAATTCAGTATTGCTTCAATATTCAGTTCATGAAGTATGGATGCATTTGTTCTTTTCTTTGTCCAAGATATTCTTAGAACTCGTCTATAACATTTATATTCAAAGGCATTAATGCGCTGCTCAGCTTGCTTTCTACGTGTCCAGGTCTCCCAGGTGTATGTTGCATTCTAGCTTGGCATAAATAATATTAGGAATCCAGATTAATTGGTGGGATACAGGATAATGGAAATATGTCAGAACTAGCGTTGAAAACAAATGAAAGAGAATTGTTTTGTTTTTAATGTGTGAAAATAATAATCTAACATCTGAGATATGTATTCATAATAATCTGCAGTTAAATAGTATAGCCACTAATATTTCTTTCATTCATTTCCCACGGGCTATAATTATAAAATAGACATCCTTTATGCAGTCAAAAACTTAATAGAGTCATGTGTAAAACAGTCAGCTTGCTTCAATGGATCGGTCAAAAACAAACTACTGTTCGTTATGTCAGTAGTCTTATAAACATACTCAAGTCGACACGTATAAACAGTTAAGACACGTATACACAGTTAACATGTCAGTACAGTACGAGTAAATTTTGAAATACTGCCACAATTTTCCGTACGATACGTTTGCAAGAGGGCTTATTAGATGAAAGCTTACAACGAAGATGTTCACATAAGATGGCAGTTTAAAATGAAATGTATGTCTTCTTCTCATCTTCTCATCGAGTTTCTTTTGTACCTTGAGGTGTCGAGGTGAAACATAAACAGCTGGAGAGTGCCCGTTTATGGGCTTCATGTATCGAGATTCTTGTCTGCTCTCTTAAATGATTGATTAATTTTAATAAAAATATAAACACTTCCCCTAATTTAAAATTATCGCAAAATCAAGTGCAAACCAAATGAAAACAAATAAACAGGCAGGCAAAATCTAGAAGATTGGGAAAATTGTAAATACTCGTTCAGTGCTTCTTATTTGACGGAAAGTGATTAACCCATATAATGCCACGCATCTCTTGCTGCAGGCTACAGTTGCACCATTCTCACAATAAAATAACACCGAATCAAACACAAACATTTCTCAGCACCAGCTGAATGTTATCATTTAGTACTGAATGATGTAGTTTGAGGGCATGGGTGTACAAGTTTGGGCTGGTGTAATCACTTTCTGGAATAGTCTAATGTTAAAAGATAATTGGGTTCACTATTTAGTACAATGTTACTATGCCAGCTATAGAACGGACATTATCGACACTTACATGAATTTATTATATATTTTCTCGAAAGTTCTATGCGGCTAGGAATAGAGTAATTGTAAAAAGAGAGGCGTTGAAAAATTGAAAATCGATATAACAGTAACAGTTTAATGATTAGTGACAACAAGGCGATGATTACATGTACTGCGTTACCTGATAAATATGATTGACAATACGTGATGGTAAACTTAACAGAAGATCGCAAAGTAGCCAAATAAGTGAGCACTCAAAATGATCGGATTGTGTATAAATGATGCATTTCTTTACACAAAACTCAACAATGTAATCCATCATAATGGTAAATAGGTTGTGAGCAGTTCTGTAAGCTCACCTGTGTAAACAGATTAGAGCACACTATAAGCTCACCTGTGTAAACAGATTAGAGCACACTATAAGCTCACCTGTGTAAACAGATTAGAGCACACTATAAGCTCACCTGTGTAAACAGATTAGAGCACACTATAAGCTCACCTGTGTAAACAGATTAGAGCACACTATAAGCTCACCTGTGTAAACAGATTAGAGCACACTATAAGCTCACCTGTGTAAACAGATTAGAGCACACTATAAGCTCACCTGTGTAAACAGATTAGAGCACACTATAAGCTCACCTGTGTAAACAGATTAGAGCACACTATAAGCTCACCTGTGTAAACAGATTAGAGCACACTATAAGCTGGCTGTCGTACATAAATGTTATACATACATTTGTTTAATCACTATTCTTATTACTAAGTTAATATGTTTGTTGTGGGTAGGTCATTAAGCTCGCCTATATAAACAGAATATTACAGCGAATAAACTGGCTGTTCTACGTGCATGATATATTAAATCACTATTCCAATTACTAATTTAGTATTGTCGGTTTGTTGCAGCTATGCAGCCTAGTATTTGATTTGTTTCGTGTGCTTGGCATTGTGAAACAGTGCGGATAGAACTTAGTGTGACGTGCTTGATTCTACAAGCTGAATGAGTGTTCATGCCAAACTACCCCCGCCTGGCCATATGTTTATGGAATGTATTTGCTTAAATATCTTCTGGGGATCACCACATGATACATCCACCAGTTATTCACAAACAACGTTTATAAATGCATACAGCGTTATCTATTTGTACCCATGATAATTCTTCCAAAAGAATTGTATAGTTGTATATCCTTGTATAATTTGTGGTCTATTATTTTTATATGGAATTAATTTATGTTTGTCTAAATGTTGAAGTTAATTGTATGTCTTTTATAGGACTTAGCAATATTTCCGGGCATGTTTGGTTGTTTGAGATTTACTAGACAATTTTACGTGTTACCACTAGTTTGCTATAGCTTCCACAACAGTCGACGCTGATACATTTCAAATCAACGCAAAGCGATCTGCTTCTATATCGTCGGTGGCTGATTTCGAATTTACTAATCCCTAAGTCGCAGACGCCGATTTATGTCTAAACATACTCATGGTATGAGCAACTGGTCATTGAGGTAAGCACATATCTCAGGTACACACAATGGCCCTAATTGTTATTGAAAATATCAAGTTTATAAACATAACACAGAGCAGTTAACTAAACAAACTGTGTTTTTCATCTGTACCGAAGGATTAACGTGGACATACTAATTAATAATGGAGATTCGCTTTCGTGGATATTTGTTTGTTTGTTGATATCACGTAAAATATTTCCACAACTGTAATTGTATTATTATCTGGCTTCTCTGAACCTGACATCACAAACTATGTTCTTGGAAAATACAAACGTTTTGACCAGATCTTGAAATGACAAATTTGTTCTTTCCACCTGGCGTAATGAGTAATACTTCCGAAAAGCTTACTTTGATTGTATGTGTTTCTTCCGAAGACTTCACATGAATGTACCATGCGCAATATGCATTGTTTATGCTTACAAAATCAATTTGACAATGTTTTTTTTTTCCCTATGTAAATGTAACATGCACATTTGATGAATGAAAGATGAGTGATCGAAAGGGCCGAATGTAAGACGGGTCTGCTTGCCCAATTTGTTACCTTTTTAAAATAAAGTCCGTTCGTTCGTTCGTTCATTCGTTCACACCATAAGAAATCTTTCTTTCTAAAGTGTGACAAGGCAATAGGCGTATCCAAAGTCGTGGTGTGACAGATAGCATCTCCAACAAACACTTGGCATTACAAGAAGTATTCATTTGATTGTAGTATAACGTTTCAATAAACTAAATAGCACTGTGTCCTGAAGCGTTTTCATGCTTTGGGTCTGTGACGTAAGAGGGACATCACATTTTGTAGAGATGAATGCATAAGAATATGTGGCTTGTATTTTCCTCACTAAGCAGACGAAGCGCAGGCATTGAGGAGCGTTACGTAAAATAAAACTACATAGTAATGGTATTATTTGTAGTCTCAATTATGATTAGATTGATCAGTAAAATGTGTATGTATCTAATGTTAAAAGTGTGTTGCCTCTGTCACAAATGCATGGATCATGAAGGCATGTGTTGCTTGTATAGTAATGATAAAACAACGAATGCTTTACAGACCTAGTTTCATGTCATATCTACAAACCCGGCAACTGATTTTTCAAGAGAATTTGTGCACATTCATTTTCAAAATGTTATCAAATGACCGACATGATCAAATGTATCACTATGTGTGATCATATTCAGATTCCAGTGTTTAAATCGAGCTGTACAACTCATCAGCGTCTTATAGTCACCGAATATACACCAATTGGCTATTCCACGCATAAACATCAAACAAACATTGATATGTGTATTGAAAGCTTCAGTTACCCTTATTGTAGTGCTGATTAATAAAATACACAGTAAATGTGTATTATGTATCTACAGCGAATGCAAACAACGTTTTTCCGATTTTACTTATGAATTTTCTCGACATGTTTCCTGCTCTACCAAGACTACCCCTATTATTCGCTTAGTGTGCCGCCAGGGTCAGATGCTTGCTTTGGACAAACATATTTACCAACAGACCTATATCATCCCTACAGGACTCAGATCAGACATGTGGAATCATATGCTCCAACGGTATGTTCTGCGTTCATGATACAGGTATGCTCTGTGTTCATAATTCCGGTATGTTCAGTGTTCACCATTTCGTAGCCAGGAACACCAGGATCAGTTGGCGCTGGATGCCAGCAGGTTGTCCACGTGAAGACTGCAACAGATTTGTGTTGACGAGTTTCACACGTGCGTTGAACTGTGTCAGCGCAATGACAAGCAGCGAGTTGCAACCACAGGACACAGATGCTACATGCATGTGTTGACTTGTAGTCCCAGCTGTTAATATACAGAACGGAAACATGTCTGTCCAACGCCGCGGGTTCGGGATATTTGCCTCCATGGAAGAACAGCGTAGAATGTGTCATCAAATTGTGATTGGAGTTGTCTGTGTGTGTCGAGTGTACAGTGTTGTCTCATAATAATGTAATGTACATTTTAAGTTTGAAATTTAGAGGTAAACAGTGACTTCAAGAACCAGCTATAATAGGAGTTTATTAAATGAATACTGATACTAACAGTGGAGTGTTACGATATCAACACAATAACACCAATATCAGTGCCTCTAATTACTTTGTAATTATACTGCATTTTTAAACTCAATTTTCGTGATGATACAATTTTCTTGTGCGCTAATAATAATTTACTTTACATATTTGATGAGAATCATCAAGAAAAACATCAAATTGACCAAGTTGTGTAGTCCGTCAAAGATATGGTGTGTCATACGATGTAAAACTTGCAAGTTGCAGAAAGTTGTCATGAGATGCCTGGTTCGGATTCTCGGTATGCGACATTCTAAATTATGGAAACGGATAACTAAAGAGGCAGTACACAAAACTACTAAAGAGAGACACTGGCGATGTTTCAGAGACGCACGCATAAACAATAAGAGAAAACGGCGTGGGTGGGAGCATGGACACGAGAAAGGTGTCGGGAAAAATGCCACGGTAGAGATGAACGTCGAGGATACGCGGCTTTTATGGGCAGAACTTCTACAGAAAGTCAAATATAAAAATCAAATAGCCGTGACCGAGTCAGCTATTTGTTCCCATTTACAGAAAGAACACAGCTGCGTTCCCTTCTGCAGAAAGAACACCAGTGTCAGCTATCTGTTCCCGAAAGCAAACTGACGATGTTCCCTTAAGAATATTGACAAGACATCTAGCCAAGTGACCTTCCCGCGCTAGTATAATTATATAGTTCAATGGCAACGAATTCGACCAGTCAAGACATGCATTATTGTAAGTGTTTTGTAGTTGCATATAATGTTTCCGTGTTATATTATTTCACCAATTCTGACAGTGTCATATTACTTATGTACAACACCTACCTCTGGTGTATAATAATTAATTCGGTGTAGTTGCAATATAATACATAGTTTAGCCGCTTGCCTGTCGGTCCAGCAGTCATGTTTTCAAATTCTTGTGATGCGGGGATCTAACAAATATTATGAAGGGTTCCGAGGTAGACCTAGCCTAAATTGGTACTAGACAATATTATGGAAAGTAAAGGTTTCCGGCGACATATTGATCACATAACCTATTGAGTGATGATTACTCTATACAAATATGAAGGTAATACCATATAAGTTTTTGAGACCCTCGCACCTGCTGTTTCTGGACAGAAAATCAGTGATCGGCTCCTGTTTCTGGACAGAAAACCCGTGCTCTGCTCCAGTTTCTGGACAGAAAACCTATGATCTGCTCTTGACCCACTTCATATCTATGTTAACGGGTCTCCGTCGAATAGTGGTTAAGCCGCCTTAATCGCATTACGAAGATGTGAATTTGAACCCGGACTCTGTCATTTGGTTCCTTTTGTATAATTTTCTCGGAGAATCATAGGGGTCGTCGCTGGATCTACGGAGTTATTACCATGTACGACGCTATCGGCAGATCACCGTGCGGGACTCAGTAGTATGGGATAAAATTTGATGCAATGAACTTGACCATCTTGCCCACCTCTTTTTTTCTAAACCTAATACTCTTTAACAGTGGAGAAGAGTCAATTGGTTATTTTTTACTAAATATTATGTAGTTTAAAACACATCCTTTATTATGTATACTTGTGTCAATCATCGCTATTTATTTCAATATTGGAAAGCGAGTAAGCCTACAATCGATGTGATCCGGGTTGCACTCATTCATTCATTCATTCATTCATTCATTCATTCATTCATTCATTCATTTTTCATTTGCAGAACCTCGTTCCCATAACAACCTTCCGGAAAACCTCTCGATCATAAGCAAGATGCCCCGCGTCCGATACACCATCTGGAGATCATCCGCCACATCCTGCACCCATCTTCTCTTTGGCCTCCCTCTTCCTCTCTTCCCAGGCATATACCCCTCCATTATTGTTCTCTCCAAACTTTCATGACGTTTCAAGTGACCAAAATATATCAATTTTCTTTGTTTTATCGTCTTTAATAGCCAACTTTCTTCAATATTCAGCTCTTGAAGTATGAATGCATTTGTTCTTTTCTTTACCCAAGATGTTCTTAGAACTCGTCTATAACATTTATATTCAAAGGCATGTATGCGCTGTTCAGCTTGTTTAGTAAGTGTCCAGGTCTCACAGACGTATGTTACAATGGGAAAGATGCATGCTCTTAAAAATCTAATTTTTGTAGTTCTGTCCGTCCAACTCCATAATTTATTCAGTTGTTTTAGTCTTTGATGAGCAATTGATAGTCGTCGTTTAATTTCTTTCATTGTATCACCGTTGTTGGTAATCAATGACCCAAGATATTCAAAATTTTCCACCACCTCCAACTTTTCCTCATTAACATATATTTCTTTCTCCATAGTAATTTTATCTGTATCCATTATATTTGCTTTTGCTATGTTAAGATATAAGTTCTGATTTTCACTATTCGATTTGGTTGAGGCTATTAGGTTTTCTGTACCATTCTGTGTTGTGGATGACAATACTGTATCATCAGCATATCGAATTTCTGGTATGTCATGACCGCCGATATTTAGGGCATCATATAGCTACCTGTTTATATCATCTCTTACATTTCTCATTATATTTTCGGCGTACAGGTTAAACAAATAGGGGGACAGCACACATCCCTGACGGACTCCTTACTTGATGTCAAACCATCTGATGTCTCGCCATCTATTCTAACCGCTGCTTTTTGGTCTATTTAGAGCATTCTTATGAGTTGTATTACATGTGATGGAAAGCCCATATTCCTCATATTTCCCAAAGTTTCTGATGTTGTACACAGTCAAATGCCTTTGAATAATCCACAAAACATGAGAATAGGTTTACATTAAATTCTCTGCACTTCTCTATTATTAAACGCATGTTGAGACTGTGATCTCTTGTTCCTCTTCCTTGCCTAAATCCAGCTTGAACCACGTTCAACTCATCGTGGAAAAAAACAAACAAGAGTACATAATCCTGTCGTAAGAGACTGTGTTGTAGACAAATCCAGGTAGACTCGGTACCGGGGATAATCTTATAAAGAGAAAATGGACAAACAAAGCTGACCACCTTGCCTCCTAATGTCATGGCCAGGTGTATGCGGTTTCATCACAAATGTACGTTCATACGGCAGTGTCTGCTGTGAAATTAATAACGTTACTATTTAGTCTGTTTTGTCTTTATATATAACTCCCTTATACATGTACTAAAACAGGAAATATATGTAAGGCCGATGGGATGACAGGTACACATTGAAGTGTGTGGCTGATAGCTTCTCAGTTAAATACTAGTGTCTATGGGTGATAGGTTGCCAGTTAAATATTGATATGTGTGTAGCTGATATCTTGCCAGTTAAATATTGATATGTGTGTAGCTGATAGGTTGCCAGTTAAATATTGATATGTGTGTAGCTGATATCTTGCCAGTTAAATATTAATATGTGTATTTCTGATAAGTTGACAGTTAAGTATAAATATGTCTGTGGCTGCCAGATTGACAGTTAAATATTGATGTGTATGACTGATAGTTTGTTAAATATTGATGTGCATGGCTGTTAGGTTGACAGTTACATTTTGACGTGTATGCTGATAGGTTGACAGTTAATTATTGACGTGTATGGCTAACAGGTTGACAGTTACATATTGATGTATATAGCTGATAGGTTGAAAGTTAAATATTGGTGTCTATTGATTATAGGATGACAGTTAAATATTGATGTGTATCGCTGATAGGTTGACATTTAAATATAGATGTATGTGGCTGCCAGATTGACAGCGAATTTCGATGTGTATTTCTGATAAGCTGACTATTAAATATTGATGTTTCTGGCTGTCAAGTTAATACTTAAATATTAACGTGTATGGCTGATATGTTGATAGTCACATATAGATGTTGTATTGCTAAATGGGTTGATAGTTAAATATTGATGTGTATGGTTAATAGGTTGCCTGTTTAATATTGGTGTGTATGGCTGTTAGGTTGACAGTTAAATATTAATGTTGTATGGCTGATAATTTGTCTGTTAAATATGGATGTGTATGGCTTATAGGTTGACAGTTAAATCTTGATGTGTATGGCTGATGGGTTGACATTAAAATATTTCTATATGTGGCTGGCATATTGACAGCTAATTGTGATGTGAATGGCTGATAAATTGAGTGTTAAATATTGATGTGTCTGGGTGATAGGCTGATTTTTAAACATTTTTGAGAATGGCAGATAGGTTGGTAGTTAAACATTGATGTGTATAGCTCATGGGTTGATAGTTAAATACTGATGTGAATAGCTGATAGGTTAATAGTTAAACATTGAGCTGTATGACTAATAAGCTGCCAGTTAAATATTGATGTGTATGGCGGAGAGGTTGATTGTTAAATATTGATATGTATGGCTAATAAGTTGCAACTTAAATATTGATGTGTATGACTGATAGGTTGAGTGTAAAATATTGATGTGTATGGCTGATAGGTAGACAGTTAAATATTGATGTACGAAGGCGAGTCAATAAGTATGTCCCACAGGTCTTTGGGATGGCAGGTAAATGTAGTTGGTGTTTTCAACAGGTGTCATTAGGTGACAGCAACATCGAACTTTATATTTCCTTCGTCAGGTGGCGTCTCATGCGCATGCGCAGCGCAGCGCATAAACAAAATGGCAAGTGTACTTACGGAGTGTATAACCATGGCGTAAAGTGTTGTTGTGTCTTTTTGTGGGCAAAAGGACTGCCTGCAAAAGACATTCATAAGGAAATGCTTCCTCTTAAAGCTGATAAATGTTTGTCCCGTAAAGCGGTACATAGCTGGGTAGAAGAATTTTCACAAGGACACTCTAAAATTGTTGATGAAATCCGATCTGGTCGGCCCGTTGAGATTGCAACAGAAGAATTTGTGCAGCGGGTGGAGGAGATGATTAGAGGTGACAGGTGAGTAACGATAGACTCTGTAGCATCTGCAATAGGGTGCTCACATGGTTCAGCATACAACATAATGCATGATCGATTGAAATTTCCAGGACTGCTGACTAGAGGAGTGTTGCTTCTTCATGACAATGACAGACCACATACGGCTCGATTAACTCAGGAGAGAATTAACCAACTAGGGTGGGAAGTTCTGGAACATCCACTTTACAATCCTGACTTAACCCTTAGCGATTTCCACCTTTTTGGTCAACTGAAAACCCACCTTGGCGGGAGATATTTCGCGAATGACGCCGATGTTGAATGTGACGTGAAAACGTTGGTTTAGAAAACAGAGCACGGAGTTTTATGCAGCCGGTTTGGGAGGACTGTAAAACGATGGGATAAATGCATCAATGCTGATGGAAATTATTTTGAGAAAAAAAGGGACAATGTATGTATAAACATAAACTGGTTTCAAGTTGTTATCATATTTAGTTATTTTTCTACAGCCATTTGTGACTTAATTATTCGACTTCCCCTCGTATATGGCTGATAGGTTGACAGTTAAATATTGATGTGTGTATAGCTGCTATGTTGCTAGTTATATATTGATGTGTATGGCCGGTCTTCCTGGCCAAGAGGTTAGCGACATTGTAATCCTGTATATCCACGTGGGGGAAAACAGCAGACGCGAGAATCGGCAGCTGTTCCCGCCGCGCTGGTATCTTACGGGGGTATGTAAGCTGGTCGTTCAGAAAGCAATGGCAAACTACTGAACGTAAAAAGAAAAACTTGCCTAGTACATCACAGCAGCTGAAAATGCTGTTGTTGACTGCAACGTCATGTAAGGGATATGCAACATACCCCCCCCCCCCCCAAAAAAAAAAAAATAGCTGTTAGTTAAATATTAAATATTCATGTGTATGTCTGATAGTTTGACATGTAAATATTGTTGTGTGTGGTTGCCAGATTTTGATGTGTCTGGCTAAAAGATTGACAGTTATATATTGATGTGTGATGCTGACAAGCTGATAGTTTAAAATTAATGTGTATGGTTGATATGTTGTTAATTAAAAATGAATGAGTATGGCTGATTGATTGATATTTAAACATTGATGTATATGGTTGATTGGTTCATTATTAAACATTGATGTGTATGGCTGATAGGTTGATAGCCAAACATTGATATTATGGTTTATATGTTGATATATAAACATGGATGTGTATGGCTTATATGTTGAGAGTAACACTTTGATGTGATAGGTTGACAGTCACGCACTGATGTGCATGGCTGATAGATTGATAGTTAAACATGGATGTTTATGGCTGATAAGATGGTAGTTGGACATTAATGTGATGGCTGAAAAGTTGATAGTTGGACATTAATGTGTATGGCTGATAAGTTGATAGTTGCACGTTAATGTGTATTGCTGATAGGATGATACTTAAACATTGATGTTTATGGCTGATAGGCTGATAGATTAACATTGGTGTGTATATAAATATTGAGCACAACCCACTACTGGTAACGCTGATCGTATTCTGGTATGAACCTACGGCCTATCCACGTCAATATGGAAGCACTATGCTCGAGTTTCGCTCTCGTTTGAGCTCGTCAGTAGTGCATATCCCTGACCGGATCCGGAAGCAAGCCCCGGATCACTGGCGTGTGAAGCAGGTGTGTAACCACGCAGCACACACTGGACAAGGCCAAATTATCATAACAGAACGTTACAACGTCATCCATCGTAGGCTATAGCTCAAGATTGGTGTGTATGGTTGATAGGTTGATAGTTAAACATTGCTGGTTCTGGCTGATATGTTGATAGTTAACCATTGATGTATATGGTTGATAAGTTGATAGTTGAACATGAATGTGTATGGCATGGTAAGCTGATAGTTATTCATTGGTATTTATGATTGATAGGTTGATAATTAAGCGTTGATGTGTATTGCTGACAGATTGATAGTCACACATTGATGTGTATGACTGATAGGGTGATAGTTAAATATGGATGTGTACGCCTGATAAGTTGATAGTGAAAAATTAATGTGGATGGCTGATAGGTTGATAGTTAACATTAATGTGTATGGCTGATAAGTTGATAATGAATTAATAATGTGGATGGCTGATAAGTTGATAGTTAACGATTAATGTGTACGGTTCATAAATTGATATGCAAACAGTGATGCGTATAACAGATAAATCGATAGTTAAACATTGATGTGTATAGCTTATATGGTGATAGTTAAACATTGATTTGTATGGCTGATAGGTTGATAGTCACACATTCACGTTTATGGCTGATGGGTTTATAGTTACACATTGATGTGTATGGCTGACAAGTTGATATTAAGTACACATGTGTATGATTGATGGGTTTATAGCTAAACATCGATGTTTATAGTTGTTATGTTGATAGTTAAACATTGAGGTGTATGGGTGATGTGTTGATAGTTAGACAGTGACGTGTATGGCTGATAGGCTGATAGTTTAACATTGATGTGCGCTGTTAATAGGTTGATAGGTAAGCATGTATGTGTATGGCTGAAGGGTTTTTAGTTACACATTGATGTATATGGCTGATTAAGTTGATATTTAAGCACGCATGTGTATGATTGATGGGTTTATAGCTAAACATTGTTGATTATAGCTGATATGTTAATAGTTAAACATTCAGTTTGTATGGGTGATGGGTTGATAGTTAGGCAATGATGTGTATGGCTGATAAACTGATAGTTTAAAATTGATGTGTATGTTTAATAGGTTGGTACTTAAACACGTATGAGTATGGCGGATGGGTTTATAGTTAAACATTAATGTGTCTGGCTGATAGGTTGATATGGAAACATTGATGTCTATGACTGATAAATTGATAGTTAAACATTGATGTGTAGTGCAGATAGGTTGATAGTCACACACTGAGGTTATGGCTGATAGTTTGATAGTTAAACATTGCTGTTTTTGGTTTATAGGTAGATATTTACACATGGATGTGAATAGCTAATAGTTTGATAGTCACATACTGATGTGCATGGCTGATAGATTGATAGTTAAACATGGATGTGTGTGGCTGATAAGTTGATAATTAAACATTAATGTGTATGGCTGATAAGGTGATAGTTAATATTAATGTGGATGCCTGATAAGTTTATAGTGAAACATTGATATATATGGCTGATAAGTCAACATTGATGTGCATGATTGATAGATTGATAGTTAAACACTGATGTGTATGGCTGACGGGATGGTAGTTAAACTTTGATGTGTATGGCCAATATGTTGATAGTTAAACTTGGATGTGTAAGACTGACAGGTTGATTGTAAAACATTAATTTGTATGGCTGATGGGTTTATAGTTAAACATTGATGTGTATGGCTGATAAGTTGATATTTAAACATGCATAAGTGATGGCTTTATAGCTAAACATTGATTTTTGTAGCTGATATTTTAATAGTTGAACATTGATGTGTATGGGTGCTGAATTAATAGTTAGATAATGATGTGTATGGCTGATAGATAGGCTTATAGTTAAACTTGATGTGTATGGCTGATAGATAGGCTTATAGTTAAACTTGATGTGTATGGCTGATAGGCTGATATAGAAACAACCATATGTATGGTTGATGGGTTTATAGTTAAACATTCATGTGTTTCGCTTATGTATGCTGTGAATGGCTATTCCGGGGAACATGTAATATTTTCAAGAGTTCCCTGAACAACAATCGTGAACATAAGCAACTGTTGAAAACAGAACATACATTCATAACCACAATGGTTTTGATCAAACTGAAGAGCTGGCTTACAACATTCTGCAGTAGCATTGTCAGAATTCGGTATAGCTTTAATTTGCGGACACAATCGGTATTACAAACATGTTTAGTTTACGTCTCACAAAATTGAAGTAAACAAAAAAATTCAACACACACTTGAATACATCAAATTCAAGTGTTCGCTAACAAAATTATGAGAAACCATTTTCAAGTGTCAATATAAATTGAGTTTGTAATTAAAATGAGTATTAGGAGAAGTTTACTATAATCTGATACAACGATCGACTGCATTCGGTTCTCACCCTACGCCTGCCTTATTTTCATTGCTTCCTTGAACCTCCCATATATCAAGACTATTTATACAACACAATATGCCCACCACAGTACGTTAGGAAAACTACTGTATAAGAATTATTCATTATTGCATTTTTCTGTTGTTTTCTTCCAAGGTAAATATTGTTATTCGTGCTCATAGCGGAATCAGACAACCATTTCAATACGTGTAAGCTTGTGACTAGGTCAAGCGTGAACTTTTATTCCAATCTCTGGTTCCGTCCTATTTTTAATACTTGGTCAATATTAGGTTCAGAGTCGACATCACTCTCTCGGGACATTCCCCACCTCGGCAGCTATTCAATGGTTCCCACTCTGATGGTACTAGTGGGAGCTAGAGTACAAGCCCCTCTCTCTTTCCCCTAAGTGCAGAGTGCCGTCTGGCTCCTTTGTGCTATAAAGTACAAGTGGATAGCTTTTGAGTAATGAAAGGAAAAAAGAGGAGACTTTCAATGAGACATTCG
Source organism: Cepaea nemoralis (assembly GCA_014155875.1). Lineage (NCBI taxonomy): Eukaryota > Metazoa > Mollusca > Gastropoda > Stylommatophora > Helicidae > Cepaea > Cepaea nemoralis. The sequence goes on from JACEFZ010028038.1 coordinate 311,021, forward strand.
TAGAGCAGATAGCCACGCTGGCATAAACATCAGACATGCGGTCTCTGAGGATTCGCTCTAACAATCAATGAAAAGACCCACGAGAACATCGTCATCATCATCAAGTGCCGTGCCGACTGGCGTTGGTGTTCATGACTCTCCACAGATCTCTGTCTTTGGTTTTCTGGATCAACTCTGCCGTTGATATTCCTCCATGCCACCGTCTCAGTCCATCCAGCATCATTTCCCGTGGTCTGCCTCTGCCTCTTTTCCCCTCGATATTTCCAGTTATCACGATGTTCTCCAGCGCCTCTCTTCTCATCACATGACCAAAAGAGAAAATCGATCTAATGCAATATAGTGAGATGACGCTGCCATGAGACTGATCACCAACCTACAATAGGGTACGATATGCTGACATAAATGATATAAGTGAATCAGATCTTGGGGAAACAGCGAACTGTTGCTCTTCCTACATTGAAATGTCGGCATTTCTCGCAGTTTGGCTGCACAACGATCTTAAACCTCCCTTATGTTGAACAAGGACCATACTATAATAAATGGCTACTCAGTATCTGCATTACAAAATATATTTGGTAAGATACTAAAGAAGATAGTTGCAACCCAAATACAGATTCACCTAGAAAAATGTAAACTGCTTCTAGGGTGATTGCGGATTTACCCACCAAGAAAGGATACTTAGTGGCGACTCTGGCTTATAAAGGGTTTCAGAGCTGGTTTGAAACAGTGGTGCCGACACTGGACCTAGAAGATGCACACAATAGGGTCAAGAACGATCTGTTGATGTAAAGGCTTGTGAATTCTAAGGTCTTTTCCTGGATCCTTAATTGGAGTGCAGCGGTGCTATACTTTACTTCGTAAAGTAGTTCCTCTCATGGGTTCGCAGGATCTGAATCAGGTATTATTGTTCCGTAGAATAACACTCCGGTGCTTTACAATTCCTACACCAGCAGGACAGTGGCAACAGATGTGGCAGGCGTTGGGAAAATGTGGGCACTCGCTGATGATATCCTTGTATAGACTTGGGAGACGTGGGACAACCATATCTATGGAGCTGAGGACTGTGGCAGTGGTTGAATGGCGCTCTGAAAGAATATGGTCTATCTTCAGCGCAGATACAGCAGCCTATTATGGTGTTTTATCTAGTACAATTGTTAGGGATGAGGTACTGGATATCGTAATAACAAGCAGCACGAAAAATACAGAAAACACACTTATAAACCTGAGATCATGTGTGAGAGATACTGCAAAAGGTCTCATTGTGATGACTGTGGCAGACATGGAGCAGAAACTTGTGTACACACTCTAACAGCATCTAATTGTCTCGATGATAAAGTAGGGACTGGAATTATCTCACAACCAGCTGGAGAAGCTAAAGCGCGTGCAGAATCAAGCCATGCGAATAATCTTGGCCTTGCAAGGTAAAGCCCATGGTGTGTATGTGGCATATTCTTGCCAGTACTAAAATGCAAAGACCAGATCTAGTCTTACGATGCCATACCTATCCTAGCATATTGTTTTACACAAGAAGAAGAATAAGGAGAAGAAGATGAAGACAAAAAAAAAGAGATAAATCGGCAAAGAAGATGCACAGAGGAAGAAGAGCGAGGATGAAGATAAGTAGGAAAAAAAACAAACTAAGCAAGCTGTAGAATAAAGAGAAGACTCATATTTCTTGTTCTGTCCTATATTTCTCCATTGGGGCATATGCACATGATGCACTGACACCAAGCAGTCTTATCTATTACTATCTCATGCAGCTCATCTATGCCCTCTCTGTATGATTCAATTCTGTGTCTGTTTTCATCGTGTTTCGGTTCCGTCCATTCTACCTCTTGTGTTCAAGAGAATGCACTCTCTAGTAATACTCGTATTAACAGATTTTCTGGTGTGCTATAATACATCATCAGCGTCTTTTCCTGACTTCTTGATTTTCTGGAATCTGTCGGGTTCCCTCCTGAAGCTTCGTATTAGTTTGTTTTTTTTTTTTTAATTCGCATATCCTTTTTACAGGACTTAGCTGTCAACAGCAGCATCTTTCAGCTGTCTGTTGATCTCTTGGCAAGATTACGCTCAGTAGTTTGCCATTGCTTTCTGAGCGGCCGGCTCAGTTATCCCGCAAGTCGCCAGCGGGGGTCGAACCGCTGCCAGCTCTCGTTCGTTACGAGACTCTGCGTGATAAACGGGATTACGGAGAAAGTGTTGTAACCCCTCGGCCAGAGAGACCGGCTTCGTATTAGTGATTCCTTTAAATCATACCAGTGCTTCTATTCTGTGCGGGCACCAGATAATGAAGCTGAACAGCGCATAAACGCATTTGAATATAAATGTTATAGACCAGTTCCAAGAATATCTTGGGTAAAGAAATGAACAAATGCATCCATACTTCAAGAGTTGAATATTGAAGACGGTTGGCTATTAAAGACGATAAAACAAAGAAAATTGAAATATTTTGGTCACTTGAAACGTCACGAAAGCTTGGAGAGAACAATAATGGAGGGGTATATGCCTGGGAAGAAAGGAAGAGGAAGGCCAAAGAGAAGATGGGTGCAGGATGTGGCGGATGATCTCCAGATGGGTGTATCAGACGCGGGACATCTTGCTTATGATCGAGAGGTTTTTCGGAAGGTTGTTATGCGAGCGAGGTTCTGCAAAGGACATTCTACTGAATGAATGAATGAATGAATGAATATAGGAACAAGCTCTACTATATTTAACAGTTACTATTGTTCTAACTACTTTGCTCATATTAAACGTCAGAGCGGCTTTGGGGGTGAGGGGAACAGCGACAAAAGGCGTGGTTCCTGGTATAAGAGGCAGGGGTCGACAAGCACGAAGGTGGATACAGGACATTGTAGACTCCTTGGCCATGAGGGGGCTGAGGCGGCAGACATGGCAGGAGATAGAGAGGCTTTTCAAGGCACCGTAATGATATCGGCGTTCTGCACAGGATCTGCTACAAGTTGATGTGATTGTTTAAACGCTGTGTTGTTTCCTGTTTTCGTTACTGGTGGTTGTTATTTAACTGTAATTTCTTTACGCAACAGCATTACAGATATCTATGTTCCCTTTCTTGTATGCATTCGTGTTTATTCTATATTAGTTTTGCTTCAGCTTGAATGTCCATCTCATCAAATTTAAATGTAGTGGTAGTAATGCTGTATTATGTCGAATAGTAGGGTTTTGGGCTTAAACCAATGCAAGGACTTCGATTTATCAGAGTTCGATTAATTGGACATTCCAGTAAGTGTACATATTAATGTAGGCTTACTCATTGTAACACACCCTATTATAAATCTTGTGTATAGAGATGAATGTGTCGAGTTGCTCCTTGTATGTTTGTGTAATGTGTGTCATGTATTAATTTACTTGGTGACGTGAATCAGCAACATGGGCTCCCGGGTCGACACAGCTTACAAATGGGTGCCAAGAAATGATCTGGAAAGAAACGACGGCCATTTTTCGATATTGAACACATCACCTTCCCAGTGTCGACAGGTTTAAAAATATATTGCTGGCACCATGTAACCAGGTTGGTAAATTAATGTAGTTGATAAGGAGCTGCGCTGACAATGTCATGAACTCGATCGGAGGAGGGTTTGACCCATGCCCTCGTTTGCGTCAACCCATTCCTTCGTGCATCCAGACCTACAAAATATGATGACCTTACCACATCACAGATCTGCAGCAGGTCTTTGCTCACATTCACAAGTCAGTGTCAATAAATGCAATGAAAGCAGCAGTCATATTAAACCTGTTGACATCTCCACAGTCTGTGCTCACATGAAGAGAGTGTAGGCCAACATAGTTTTCTCTGTTCTGCCTACATCAAATGTGTCGCTGTAATTTTACCTATGACATTTATACACTCATATCAAAGACATACACGTAAAGAGGTTGCAGATTTGGAAACTCAGATGTAATTGTTGAGAGGATGTATTGGATACGGTGGACAAACTGGCAGACGTTTGGCAAAGATATTTATTGCATAAAGGACAATTAAATCTTCAAGCAGATACACATTTGTTTGCTCAGGCGTCATGTAAGACAGCTATTGTTATCCATGGCAGATAAAATAAAAATGTTAGAATGAACATGAAATTACGACTGCTCCAGGATAAGCTTTCAGTAAAAATCAGCACTTCTAAAATCATCCCGACAGTAGCCTACCATCACATGTATGTGTGTTACCATGGCTCATAAAGAAAGCAAAAATTAGTAACAATGTAGTCTTCCAATCATGTCGTAAGATGTGACTAAGGAAGGCTGGCGTGAAACTGGCTACCTCATCCTGCATAAAGCATTAGCATCAAGACCAACAAGCAGGAATAAATCTACACTGGTTTGGCGTGAATTGTTTGGGGGAGTTTATGCTATATTAGGAGATATAAGGCAGAAGTAGAAAAAGAACAAGAAGAAGAAAAAGAAAAAGAAGAGACACTATCAATGATACAAAATTGTGATACTATCTTCATTTTGATTTTGTTTATTTCGGCCAGCAACACCATAGGAGCCATGACGCACACTGATATGTGAATGTGACAGCTATACATATACCACTGCCTTTACATTTCCCGTCATAGCGAGTTCAGGGATCGACAGCAGACACGAGTGATTTGGTAGCAGCCAGTATAGCGCTTATTTCCACGTAGGCCCTTCAGAAAGCAATAGCAAACTACTGAACGAACAGTGCCTATTAAATCACAAAAGCCAATGAATGTTGAGGTTTATTGCAACGCCCTGTAAATGACACGTCATCATATAAATGGTAATCATAAATGGGTATAACTTTTCAGGAACGTTGATGTGATGTATCTACTGATGACAGGTCATCAATAGTCAATTTAATGAGAGCTATACTGTTCTTGTGTCAAGGTCACTAATTATGTGGTCAGTGATGAGTTTGTGGTATGTTTCTGCAGGTAGACACAGTTGTAGTCTCTCACACACACACAACTTTAGCTAAGTACTTAGTCACGTATCTTTTATGGCGGTAGAATGCAATATCTGAGGCTGGACAACATAAACGCATTCACAGTCATCCCGCTACCGTAGCAACCAACTACACTCCAATGTCTGCTCTCTCCCGTCCTTGAATCTACAAGACAGAGTACAGAATAATAAATAACTTCACGTTTATAACAATTACCATTAATAATATTTTCTGTGTCTTTGAATAACCTAGAGTCTGGATACCTATGATTTATAATGCACTAGATTTATGTTCAGGTTTACAAAACATCTGCCTGAAAATGTCCCTATATTTACTGCTCATATAATAATAAATAAATATATTTGCAGATGAGTTTACAGAATCTATAACAAGGATACATCCGCCCACGATAATTAACGTATTTCTGAAGTCGCCATCGAGAGAGAGCCTCGGCTCTAAAGTCATCGCGATGAACAGAAAGCTGAGAGGAATAAAACAGACAATGAACAAAGATGAAATCATGACCACAATCTTGGACACCTTTAGATTGCGAACAGTAACACTGTCAGCCTGTGAACTATTTGTTGACCGTTTGCGCCATTTTGCCGTTCCCTGGAGTTTGACCACTAGTATTATCGTAGATGTTATGATCACTGCGAAGGCAAGCAAGGGCAGGCAAGCGTTGTTGAAGGCGTAGGAGAACTTCTCCACGAATTCCCTATTGTCTGTGTAAACAACGCCAAGCAGTGTTTTGTTTCTGTCGGGGAAGAACTTCATGCCCAGCCTGTTTACGGCATACACTGGGGCAACACTTGATAACAACAGGGTGAAGATCAGAATAATGATGACGCTTGCTCGCTTGGGTGTAATCAAGGTTTTTACCTACATAAGATAACAATGTATTTGTTTATTGTTTTGCTAAATGTATCTTCCGAAAGAAATAATACTAGACACATAGACACAAGTATTACCGTGCCACTGAGACATATGCAGATAGACAAATCATTTCTTTCATGTCTGTTGTTATACATGGTGGTTTCCACTTGCTTTCCGCCAGCTTGTGTATGGTTTGACTCTAAAAGCTTTTGTCTACAAGAACAGACACTGAAAAGTTACACGGAGGAGCGATCGAGTATAGAGCCCCTTTCCCGCCAATTGTCACGTCAGATGGCTTGTAGATATGTTAAAGAGATTAACTAATTCGGCTGGTAGTAATAACCACCACCTTTGCTGGTCAATGGTCGCTTATTCAGCATGTTCAAAGTAAATGTCCTCATGTAGAGGTAGTCTACAATCCGCTCTCGGTGGACGTGTACAGAAGTAAAACAGGTTCCTACCCTTGGTAGAACACAGGTCCTACATGTTTCAGGGAACCAATGTTAATGTATGTTTTTTTTTTTTTTTTGAGTCTTGACAATTCTTAAAGAAACAAAATCACCTTGAGACTTCAGAGATGCTGTTTTACAGAAAACTGTCAAAAACTGTCATTTACTGCCAATATAGTACCTTGCGGTGTATGGCAGAGGGGTCTTTGAGCCTGAGGAATAAAGGCCGCCTGGCTAGTGCAGTCGCCGCGAACTGTGCAGGTTAGAATGTTCTTTTTGCCCCCGACAGTAAAAAAGCCGACACCTTACCGAGGGATCCAACCCGGGCCTCCCGAATGAGAGTCCGGCGTTCTAGCCTCTCGACCAGCCGCTCCTGTTGTACAGAAGAATGCTAAATATGCCTTGGACAGTCAAAATGAGTAATCTACATGTTTTGAAAGAGTGTAAGACACAAACACAACGAATAACAAACATCGTAACAAAAAGCAGTAATCATTTGTGGCGACATCATAGAAAAACATGCTGTGACTTCTGGCAAGATTTTTGACAGAAAAACAGAGGAAGAAATTGAGAGTCAGTTCTTGACAGAATTTGTTATTGCATATACAGTTGTCAGCAAGATGTGGAGAGCTCAAGATGTAGAGAAACATGGTCGCCCACATCAGTCGGTAAGATACTTATTGATGATGAATTAATTTTAACAGTAGCAACATAATGTGCTTTTCTAATAAGGGTCAGCGATGACCAACCACTTGAATGACGTCTGCCTTCTTGTCTCTAATTTGCATATGAACACGCCACCCAGACATTCATCACTTTGGCGTCCTCTTGCTCCTTTCCTATCACGTTAACTAGTTGCCACTAAGATTTCAAGTATATCTCTTTTCACAACATGATAATAAAAAACAGAGGTACTAACTGTATATAATTCTTTTTAATCATTGTATGGTTTTTATCCGCTTCTTGCAGTAAAGCCTCGTGTGTTTCTTTACAATTTGCTCACAAACTATATTTATTTCCTATCAAATGTTTATTGTCCATATTTCATAAGTATAAAACAGTTTAAGCGTTAATAGCAAAGTAACACTCTTATTCTGGATGCAATTAGCATACTATTTTCTTGTTGTGTGGGTGTGAGTATGTTTTCCATATATAGTAAATCTGATGTTGTTGATTTACAATAGACACAGACACTGTGACTTAATGTCTATATCATTCCCGTCAGTTTACGACAGGAACACATACACAGATTTTCATGCACTAACACGCACTATTTCGCATCACACAATGGGCAATCGTCATGTATAGGAATAGACGTGTCAAATACATGACATCAAAGGGCCGAGTTCCTATCTAAAATGTGATTGTGCAGATGGAGTCTGAGAACGTCTCGAAAGGGATTTTGAGGTACCCCAAACCTTATTGCCGCTCACTTAGTCAGAAATATTGGTGAGCACATGACGTGTCTGTCCAATACGGATTGTTTGTGCCCTTTTCAGTGATGTACTGGTAAGATGATGCCTCTGGATTATGTGTAGGTGTATTCCGATGTGAACGGTAAAGGTCAAACCTTGTTGTCCGTGATATTCCTGTGTTTGCAACGTCTCTACACCAAGAAATACAAATACTTTCTTCTATTTTGAAGACAGCCGAAAGCTTATGCTCCAGCCCTGTCGCCATTTGCAAATGCTTCGTTGATATCTACTGAATTAATCAATCTAGCCTGTAATCTTAAAGCCATTGAAATTTGCATCTTCGTACAATATATCTTATGCTGTAAGAAATAAACTTGTCTGGGCATTTCATGCATTTTTCCATATTCAAACTACTAGCCTCTTTGTTCTGCTGAGAGTCCTAGTTAGAACCATTCTTTCTGTGTTGATTGATTGATTGATTGATTTAGGAACCGACATCACAGCATTCGGGGCATTCCCATAATAATCATCCGTCCCCATCCTCAGCAGCCAGCGAAGAGTTCCAACACCAATTTTACCAGTAGCAATCTGATTATATGTCCGTCTCGCCTTTCCTCTGAGCGTCGATCGTTGACCAGATCCCCTCGTCACTCCTCACTTTCTCATTCTTGCCAGACCATGGCGATCCATTTGCTCCTCCGAGGCACGTGCTCCCACAAGGCCGCAACCACGCCTGCCTTGTCATGCATCAATACCCCACCAAGTTTTGCAGAGCCAGCCAATCTGTCCACCTGTTCATTCCCCAGCTTACCGGCATGCCCAGGAGAAAAGATCCAGACGATGCTTGTCACCCGTGACCTCCGAAGCGAAGCAAGCCACTCTGCCCGAAGCTTGCCTGTCCTCACCTTCCTCAGCATGCTTTCTGAGTCAGTTACAATCACGATGTGTGTGTGTATCGTATTCTCCATCCAGCGGAAAGCTGCACTGACCGCCTCCACCTCCATTCTTAAGCTAGATGTTGTGGTATTATATGCCAGGCTCTCCTGCACCAAACGTCGACCATTAGCTTTTGCTAAGAACCCCCAGGCACTTCTCCTACCTCTCAACACCGACCCATCTGTGTAGATAATCACATCACCCGAGCGAGCATTATCCTGAATTAGTTGCTGGATTTCCACTTCCGTGGCCCCTGCTGGCCACTCCCTGCACTCCCGGCTCAATGTGATTATAACTCTGCACAAGTCTGACTGCGCCGCTGACACTCTGACCCACTCCTCTCCTCGCCTAATGTTCTCCAAGATGCACACCTGTCTGATCGTATCCTCCGCCTGAGCCATCCATGATTTCCCTCTTATCAGTCGCTGACCCTTAACGGTGTCCAACGCCTCATACAACGGGTGATCTGTGTCTGCAGCTACTCTGAGGTATGCCTTCGCCTGCCTCACCTTGAGCCTACTAGCAACAGTCGTCAGGCCAAGGATGTAACGCATACACACTACTGGGGTGTCTCTGGTGCATCCCAGAATGACTCGCATAGCTTCGTTCTGTATGCGCTCTAATTTCACCAGCTGGCTCTTTGAGACAGTGAGCAGTCCTAGTCCATAATCAATCACTGAGAGGATCAAGTGCTGGTATAGTGTGAAAAGCATTCTCTGCTCTGTGTCCATTGCAGCCATAGTTTTAAGTGCATTGAGTCCCTTTTGAGACCTTGTCACAACCGTCTCCACATGGTCCTTGAAGGACAGGCTCCTGTCAAATGTGATTCCCAGATACTTCAGTTTGTTCTCTCTGTTGACTGCTTCTACCATCTATCGCTGAGGCTTGGGACATCAGCTCTCACAATCCTGTTGTCCAGAGAGCACCACAAAACAGCTGCCTTTTCCGGGTGGATGACAGCACTCATTTCAGTGCACCAGTCAATCACTTTGTCTACTGTCGCCTGTAGCTCCTGGGCTGTTTGCTCCCTATCTCTCCCCTGCCTATATGCAAGAATATCATCTGCAAATGTTAGTATCCTTCCAACCCCTGGTGCTTCTAGGTTTGCAATCTTGCTCGTATACACGTTAAAGAGCACCGGTGAGATTGCAGATCCCTGTGGCAGTCCCGGGGTTAAAATATGTGGCTCTGAGGTCCATGCACCCAGACGGAGAGCAACCCGACGAGAATGCAGGACGGCCTGCTATCCAGTTCACCAACCAGGGATTGACCCCCTTCTCCATCAGTGCGGTCATCAAAATATCATATCGAACTCTATTGTATGCATCCTCGAGATCAAGCGCTGCCGCCATCGTTTCCTGTCTACTCTGGAACCCCTCATAAACATCAAAGGCAAAAGTGGCTGCATTTGACCAGGTATCTTTTCCTGGCCTGTAGCTCCCCAGGCCTCTTGGAAGAAGCTTCCCCCTTTCCAAAAACTCTTGCAGCTTGACAGCGACTATCTTCTCTAGAACCTTCCCAAATGTTTGTTGAAAGATGATGATCCTAAAGCCGATAAGATTTGAATGATCCTTGAATGGTTTTGGGAGAGGGATGAGATAGCTGTGTATCCAATCCTGCGGTACTGATGCTGTCCTAATGCTCTGGTTAAAGCAGTCGGTCATCTCCTTCAGGTCTGCATCGCTCAAAGCCTTCATGTGGCCATACCTAACCCCATCGGGCTCTGGTGCTGTGTCTTTTGCCGTTTTCAAAATATGTTTAACATCTTCAACCCGTATGATGTCTTCATAATGCATGTTCTTCATGGTGCCAGATAATTCCTTTCTAACTGCATCCCTCGTGTCCGCATCATTATGATTGGTCTGCTCTAAAAATGGAGCATTTGGCGTAAGGCGTGGAGAAACGCCTCCCCTTTCTCTTTGTCTGTTGTCCAGCGCACACCAACATCTCTATAAATTGTTGCCACTGTCATAGGCCGATCTTTTCTTTGTATGTGTCTGTGTAATTTCCAGAATTTCCACAGTGTTTTATCACCTCCAATCACCTTCACAAAACATTCCCATTTTGCGTTTTGGCCTCTGCAGCACAGCACTTGAAGACCTCCACCTTGTCTTTCTTGACATTTTCCGCTGTATCCACTTCCTCTCGTGAGCTTCGGAGTGTCTGTCACACTGTCCTTAGCTGCTTCACTGCAGCTCTCTTTGCTTTCCAAGCATGGTTTACTTGTGGGGTCCACCATGGGGGATGCAAAAAAGGAGTTTTAACAGTCCCGTTGCAAGCCCTTTGTCTGAGGCGTCCAAGAAGGCTATCGTTCCAGTCATATCGGAAGGTCTTGCGCGCTCTCACAGCCTTAACTTTCCTGGATTTGAGATCAGGACTGAGCATGGCATATGATCACTCCCATGGTCATTCAAAACAGTCCACTTTACGTCAAGGTCTGATGACTGGGAGACAAGTGCCAAGTCAATAGCTGTGTCTGCATCGCCAGGCCTCATTGCCATTCTAAGTCGGCCTACCATCATTTATGCAGACCACATCGGAGTCCACCATGGCATCCGCAAGGGCAATTCCCTGTCGGTTTTCTCCACTACTGTCCCAATCTCTGTTCCTCGCATTGAAGTCTCCACATATGAGTAAGCCTATCACCTGGTAATTCCTCCAATTCCTTAAGCCAGTCCCATTGTTCCTTTCTGACAAAACAGTCCACTGTGGCATATACATTTATGATGTTCCAACCTAAGCCACCAATCTCCATTTGTATACCCTGGACCTCTCTTGCACTGTGATTCCACTGGCTCAAGTCAAGTACCACATGCTTCACTCCTTCCTTCACCAGCAGACCTTGCCCATGTCTCTTCTGCCCAGTAGGGTTTATATAACTGGCGTATCCAGGGCAATGGTATTTGTCTGCATTTAGCTCCTGGAGCATGAGGACATCAAAATCATATATTAGCCTCTCCAATACAGGACCTCTCTGCCTGGCACTACGACAATTCCAGTATCCCACTCTTACATGGTTGAAACCTAGTCTCTCCACTTTTCGTCTTGTTCTCCTGGCGCCTGCCCTCCTATTTCTATGCCTTCTTCTCGCACCATTTCCTCGTCTTCTCCTCCTCACTCTCTCTTCGCTAGCCTCTGAAAGATGTGTCAAGCGCAGAGAACGTGCTCCGTAGCTCCGGCGACGATTCCCGTGTTGAATTAATTCCATAAGCAAAGTTTGGATATTGCAGGCAGAGGATGTCCCGAAGGAGTCCACACGCCTGGTGCCGCCCCGCACGCCTGCCAGACGTCCAACGTTCACGACCAGTTTACCCATGGCCATCCAGTTCCTCAGCACGCTGGTCCACCTTGAACTTGGGGTGTATATTTGGAGTTTTCCGTCTCCTAGATGGACTGCTGTCACAAGCTAACGGGTTCCACCTACCCGGGGAGGGTTAGAGCGCCCCTGACTCGATTGGCAGGCACGTCTCCCAGTATGTGAGGTATTTTCTAAGTAACTCAGGTCCCAACCTGAGATCCCCCCTCGCCCTCTATGCCCACCGCCAGTTGGTCCGCGGCTGCTTATTGGGTATTCGCAGGTAACCTTTATATCTAGAGGCCTTTCCACGATCCGCCACCTGTGGACGCGCTGGGTTGGGATGGTCGCCCTAGATTTCTGTGTGCCGAAACAGCTTTGCTTCTGATATGCAGTAAATCCTAAAACACACACGGAGTGAGAGAATGAAAGAATGTTTATTTCGCCTCATCTTTCCTTACTTTTACGTCTTGTTGGAAGAAATTTATGTTGTACGACTGGTAGATCTTGCCCTCAGAACCATCTTGACATACCATGCTGTAGTTATATTTCGTTCAGTCCATTTTCATTGCGACGAAACTGGTGTCAAGTATATCCGACCAGAATAGGGACTCAAACTCCTGTCCCCAGCCTAGGCTGATTGCCATTTAAAGAAATGATTATATGCGTTCAGACAAAGGTAGAAGAAGACGGATTTTGGTGTGAGAAAGAAGAATTTGTGCTCTGTCATTCTCTCTCTCTCCCTCCCCCCCTCTCTCTCTCTCTCTCTCTCTCTCTCACACACACACACACACACACACACATATATATATATATATATATATATATATATATATATATATATATATATGTGTGTGTGTGTGTGTGTGTGTGTGTGTGTGTGTGTGTGTGTGTGTGTGTGTTGTCCATGAATGAGAATCAGTGTGAATTCCCTTTTTGTGAACACTTCACCTGAAATATGCATGTATCTCATTTCAAGACCATAACTATTACTATTTCAACTGTGAGATAGTCATTTATATGCTTTTGAACTCAAGGTAACATCTAAACATTGTTGGGAAAAATCGTTCAGACCATACTACCCCAGCTTAGAAGGGTAAGTGAGGAAATGAAGCTTGAGAAGAAGTAAAGGCACTTGAGAATCGAACCTAAATTGTAAACAGGCAATAAACAATCTGGTACTTCCCTGATTTGGGACTAGGGAGCAAATAACATTAATGATCATACCATCACATCTATCATCCTATTACCATCACTGTCTATGTCCTAGCCTAGATGAATATGTCTGCTCACATATCTCCCTGTCAGACTTCTAAAGCCTTGTCGTTTCTCTGATGTCTATATCTTTTGTGAGATCACTGACACATTCATATTAATGTATCAGCAAGGACAAGAAGAAGTAGCAAAAACAAATGATTGGTGTGCCTATCAGCATTCAGAGTTGATCCAGTACAAAGGAGAGACGCGGGACAATATATATCACCTTTAAGTACTGCCTTATTCTTCCCCTTTCTCAAACCGTCTATCTTTAGTCCCCTTTTCATTCTTGTCAACTGCACTATGAAGTTCAGTTTTGACAAAATATAAATGGGTGAATTATGTTTGTTTAATACAGAGGAGATGATGTTCGTGGATGATTCCTGTACGAAACATGCACACGATTAGTCTGGGATGAATATGGGAAAGCTCGGCCTTTATCAGAGCATTGGTTCATTCGACACCATGTATGGTTATTCTGGAGTCATATCTGAAGTACTCATTAATAGGAACCTATTCGAGTAAGGATCTGCCAATTCCATTATTTCAGCAATCACCGGTTGCTCATCAAGTACTTGGAACTCAAAATCAAACGTTTCATTCCATTATTTCATATCGAATATGAGGAGATGGACTCCCTGTGGTCAGATTTGTGTCCTAAACCTGCGAGCGACTGGCTTAGCAAGCCGACAGGGGATCTTCATAATGCTCGTAGAAAAACTAAGAAGTTCCAAACCTGGAAAATGACAGAAAAAGAGAAAAGAAAAATCACAACAACAGAAATGAGATTCCTGAGAAGAATACTTAACGTATCAAGAAGAGATACGATCAGAAATGAAGAAATCAGGACTAAAGTGGGGGTTATAGCAGCACTATATTTTATTAGAAAGCAGCAAGTCAAATGGTTTGGCCATGCAAGTAGGTTACCAACTAACTGCATACAAAAACAAGCAATGATATACAGACCAGATGGAAACAGAGGAAGAGGCCGACCACGTAAACGTTGGACGGAGGGAATAGCAGAGTCCATAGGAATATCGATACATAAAGCCCATAATCGGGCACTCTCACGATGTTTATACTTCACTTCGACACCGCAAGGCACAAGAAGAATGTGATGAGATGAGATGGGAATATGAGGAGAATCTTGCCAGCCACCAGCATGGACAATCTCATCATCAAATGTATAGGCTGAATACCTATTCTATTAGACCTCAGTCAATTTGATTTCAGGACCCTGTTCCATGTGGTATACCAACATAGAAAGACATTTATCAGACAATCAGACAATTAATAATTGAGTTAGGAAGATTTGTGAGGAAACATGCTCAGAACCTCTTATAAGGAACACTTGATATCTATAATACAGTAAATCTGATCTTGATGTTTTTATGACATTCATGAATGCTTGATATGTTGATTGTGTACTTTATAATGGGAGTCTTCTTGTAACATTCCTCCAATCTACAGGATTTTGGTTGAATTAAAATCATAAAACTTAACCTTCATCTTATTCACTGACTCAAGATGTTGCCAGTTCATTATATGTTTAATTAAATGATTAATTAACATACATTGAAGCATTTGAAACAGAGTGTGGCTGTGTAAAGACTAGTAGGCAGCAAATGACTGATCCTACTGTAAGCTCCCAGGTTCCAAATTGTTCATTGAGGAGAACTCTTTGACGTTGACTTGATATTGACTTCTCGTTCTTGACTTGAGGGCGGAAGTTACAAGTACCTCTGAATTCAGAGTAGGTTTGCCTGATGGCGAGGGACACTAGTAATATGGAAAGCTAACGCACACGCAAAAATCAGTCTAGTGCACTAGAAGTATTAGCAAGTGTATGGACTACGCTTGAGTTCAAAGCTCCGAACTCGTAAACAAGAAGACCTCACATATTATTTGAATGATCACACAGTTACCTTCATGGGCACAATAACACACAGGCACCTCTCCAGCGTGATAAAGGCTGTGATCCAGCTGCTGACTCTAGTGAAGGTGACATGAGGCCAGGCGCTGACGATGTACTGAATCTCCACAGCATCAAACGGCTTGTCGGCTACTTCAAACGCTGGGGTGTAACTTATCTGTGTCCACACCAGTGTGGTCAGGCAACCGATGTCTGCAATAGCCAGACCTTAGAAGACAGAATGGAAGAAAAATTATGCTGACAATTTTAACAAAATTAGTTCGTCTTTTCATAACTTATGGTAAAATTAAACACGTCCATGCATGCCTTAAGTAGGTAAGCGAAAAGTTACAGTTATGAAATGTTTCTGACGTCACACATTGAAGTTAAAGTACAGATGACAAATTCATCAGTTTACACACCGCGGTTCTTACAGCCTTCACTAATGTCAGCAAACAGAACAGTTTCTTATCACCTACAATGCCTTTCGTTGACACACCACAGTTTGTTACACAAGGCGCTAACGTTAGATGACGCAACACAGTGTGTTACAAACGACAATAACACCAGCGAACACAACACATTTTGTTTCTGACGACAACAATACGGGCTAACACAACATAGTATATTACAGATATAAGAAGGCAATGAACATACATGCAACATCCAGTGTGTGCATAACATTACCTAATAGACTGACGTTGATTGGCTCATTAAACCCCTGTTTGATGAAGCAGACGATGTTAACGATGTTTGCTGCAATACCAAAGAGAACAATGCTTTGACCTATGACACAGTAAACAACCCACTGCAGAATCTGTCTCAAACTGTCGCTAAGTAAGTCGGTTGCCGTAGACTGCACACTGCTAGCGTCCACTGCAAGATTTGTACGAGTTGAGAGAACTGTAGATGCGGCGTCCATTTTTATGAGAATGACAACAGCAGATGCCCAGCTGGTATCCGACTGCAAGCAAAACTGGAATCAGAATAGTGCACAAAATTAGTATCTGATGGTTTGCAAGGTTAGTTGTGTGTCCTTTAAGGACGTTTGCAATCAATCGCAGTATTTTTAGTTGTTTGAGCTTTTCTACGCAATTTTACATTCAGCAATCTGTCATTGTTTTCTGAACGGCCCAAAAACATATCATTGTGAAATCATCTCAAAGCTTATATATATATATATATATATATATATATATATATATATATATATATATATATATATATATATATATATATATATATATATATAAGACGATGTATGTATGTGTGTAGGGATGTATCTGATGCGTTCGATAACGGTCCATCCGATTGAGATGGAATTTTCTACATGTATTCTTTTCATTCCCGTGCAGCTAACTTTCATAGTTTGTTAGTTTACAGTCAGCTATTTATGTACTAAAATTTAATATTTAAATTTACATTATCATTTATTGATTATTTGGTTGTTTTGGGAGTAGAAATTTAAATATTGAGCACAACCCACTACTGGCAACGCTGATCGCATTCTGCTATGAACCTAAGGCCTATCCACGTCAATATGGAAGCACTATACTCCAGTTTCGCTCTCGTTTGAGCTCGTCAGTAGTGCATAACCCTGACCGGATCCGGAAACAAGCCCCGGATCACTGGCATGTGAAGCGGGTGTGTATTATCATTTATATATAGTGAGTGGACTTAACTTAAGAAAAGTTATTTCAAGGGGCATAACTTTTAATAACATTGCTATATATTTTATATATAGATTGTTGCATTGTTTTCAAAGATTTATAAACTCTTTGTCTACAGTTATTTACAGGCTTATGACTTATAATAAATAATGATATAATCTTTAAGGTATTTTTAAAAGTTTTCATAAAAATAATGCATCTATTTAAATAGTGAAAATTTTCTAAATAATCTTTTTATTTTACTTCAACAGCACATTAACTTTTTTTTAACATTCTCATATGTACGGCGCATTACACCCACTTTGGGTATTTATGATGCCCATGTTAAACATTTCCTCAACGAGTTACTTTTCATGCATTTTAATGCTTATTGTTCTTTTGTTGTCAAAGAATTGCTTCATAAGAGATGTTGAATGAAAGAATGTATGAGAGGAAATAGAGAAGAAGGTCAGAATGTAGGACGGGCCTGCGAAAGATTTTCGTTCGTTAAAAAAAAAAGTAGTTTTTTGTGAGAGAAAGTTAGTTGCATATCGATTGCATTACTCTGCAGTCAACCCACCGCCCACCATTTATTGGCTGTTCGTGATATCTTGGTAAGTTTACTTTAGATAGATCGCTTCCAATCATATTTTCTACTATCAATCTATCTATTCTTCTATTCTATCCACATTTTTAACGGGAACGGGCCGAACATAGACAGACAGACAGACAGACAGACAGACAGACTGACAGACAGACAGACAGACAGACAGACAGACAGACAGACAGACAGACAGACAGACAGACAGACAGACAGACAGACAGACAGACAGACAGAACGAACGAACGAACATAGAGATAGATAGATAGATAGATAGATAGATAGATAGATAGATAGATAGATAGATAGATAGATAGATAGATAGATAGATAGATAGATAGATAGATAGATAGATAGATAGATCTCCGCCAGGGATTTGGCGAAGCCGGGCCGGGACAGGTAGTGTGTGTGTGTGTGTGTATATATATATATATATATATATATATATATATATATATATATATATATATATATATATATATATCCATCCATCCATCATGTGCCATGCCGATAAGCGTGAGCGGTCATGTCCTGCCGTCTTACTCGATCACCAGAGTCGTGGATCAGCTCCGTGTTCCTGTCTCGACCATGCTACATGGCCAGCCATCCAGGTATTTACTTCTCGGTCTTCCCCTTGGCCTCTCCCCTTCGATCTTGCCAGTTGTCACCAAGTCTCCAAGTCATTTCTTCTCATAACATGCCCAAAAAATTGTGACTGTCTACGTCTAATGACTCTAATCAGTTTACGATCTTCATTTGTTTCTTGAAGGACTATATATATATATATATATATATATATATATATATATATATATATATATATATATATATATATATATATATATATATATATATACATATATATATATATATATATATATATATATATATATAGTATAGAATGTGGCTTAGATATATACATCCCAAGAGTGAAAACTGTGATAATTAACAGCGGAAAGGAAAGACCACCAATTAACACCACAGTAAACGGGAAGATACTAGAAAAAGTAACAAGTTTCTCCTATCTTTGACGTGTAATAACTATGATGGTAGAAGTGAAACAGAAATTAGAAAGAGAATGGGAATAGCCAAAATGCTTCCAACATCTTGAAATTAACATAGCATCTAGAGAGATTAACAACCCATTACAAATGAGAATTCTCAAATGTTTATTCAAACCTAGACAATGAACGAAAAAATTTAAAAGTCAAATAGAGATCTTGGAGATGTGGATATACAGAAGAGTGTGTCGTATTTCATAGAATCAAAAACAATTAAACACAGAGGTTCTAGAAAAACTGAAAATAAAAATAGAGTTGATGAAGGCAATAAAAAAGAGAAATGTCAAATATTTCGGCCACGTTAAAAGACATAAAGAACATATAAAAACCAAACTGGCGGGTAAGGTGAAGGCAAGCGAGCAAGAGCTAGACAACGTTACATGTAGGAAGATAACAAGAGATGGACGAACAGCAATCTGACATAATGTGCAGTTAGGGTGAAAGTCAGACAGTGTTTGGAGATGAAGTGCAGCCAGCCTTCATTGTGGAGACGACACCTGATTGGTAATATTTCGCTGATTGATAACTTTTAGTGTCAGCCCAGTGCCAGATTGATCTTTTCCGGCATATGCCACTTCCTCTGTATCCGACTTGTCTAGCAGCCAATGCTGGTTTTATCGAATGTGTCATCTGCACTTTATCCGCTTTAACCAATAGCCCATATTGTTTGTTTCTGTTGCTGTCTATCCAACTTCCCGCTATATTTGTACGCGCTAGTCAACTCTATTTGTGGTATAATGGCGGGAAGTTGTTGTTGTTGTTGTGTTTTATTTTTTTCGAATCATTTGTGTCGCTGCCAGATTGCATCAGCCATTGCTGACATTGCATACGTGTTTCCTAATCACTTCCAATTTTGTCCCTTTCTGACATATTGCCCGTCTGTTAGTCTGAGCAGATTTTAGTTACATTACGGCATGCAAATGCATTGGTATGTGTCATTAAATTTTAATTATTAAACACATGAGACGACAATAGAACCGAACCGCTGCGTCTCAGGCAACAATAAACATTCACAAGGGATAATAACACGCACTGACAACACAACAACTGAACTAATACTTAATTTTAAGACCTATAAAACACTAAGTGAACTAACTAAATGAACTAATGTTTAATTATTTACAAATTGACTACGATGCATAATCGTAGTGACAATGGTCTGTCTAATAAACCGTATGCGTGAACGGAGCATTTTGGTTTAATATGTTCATTCATCATGTGCCATGCTGATAAGCATGGGCGATCATGATTCGCCATCTCACAAGATCACCAGAGTCGTGGATCAGCTCAGTATTCTTGTCTCGACCATACCACGTGGCCAAGCCATCAAGATATTTACTTCTCTACCTTCCCCTTGTTCTCTTTCTCTCGATCTTGCTAGATGTCATCAAGTTCACTAGTGCATTCCTTCTCATAACGTGACCAAAACATTTCGACAGCCAACGTCTAATTTCTCTAATCAGTGTACGATTTTCATTTGTTTATTGTATGATTTGGTCATTGTGTTTGTTTTTTTTTTGGTCTGTCCATGGTATTCTTTGCATATTTTACATAAATCACATGTCCACAACCATCGGCTGTTTCTAGCTTGTCCACGCTTCACATCCATACAACAGTGCAGGTTCACCGCGCTTTTTCTTGTTGCAATTTACATCCATTATCCATCTTGTTATAACTTTTCCGAGACAATTGTATCAATACACTTGTTTAAGAATATTTCCATTTACTTGTATATTCCAATGTGGTATTTCCTTATTCCTAGTGACGACCATAATCTGTTTTTTCTTACAATTTAATTCTAACCATAGTTGTTCACTGTGTGCAACAACTGCGTCTAATAAATGTTGCAGATCCTGCTCATTGTCTGCAATAAATACTGTATCATCCGCATATCTATGTTTAAACCAAAGTAGGACTGACATGTCAATATCAAAAGACACACAAATACACTCTCCTGCCCAATGCTGATTCCTTTCATATCTTCTACATTTCTGAAAATAGTTTCACTATACAGTGAAAAACGATCTGGAGACATTACACATCCCTGTCTCATACCTCTCTTAATAGGCTGATAGTGACCTTCGTCATTATAAATCTTTATGGCAGCTTGTTGTTTCCAATATATGTTTTGTTTTTACAAGTCTGAGATCTTTCGCGTCAATTGTTAGAACTGCAAGCATCTTTATCTATCCCTTTGCACTTCGTCTCACACATTCCTTATGTATTAATATTCTCTCTTCCCAATTCTTGTTTGATGTTATCCAGTTTTCCGTCTTCGCTTAAAGTACGAATATTCTATGTAGCTAATCTCATGCAGTGTTGCCATCCTTTTCTTGTGATGTTTCTGTGACATGACGAATCACGATAAACTAGGCATCTTTACAGAAGGTAGTCTGCTGTAGCTTTCCTTTCTGGCAGTGACCATACTGGCCGGTGACCGTAACCATTGTCTCGGTAAAGAGGTCCTCTGCCTACCATCGCGAAACTTGAGATCATAACCAACAACTATCTGTCATCTGAACTCATCATTCCATCCACCGTCGTTTCTTGTGAAAAACATTCCTAAGATGGTTACGAAAAACAGCACAAACAGCACGTCCTCCCCAGAAAGAAATACAAAACAGTGTCCCTCTGTGAAAAAAACACCGTTAAGCTGACGCCATTTTACCGCAACGTTGGGAATGTAATGTAATGTATGTGTTAAAGAGAGAAAAAAAAACTTTGTACAATATTGGAATATAGTATATAAACATAAATATTGGCAGCAAACACCGAGTTTCTAGACTCATTCTTATTAGAAACGGTCAATCTATGCACGGGATTTGTGACTTCTTAAGGACATTTCGGAGAATATGTTGATAGAAAGAAAGACAAATCGAAAAACGAAGGCGACAGTCCTTCAAGAAATACACATAAACCCTAAATGCATTAAAGACAATTTACGGAGACGGCCAAGATTTGTAGGGCACGCTTGGCGTCGAAATGAACTTGCAAACTTAGTGACGCAAATGTCCGAATGATATCTGTGTTCTTTGCACGAGCAGACGAGCAATATCTCCGGCGGGCCTGTGCTTGCTGGTCGCGGGATTCGCACAAAGTCAAGCGGGAAGATTTGTTAGCAATAGACGAGCAAACATCTCCGGCGGGCCTATTCCCGTCGGTTGCGGGATCCACACAGAGTCAGGCAGGGAGTCTGACTGTAGTATACGCTTAAATTGGACACTTACGAATGAGAGGTGTACACGCTCATACAGGTCCAGACACTTGCTTTAAGGCCCTTAGCTGTGGAATATGGCTGAACGCCTCTAAGTCAAGTCCCACGGATATGAGGGTCTGGCCACCAATCATCTCCTGCTCTTGGAGGTGAAACTCACCACCCGCTCTTGGAGGTTGGATGCTGAGCCGCCAACGTCTGCAGCCTACCTTGTTCCAGACGTACTGGTTATCATTTCCTCTGGAGTAAACATGACAAGGCCGAGAGAGACGAGAGAGGGAACATGCTGCATGGGCAACACATGTTCACTGAATCCATGCCCAGGCATTGTGCGATGGAATTTTGGCCAAATTTATTTCCACATACTGTCATCTGTCAAGACGGCAAGGTACTACTCAGTAAGCCACGTGACCATGCCATCCATGTATTCTTATCGTTGTCTTCCCCATGATCTTTTACCATTAAGTGTACTTTATGTGTTACACATTTAATGTTATGTCATTCGGACAACTCGTCCATACTTCGAATGGTGAGACACTTAATTACCACTTGTTTGTCAGACCATACAGCTAGAATCAATACTGTTATAGAAATCACTATTTAACTCGATTTAGTCCAAAACACCTGCCTGCAGACTCTTCCTGTACACGGAATTTGCTCATTCATCCGCTGGCAGAAATTATGTATATTATTTTGTGTTTCTATTTTCAGTTACGTTTTCATTCTTTACCTCTGTTTGTATAGTACTGGGGGTACGGTGTGTCAGGCATTGCTAGCACCTTTGGTAAGGATGACTCTCACGTTCTTTTCAGGACCCATCCCCCACTGGTCCAAGCCTGACCCCAGCTCGCGCCTGTGCTCCTAGTAGCTGTCAGCATGCGACAGCGCCACCCACCCGCGGCAACAGCTGTGAGAGGCTGGCTGACACCAGGCATGGGTATCCGATTTGGTGTCAAACTAGGGTATAGCCTACCCAGCAGTTGAAGACAGGATTCGCAGACTGCGCGGAAGAAATCATTCCTGATTCAACGGGCAAGACGGCGTTTTACCTGCAATCGTTGTGGAACGTAATGAGCACGGCATGGCACGTAGAGCGCCCTGGTCATCCACTGCACCTGTATTCGTCTCCAGTCGTCTCGACTTGTCTTGCCACTGGACTCAGATGGACTCAGGCGAGAGAGTGAGGTCGACGAATTGCGCACTCTTCCTCACTTTAATCCAAGTCATCGCGCAAGTCATTCTCATCAACGTCATATATCACCCGCCAAAATAGGCCTTATCAGCCATCTTTAGAACCCACGGCTCCACACATTCACCCCACTGGATGAAATGAATTGTCATCTCATTCTTGATGGACAAACAACAACAACATAGTACTAGAAGTAGGTCTTAAATCCGAAACGTAAAACGTTCTTATTGTGGTTTTGCGCATTTATTGTACAAGCGTATCTTTGCTTGGAGTTTTTATTATTATTATTATTATTATTATTATTATTATTATTATTATTATTATTATTATTATTATTGTCGTATATCATCGTCTACATCGTCTACGGTGTCCATTACCCCTTGTGTACAACACAGGTTCCAAATTGCTGTATGTAGCCGGGGCGCAGTGTTGGGGTGAGCGCCCAACATTGCTTAAATACCCCAATGGCTCGTGAATACATAACCTCTGCAGCAAAAGTCCAACTCCTGGCCTTCACGTGGCGGAACTGTTTTAACTAACAGGAGAAGGGGCGACGGCGAGTATCTGGCGCCGGAAAATAACCAGTGTGCTCTAGATGTGTATACACATACATGCATGTGCAGACACGTGTGTGCGTGTGTACACATCTAAACTCGAGTGAGACCACAGTCTGCTCTAGCAAAGGAAAGGTGCTGAAGACGGAGGCAACCAGCCAGGAGGCGCACCACAGAAATCAGGATGCCACGCAATTACGCAAAATGGAATATGTCGACTGCTGCTAAACGTTATGGTGCTCGCCCTGCTTTGGACCCCCAGGCAGGTGCAGTGCCGGGCCCTATGTCTCGAAAGGGTCCAACCCCAACTACTGGAGGTCCTTCTCAGATGTCCTGTGGAGCCAGGGGACATGAGAATAGAACAGCTGGCCATACTAAACTAAGACTTAAAATAATGCACTGGAATGCGGAGGGAGTCAGCAACAAAAAAGTAGAATTAGAAAACATCCTGGACAAAGAAAAAGTAAGCATATGTTGCTTGCAAGAAACTCACCTCAACGAAAATATAGCCTTCAAAATCAGAGGCTACCAGTGTTACCGATCTGACCGAAAGGACAGGCGAAAAGGTGGGATACTTACCCTTGTAAAAAATAACATCACTGCTTCCCAAATCGAAGTCTATATGGAAGGGGCTGAGTATCAGACACTTAAACTTAAAACAGGCTATACAGACCTACATCTGATCAATTACTACTGTCCAAGTGACCGTCCACAGGCACTGGACACACTACCATTAACAGAAAAAATGATTGTGTGCGGCGATTTCAACAGCCACTCGCAGAGTTGGGGCTATGATCACATGGACCAGAGAGGAGAGAGACTGGAAGACTGGCAGGATGAGAATAGATTCATCTTGGTTAACAAGCCGTCCGACCCACATACTTTCTACTCGAGATCATGGCACTCTACAACTACACCTGACCTGGCTTTTCATTCACCAGACCTGGAGTGGAACATTACACGAATTGTTGGGAAACAACTAGGTGGCAGTGACCATCGACCAGTCTTTCTAACTGTAGAAAATGAGCTTGTAAGTGAAAGCAGCACCCTCTCGAGGTGGAACTACAAGAAAGCAGACTGGGCAGTGTACAAGCATCGCACCAGCATACTGGTTAGAAACCTGAACACTGAGAAAGACATAAATAAAGTAGTTGAAGAGTTTGGGAAATGCATACTACAGGCAGCGCGAGAAACAGTACCAAGAGGAGCCCGTAAACAATATAAACCCTACTGGAGTAGTGAACTGGAACAGTTGCATAATGATGTGGAAGTATGTAGAAAGCAAGCAGAGGCCACACCCAGCCAAGAGCACCACAATAAATTCCAGCATGCAAAAGCCAAATTTCAAAGGGCCAAGCTGCAGGCTAGACGGAAAAGCTGGCAGGAAAAAACAGAGTCTCTGAACTTTGAAAGAGACACAAGGAAATTGTGGAAGCTAATAAAACAACTTAACGATGAGGGCACAGGGAGAAACTCAAAATTGCACTACATAAAGATGGAAACATCTTAACAAGAAAGCAAGCAGCTGACCATTTTGCGGACTCATTCGCACAAGATAACAATATCAAAATCAGTCCAGAGAAACAACAAGAGATTCAAGAGAAACGGCAACATACAGGACAGAAGGAAATAGTACATGAGGTTCTGGAGGCACCCATCACAATCAGCGAACTGGAGCTAGCCATATCAAAACTGAAAATGAGAAAGTCACCAGGAGCTGATGGTATCTCCAATGAAATGATCAGGAACCTAGGAACAGAGGCCAAAGCAAAGCTGTTGCAGATCTTCAATAACAGTTGGACCTTAGGCAGTGTTCCACAAGCCTGGAGAGAAGCAATCATGATACCCCTCCTAAAATCAGGGAAAGATAGTTCCATTGCCTCTAGCTACAGACCAATTAGCCTCACCAGCTGTCTCTGCAAAACACTGGAGCGCATCATCAATCACAGACTTCAGTGGTACTTTGTAAGTAAAAACATCCTTGTGCCACAGCAGGCTGGCTTTAGGCAGTGCTACTCTACGGAAGATCAGACAACCTACCTCTCTCAAGAAATTGAGGATGCATTCCAAGAGAAGAAGCTTGTGCTTGCGGCATGGATAGATTTGAAGAAAGCCTTTGACAAAGTCTGGAAAGAAGGTCTGATGAATAAACTGAGAAACTGCAAAGTCAATGGAAAAATGTACAAATGGGTGAAAGCATACTTGCACAACAGAAGAGCCCGAGTACAGATAGACGGACTAAAGAGCAAGAAAGTACTACTGCGTCACGGATGTTCCCCAGGGCGGAGTATTGTCCCCCACACTCTTTCTAATCTTCATCAATGATCTCGTTGCTAATCTACCGCATGGAATTAAAGCCGCAATGTACGCCGATGACCTGGTTCTATGGAGCACAAATGAACATGCATCAGTGGCCACCAGATTACTACAAAGAGCTGTAGATACATTTGTTGCATGGGCAAATAGATGGTGTGTCAGCATAAACACTGACAAGTGCAGCACCACCCTATTTACCCTCTCTCCAAAACAAAAGGCAGGGACCATCCAGATAAATGGAACACCCCTAAGAGAAGATAAAGAACCAACATACCTTGGAGTAACATTTGATGGCAGGCTGACATGGAGAAAGCACATCAACAAAGCAGTAGCAAAAGCCAGAAGGAAAATAGCCATCCTGAGAAAGCTAAGTGGAACCACATGGGGAGCCAGTGGGAAAATACTTAGCAAAGTTTATCAACAGAGCATACGACCACACCTGGAATACGGGTCAACTGCATGGTGTTCGGCAGCAAAAACCACACTACAAGAGCTGGACAAAGTGCAAAATCAAGCACTTAGAGTCACCACAGGAGGGATGAGATCAACCCCTATAGTGGAAATGGAGAAGATGGGGAGGACACAAGCACTGAGTGAGCGCAGAGATACGAAAACGCTAATACAAGCAGAAAAGTTCCTCAGCTTGCCAGGCCACCCTATGAAGAACAGATTTGAAAACCTAGCTATGGGGCGGTTGAAAAGAAGTAGTTTTATCCACCAGGCCAAACGACTCTGCAGAGAAACCACCGATCTGCCCACAGTTGGTATCCCCCTAACAACTATTCCAGAGCGAACTCCATGGAAAGATGAGCATAGACTATCATTACAAATCCAGACAAAAGTGAGAGGAATATTTGACAAGGAAGAATCAGAACAGTGTGCAGCGCAGAACAGCCACTCTCAGCTTCCTTGATGAAGAATACCCACAGGACCTCTGGATCCGAGTCTACACAGATGGGTCAGCACAAAATGCTGTTCGAAATGGAGGAGCGGGAGTGTACATAGAATACCCAAATAATACCAGGGACACAGCTAGAGTACCGACAGGAAAGTACTGCCATAACTACGATGCTGAAATTGAGGCAATCAAGATAGCAACAGAGAAATTACTAAATACCAGCAATGGTACACAACCTGTGGTGCTATTGACAGATGCAAAATCAGTACTCGAGGCGCTCCTGTCTGGGAAATTGCCAGTACTAAGGACACTACTTTCTGAACTTAGCAGTCAGCATAAGGTCACCATACAGTGGATACCATCCCACTGTGGAGTACCCGGAAACGACAGAGCTGATCAATTGGCTAAGGAAGGAGCCAAAGAAGAACAGCCTGATGTGCCTGTAACATACCACCAAAAGAAAAGAATGATCAAATCAGTCAGAAAGCCACCAAAACCTGCTCAAGATGACTACCACGTTATGGATAGACCAGAACAAGTCATTATTCTGCGCCTCAGAACAGGGCACAATAGATTACGCAACCACATGTATACAAAATTCAAGATTGGTGAAACAGCCATGTGTACATGTGGATTGGCGTCGCAGACAGCAGAGCACATACTCCAAGACTGCCCAAAATATAACATATCTAGGCAAACCTTCTGGCCTAGAGAGACGACAGTGGAAGATAAACTCTATGGACCGCTGTGTGAACTGAAAAAGACAGTTCAATTCATACAAGAGACAGCACTGCAGTTATAGACATATTTCAAGCGAACGAAAGAAGAAGAAGAAAAAATTATTATTATTATTATTATTATTATTATTATTATTATTATTATTATTATTATTATTATTATTATTATTCTCCCCCGATGGTGTTACCACCTTGTCGTGGTGCGGGAGCTTGACATTCTTAATGACCCTGAGAGCTATGCTGACGGTAGCGTAGCTACAAGCAGGGCCTCCCAAGCAGGACAGGTCAAAGGGTAGAGAACAGACAAAGAGAAACACCCTGGTCCTCCAGGTTGGGGGTTAAAGCGTGGGGTTAACATTCCCACCTTTGTAAAATCTATTTTGTTATGAAACAGATACATGAGCCTCGAATTCGGACTGACTTATTTGGACAATGACCTTGGAACGTTAAAGGACTTTTGAGATTTGAAACATGGAATGTACGGACACTATATCGAGCTGGAGCGGCCGAAGAACTAACCCGGGAGCTGGTTGAATATCAAATGGATATAACAGCAATTCAAGAAATAAGGTGGCAAGGAGTGGGTACCTTAGAGCAAAATGGAATGATTATAATATATGGGGGTGTAACATGCCTGGGTTCATTGACATTGGGTGATGGACCAAGGCGAGGGTGGTATTGTGTAAACAAGCTGGCCGGCCCTGAGAAGTAATAGACGGAGGTAAGGTGGGGCTGGGTGGTGGGTCTCCGGAAAGGGCAAATAAGAAGATAGACTGGGAAGGTTGGAGGCAGTGAGTTTAAGGGGGAGTTGAGGAGGCGTCAGCCCGCTAGTGCGGTTGTGAGGCAGACAGCTTGGGCTGAGGAGGAGTGTTGTGTGGAGTCAGGAGACTGGATAGTAAGTTGAAGCCTAGACCCAGAAAGGGTCGGATATTCAGTTGAGGCCAAGACCCAGAGTGGGTTGGATCGAGTGAGTTCGGGCCGGGGAAAGTGGCTGGTTAACTGTCGTAGTGGAAGTGATGAAGAAGGCCTGGAGAAGGCAGTGTTATTCGAGTGTTAGGTTGTGATGAGGATATATTCTTGAATTACTGTTACTGGATTTATATATGTTGCCTGTTTCCGTGTTCATTCATCATTAAAGGGATATTCTGTGCGCAAACGGAATCTTGTTCAGTGACTAATAGATCTGTACTACAGTAATGACTTGTATTGTGGGACATGTGGCTAACCCAGCTTACACTCTGCAGTAAGATAGAAGGAGTATCAGAATCTAGACAACGACTAATCTCATTCTGTTGCAAAAGAGATTGTGACAGTAGGAAACACCCAAAATAAACATGAATTGGGAACAGGATTTGTCATCAAAAAAGAGTTATGGGGGAACATTCTAAACTTTAAAGCTGTTAATCACAGGATTAGTAAATTACGAATAAAGGTAAATGGAAAAATATAACGATGATTAATGTATATGCACCTACTGAAGAGAAAGAATGTGATATTAAAGAAGAATTTTATAGTGATCTAGAAGATGTCATAGAAGAAACCCAAAAACAGGACATCCTGATTGTGCTGGGAGACTTCAAGGCAAAAATAGGTAGAGAGCAAACTCATAAAAAAGTTGCTGGTATGGAAAGCCTACTTACAACTTCAAATGATAATGGATGGAGAGTCATCAACCTAGCAGAAGCCAAAGGAATACAGATCAGCAGTACTAGACTGCAAAGAAAGGATATACATAAACAAACTTGGAAATCATGTGACAAGAGAACCTATAATCAAATAGATCACATTTTAATTAACAACATAAATACATCAAACATACAACAAGTTAGAAGCTATAGAGGAGCTGAGTGCCATAGCGACCACTTCCTCGTTGGGGCAAAATTTAAAATAAAACTTAAGAGAGCTTTCTATGCTAAACTACAAAGGTTACACCCAACATATAACAGAGAAAAACTACAAGAAATTACAGTCAAAGAGAAATTTGCAGATGAAATAAAATGTAAACTTGAAATTCTACAAAACCCGTTGGAGGAAAGCGTTGACCAAACTTGGTTGAACATCAAGAATACAATTCAAACTACCGCAGAAGAATGTCTCGGTGTGTTAACCACGCATAGAAAGAACAGATGGTTCAATCATAAATGTGAAGAAGCAGTCATTAGGAAAAATATTGCCAGAAATGTATGGCTAAAGGACATCAACAACATCCAAAATGAAGAGCAATATAGAACTGAATGTAAAGAGGCTACAAAAATAGTTCGGCAGCAGAAGCGAGAATATATGAGCAATATAATCAAAGATATGGAAACTAATCACCAGAAAAACGAATCCAGAAAGTTTTTTAAAGAACTGAAGTCAATGAAACGAGGGCACCAACACAACACATATGGTTTAAAAGACAAAAATGGGAATATGATAAATACCAATGAGGAAATGTGTAACACATGGAAAGAATACTTTGTTGAATTACTAAATTGTGAAGCTCCAAGTAACACTTTCCCACAGGAAGAGGTTCTAACGTGTGAACCACAAATTGAAGAACCTGTTTTTGAAGAAATCCTATATGTAATAACACGACTTAAAAACAATAAGGCAACTGGGGCTGATGGAATTGCTGCTGAATTTATAAAGGCAGGTGGCCATGCATTACATCTAAAGCTATACGAACTAATAATAAAAATCTGGAGGACAGAAGAACTACCCCATGACTGGAAAGAGTCATTATTGATACCTATCTTTAAGAAAGGAGACAAGTTCCAATGTGAAAATTATAGAGGGATATCACTACTGTCCACAAGCTATAAGATACTATCCGCGGTATTACTAAATAGACTAAAACCATATTCAGAAGACATATTAGGTGACTACCAGGCGGGTTTTAGACAAAACAGATCAACAATAGATCAGATATTTATCTTACGACAAATAGCCGAGAAAAATTGGGAATATAAAAGAGATCTCCATAACATTTTTGTGGATTTTAAAAAGGCTTATGATAGTGTCCATAGGAATAGTCTATGGAATGCTATGCAGGAATTTGGAATACCAAGGAAGTTAATCAACATGACCAGACTATGCATGGAAGATACTTATAATATAGTAACATATAAAGGCAGGAAATCAGACCCTTTCCAAATAACATCTGGCTTGAAACAGGGTGATGCACTATCGCCGCTCCTTTTCAATCTGGCTCTAGAGAAAGTTGTAAGGAAGGTAAAGGAGGAATGTGCTATTGGAGGAACATCCAGACTGCTTGGTTATGCAGATGATATAGATATTATAGGGGAAAATGAACAAAAGACATCGGAAATATTGACTCACTTAAAGGAAAAAGCTCAACAAATGGGGCTGGTTATCAACCAAGATAAGACAGAATATATGGTAATTTCAAGAGAAGGAACGGCTAAAAACTCTGGCCACATACAAATAGATAATATGACCATTAAAAGAACGGAAACATACAAATACCTGGGTACAATCTTCAACTGCTCCAACATAATAAGGGAAGAAATACAAGCTAGAATCAACTCTGGAAATAAGATATACTATGCACTACAACATCTGCTAAAATCAAATGCGCTATCTCGTAACACCAAGATCACAATATACAAAACACTGATCAGACCAGTTGTGCTGTATGGCTCTGAAACCTGGAGTACAACTAAAGGAGACGAAGCCTTGTTACAAACCTTTGAGAACAAAGTCTTAAGACGCATCTTTGGGCCCATTAGGGATACACAAAGTGGAGAGTGGAAAAGAAGAAGCAACAAAGACATTTATGATCTGTTTAAGTCCCCGCTAATCACTGGTATCATGAAGGCTAATAGACTGCAATGGCTGGGGCATATAGAAAGAATGGAAGATAATAGGGAAACAAAACTCGCTTACACTCAGGAAATAAATGACCGTAGACCCCGAGGTAGACCAAGAAGACGGTGGAGAGATAATATACATACAGACCTACAAGCACTTGGAATCAGCGACTGGCAAGAGAAGGTCAACCAGAGAGACGAATGGAGACGGCTTGTATCTGCAGCAAAGAACCTCAATGGCTCGGAATGCTGAAGAAGAAGAAGTATATACATGCGTCTGAGATTTCCTTCTCTCTACGCAGGGTCCACAATACTTATGTTTTAATTTTACTTGTATATACAGATATCTTGTCACATAAAGACATCGTTTCACAAATATCACACTGTTTCAATGAATAGATTAGCCATATTTTAAGAAGAAAAGAACATGTAGCGTAGTGTAAAGCTGGTAAGATTAATACAGTAGAAAACAAGAGCGAAGAAAACAAAATACGATTCATTATATTCTTTCACCTTGACATTGAAAATATCAGAATACTGATGATTCCATAGTAAGTGCCTTTACTTCCCAAGAGAGTTCCAGAATGATTCCCTGCTGATGCTAAATCCACACACAAAATAAATTACAGTCACAAGAAAGATAAAATATCTGTCTAGATCTGTTGAAGTATGTTTAATGACAAGCATCAACTGGAATGAGTGACAACAAAATAAC
The DNA here is from genome assembly GCA_014155875.1 of Cepaea nemoralis. Lineage (NCBI taxonomy): Eukaryota > Metazoa > Mollusca > Gastropoda > Stylommatophora > Helicidae > Cepaea > Cepaea nemoralis. The sequence continues at coordinate 342,840 of JACEFZ010028038.1, forward strand.
CAAAGTAATCATTCACCGTGTAGGGCCACACTGTGTGATGATATCTTTTATCCGGAAACTCAGGTTTCGAATTATATGTTCATGAACATTTAGTCATGCAGACGAGAAGATCATCTTCTATATGGGAACTGAATACCTAGAGTCTACCACATGCATACCTTCCCAAGTTTTGCATAACATACTTATATGTGAAGTGGTATCTGTCAATGTTGCAATTTCGGCCTTCCTGTGTAGCATCAGTGTTATGACGTGCACGGATCCTAGTATGTTGACACGGCTACTACACCACTCGGTTACACATGTAAGAGCTTTTAAAACCATTAGATATTCATGCTTTCTATGCATGTCTACGTCAGCTGAAGATGTCACGTTTTCTACATATTTAAAAATCTCCGCTGTGTATGCTGATCCGTGTCAGTTGAATATGCCATGGATACTATATGATTAATAATCTCCGGTATGCACGCTGATAATTGCCGGTTGAAGGTGACATCACATACTATATGATTAAAGAGAAGGTTTTGTTTGTCATAATTATCCGTGTTGGTTGAAGAAGCAGCGGTAACTATACGAACTGAAACAACCATTCGCTTTTTCATACGAATTCATATTAATTTAAGATGATATGCAATTAGAAGAAAGTATCCTCTATTTACGCGGATCGGAGTCGGCTGAAATTATCATGACTGCTGTACGACTGTAATATAGTTTCCATATTTTAATACTTCTTATTATTAAGATTGCATTTCAGAAGATGACAATTTTCCTAATTAACAAATCATTGTCACTTAATATTGGAAAGAGAATAATGAAACGTTACTTCGATCCTGTGAATCATAGAACGTGAACGAACAAATTAGGAAGAGTTTGTAGGCAACCGACATGTGAGTAGTTATAAATGGACGTTTCGGTTATGATTTGCCGGATTAATC